>ML677343.1:24116603-24647338 GCA_007922305.1 Dermatemys mawii | reverse complement strand
TGTGTGTGTGTGTGTGTGTGTGTGTGTGTGTGTGTGTGTGTGTGTGTAATACACACACACACCAGTGCTAATGATCTGATGGCTTTCACAATAATTAAAAGCACACCCAATCTTTAGGACATGAATCAAAGACAAACATAGAGCTCGTAAGAATGCATTCAGAAGATTATATAGTCTAATCAACACACCTGGAGTGGATGGAACTTGGCTGTGAGATGTTTCATGTCCTTAGGGACACCATGCATAATAATAATAATACATAGCACTTAGCCCTTTTTGTCAAAGCACTCTACAGATAGTGTAGAGTTGTAATACTTACAACATTCCTATGACGTGAAGGAGGCATCAACTACAAACATACCCGTGACTTAAACTTTTCAGTTTCCTGGCTTTTGCAGATTTAAGTTACAATACTGTTTTAGCTCATTATGTCAAATTCATTCACTGGCCTCACAGTGGAGAGCATAGTACGCAGTAAGGGCCACAATTCTGCTAGGTGCTGAATGTTTTGGAGAGGCGCTCAGCACCCTCAACTTCCAGGGGTTTTAACATAAGCTAAGGGATGCTCAGCACTTTTCAGAGTCAGGATTTAATGGCCAGGTTTTTAAAGATGCAGTTTGGAGCCTGCTTAGATTTTCAAAAGCACCTTGGTGCCTAACACCCACTGGGAGTATCTTGAGTAAATACCTTTGAAAATCTAAGCCTAAATGTCTAGATAGCTGGTTTATATGCATCTGAGGGAAGAATATGGCCCAGTATCAATATATGGGAAGGCTCCCTTAGTACCGTATTGGCTATTTTTCTAAATCAGGGTCTGATGAGGAAACTGAGGAAGGGAGCTGTTAAGTGACTTGGCCAAGGTCATATAGCAAGTTAGTTGCAGAGCTGCAAATAGATGTCAGGTCTTCTTAGTCCCAGTACTGTGCACAGAGCCACATGACCTCCCTTCCAACCAGTCCATCCTGATTGTTTCAGATTATAACCCCGTTCATGGTTCTTTCACTTACACAAGTTGGCTCGACTGACTTAAATAGAGCTCCAGTGTGTAAATTAGGAAGGAGGGGAAAAAACCCAAGTCCATTAGCTAAAAAAATCTTATTACTTTCTGAAGGGAAAAAAATGCCTCTGATGTTAATGTGCATGCCCAGATTTATCTGAACGCAATCTGAGGGAGAACATTCTGAAAGTTGGTATTTACATGCCGGGAAAGCCACTTATTCCTCCCCATAGCTCTTCAGGAAAATGTTCCTGTGATAGTCTGACCTTTCTCACATAGCCTGTTAAAAATACCAATTCTTTGTAATATTATAGAAAATTTTATGTCTGAGTTGTTCTATAAGGCACTGTTTTCAACTGGTTTTAATGACCCTGGTTTAGTGTATTTTGCAATACAAATGTTCTTTTTCTTAACCTATCTTAACCTGCTCCCAAACAGAAGCAGTATACTAGAATGAGTGACACCAATCCAGGGTAATGCTATGCATAATATTTTATTTATATTTTTATGTAAACATAATTTGCTTTGTAGGCACAATATAACAAAAGCTCTAAAGCAACAAGACAATTAAACAACCTTTCAGTTCACTTCAATCAGACTTAAGTTAAAGAGAAGGTTTCACAGTTCCTTAAGGCAAAATTGAGAAATAATTTATTTTAAATCAATTATCTAGAGAGCAGTTGTTTAACTGACAGAGTTAGCAAGTGGTTAATGCAAATATTTGTTTAGACTATGAGAGGGTTTTGTTCAGTAACAACAACCTAACTACTATCATTTTCTTCTGAATGGCCTGTAACATGCCAGATAAAAAGAGATACCACCTTTTGTGAAGTTTCAGTAAACTGTTAGGGCTAGTGGGTCAAATTCTGCTCTCAGAGCCTAATCCTGCTTCCGCTGAAAGTAATTGCAAAACTCCCATTCATTTCAATGGAAGCAGGACAGGATCTTCACTGAGTCCAGATTTACACCAGTGTAATGGAGAGTAGAAGTTAGCCCATTTTAGGGGAGAGTAGATCTGGAGGAAATTCACTGTATCCAGTGGAATTTCTCCTGCCCATTAAGCTGGTGTTTTGGAGCTCAGAAACTGGCCCTAAATTGGCATGGGTTGCATCAGAAGTATTTTTGCCTCACTAAAATAACCAGGAAGAATGAGAAAAATGTTTTTTTTTATCATTGTCCTCTACCATTTCTACAGACACTCTAGGAAAGTTAATCTTTATTTGACTTAAATTTCCTTTCAAGTGCAGTCCCACCATTAATGTGGTATTAACAGAAGAACTGGTTTGTTACTCTGCTTGCCCTAGTTATCTAAGGCCTTGGGAATGCCACTTTACTGCCGGCTCAAGGTTACTAGCAACATTGCTCAGTTTGGAATCAAATGAAAACTCATGAATTATGTTTTAAGTGTGTTGCAGGACAAAACTGCTACAGTAACTTTTAAACAAACATAACCAACCATTTTTCTTACTGTTGTCATCTAATGTGACAAAAGTTAAATGGCAATTCCTTTAAAGGCCCAATTTAGCAGTCCCAATGCATGTAAAACTCTCACTGAATTCATTTGGTCTCTATTCTGATGGCAAACTTGGGCCTAATGTGGCACTAATACCTTAGATAAACACTGGTATGACAAGGCGATACAATTATTCTGAAGTTCTGCATTAAATTCTATAAAAAACTGAAATTCTGTTTTGTATTTCAACAGCAGCTTTTTCTATGGCATTTTTCTGCAGAAATTGATTATTTGGCTTTTTCATTATTTGTAATTTTTTTTTCAACTCACGGAAAACATTTAAAATTAACATTCTGCACAATTAACGACTATTAGAGCAACTGCATGAACACAGAGGAAAGAGATGGACACTGCTACTCAGGCAGCATGGATTAAACAGGAAAAGAGGAAGGGGGGGGGGGGAGAAGAAGAGAGAATCTTCTAAAACCACACACACAAGTCATCCAGACCTATCTTTCCCATCACATTGAGAAAAGTCTGAGAAACCCATCTTCACTTTGATCATTACATAACACTGTTAGGTTTAGGAGATCAGCTAACTTGGCATTTGGGAGTACTGTTTTCTTTTGTGAAAAAGATATTAAATCCAAAAGGGAATTGTCAGAATATGAAGTTTTGGACATTCCTTTACTGCTTCTGCTGTGAATGGCTGCAGTCATTTAAAAAAAAAAAAAAAAAGACCATGGAAGAACTGACTAGCTGCTACTTGGGTAAATGGAAGATAAATATGCTTGTTCCTATTTCAGTGACATGGTTTTTTTGTTTTTGTTTCCATCACTGGGAGGTAGATACACTAAATGTTCTTAAGGGCTTGATCCTGCAAACATTTTCTCAAGTGATTAACTTTACGCAAGGGAACAGATCTGCAATGGGATTACTCACCTGTGTAAAGTTATTCATGTGCATAAGTGCTGATGGAATTGAGGCCTAAAAGTTGTGAGCAAATTGGTTAATCTAAGTAGGAGTTCGGCACCATTACTCAGCTTATTAGTCCATTAGTGATTTCAGAAATGTAAACTCAGCCAACAAAACAACACTTATTCCATGTGCCGAACCATGATCCCTACTGTTAGCCAGCTTTTAAATATCACTAAGAATACGCTTGCTTCAGCTTTTGGACATAGCCAGCTCAAATTAAACCTTGGGAAGAGGTGCTGTTGAATCAACAGTAAATTTGGTAATAGTTCCATATGGTTAAGCAGCACTAGGTAGAAAAAGTGGCCCATTGAGTTTTCCTTGCAAGTAATATAAGGGAATGGTATACAGGGGGATCAACAGCAAGCATGACACTTGGCACCATGCATCAATTTCCATTTAAATTGTAGTGCTGATGACTAATGTGGTTATATAACACTTATCAAAGCTGCTTAATAATGACTTCTGGCATATTTTCTTTCAGACTCTATCATAGATTATCTAGGTTTACAAATGAGGTATTTTTTAAAAAACTTAAGACAGAACTGTTTATGAGATGAGTAGCACGAGTCAGGGAAACAGAATTTGTTTTCTTTGCAGCCTCTTATTTGTGTCTCATAAAGAAATGCTATGTTTTGACCTTCTTCACTGAAAGTCCACAAACTGAAAGCCCTACCTCTGATTACTGGAGAATACCAGATGATGGGCAGGGAATTAAAAAAACAAATCTCCAAATTGAAAAAACATTACACAAATTCACATGAAAGATGCCCATCTAAAATTACGCAGTACATTAATAAGGCTTTTAGATAGGAAAAGAAATGTCAATGGGACTCCTACAGACTGGCCTTCACACTATGGAATGTCATAATACTGCACTGGATGAGAAGGGCATTTGAGTTCAAAACAACAATGCTCAACAATTTATAGCTCAGCTGGCTGCAGACAAATACAACACACACTGTACTACAGCATTTGTTCACTGATGCACAGAATAGATTTCCCAGTCTTGTTCCCTTCTACTCAATCTTTCTGTTTTCCCCCATCCCACATTCCTAAGGGTTACTGGATGAATGGCATGCGTTCCTTATTCTCATTATCTCCTTCATGGTCCTCCTCCTCTTCTCCTGCTTCACTCGTCTCTGTGCTGTCATTGGCCATCTGTGGACAAAATGAAGGAAATCATGATGTTTACGATGGTTTTTCAGCTAGTTTTATTTTAGCTTGACTCACTGATAAAGTGACATTAAAAAAAGAGAAAACTTTGTCAAAAACTGAAAATGAACATTCTATTTGTGCAAAAGATTTGTCTGTTGTACATCAGTTTCAGTGTAAGATCATAAACCATTCTCCAAAGTATTACACAGCTGAATTATTTATCAGGAGCTGCTATGTATGACAGTTGTGCAATTGGGTTTGATGCGTGTATTGGTAGCAAAATAACATTAAAGCTCCCATATATGAAAGAAAAATGTGTGTGGGGGGGTTCACAGAGTGCATCCATCCTGTGTTTTATGAATCCTTCAGAACCAGTTGTCTCACAAAAACGAATAGCAAGATACTTTGGTGAGTGTTAATAGATGGCATCTGATCCAAGGCACAGTGTCTTGGGAACCCACAGAATGGTTATTTGTTTTGTATAAAAACAAATAGAGGACCAATTTTTATAGGATCACTGGGCATGTGAATGTGCATACACTTGCTGCCATAGGATAAGTAGGTACTCAATAACATCATGACAGTGAAAATACAATGTAATTTAGTGGTGGGACAGATGCTACATTTCTATTGTGTAGTGCAGGAACTTCTCCAGGTTATAGATAGCCACACAAAATATTATCCATAGTAGTATATAAAGAGTATAGCGTCTTTTTTTTCCAAGATGAGAATGGTTATTATATGCTGCGTAAATAGCAAAGATGCAACAGATGCTTGCATTGCATCTTTCCAGTTTGATTGAGGTCAACAGGCACAAACAAAATTGTACTCATTTTACATGTTCCATGAGACATCCTAGTTGCATTCATCTGCATAGACCATGGATACTGAATTTTCTTGCTAAGACTATCCTACTTGGTGAAATCCTCATTTAACTTTATAAGTATTTTCTAAACTTGTATGAAATAAGGAACTAAAAACCAAACATTAATACCAGTTTTCTGCCTATAGATCACAATAATCCACAATGGAGAGTTCATTAGTGGGCTGAATCTCAGAGGGGTGTATTGAATGTCATGTCAGCCTCAAAGGAGTGTATTGCATGAGGGCACCAATAAGTAATAATGGAAGCCCTGAAATGGCTTATTGTGGTAAGAACCTGATTCCTTAATTTCACAACAAACAACGTACTTGGAAACATACTTGGGGAAAGACAGCAGTTTTACTACGTATTCTTCCATTCTTTGAAAACCAGAAGAGTAAGAGGTAACCCTGGGTAAAATGTCTCCAATCAATTTACCCCTACTGCTCTGAATATATTTGTGGATTATTGTTTCTAATGTATCTCTCTCTTTTTGGAGTTCCTTGGTCCATTTGGATCCCTTCATCCCAGTTCTGATGCCAAAGTCCAATACAGCTAAATATTTGCCTTCAGAGTAGCAGATGATTTTGCAATAATAAATGAGTATTGCTCTCTTGCAGGGATCGGCAACCTTGGCACACGGCCCGCCAGGGTAAGCACCGTTGACGGGCCCGGCCAGTTTGTTTACCTGCCACTTTCGCAGGCTTGGCCAATCGCGGCTCTCACTGGCCACGGTTCACTGCTCCGATCCAATGGGGGCTGTAGGAAGTGGAGTGGTGCTGGCCACTGCTTTCCACAGCTCCCATTGGACCGGAGCGGCAAATCGCAGCCAGTGGGAGCTGTGATTGGCCGAACCTCTGGACACGGCAAGTAAACAAACCTGCCGGGCCCACCAGGGGTGCTTACCCTGGGGGGCTGCGTGCCAAGGTTGCCGATCCCTGGTCTATTGTTATGAATTAGAAGAGAACCATGAAATACTCTAATGTTCATACTGCAGTTTGGTTCCCTAACTAAGGTCAATGGATAACTATAAGTTCTGGATGGAGGAAAAAAAGGAGTCCAGCCAAAATTATAGTTGCTCGCTCTTGAAACTCCATGGAAATGAAATGAAATAAACAAACATAACCTTAGTTTAATGGACACAAAGTGACATTATGAAATTAGTCATATTTCTGAATGAATTCCCTTCAGTGTTGTAAAAATATAATACATATCCTCTCACTTTCTAAGTCTGTAGCTTCCACAGTCACTAATGGCAATTAGGCATGTGCATTATCAAGAGAATAGATGGCTTAATATGTATTAATGCAGTGTTGGAGACTCCTCCTCTTTTCTCACTCTTTATTGCTCTGCTGTGTTTTACAGTTTTAGGACTCGGTTGAGTGTCTGGTGTCAAATACTGTCTGGTTTCCATGTGTGAGACTCCAATAGCCTTTAAGTCAAGTTTCCTGCTGCCTTGTGTGGATTATATACAGTATTAAGTAACTTGTGGTCAATTTTAGAGCACATCCAAATCTCCTTTCTCCAAATGGGGAGAACTTCAGATCTGAATCCAAACTGTGCATTTTAGGCCCATCTCTTGTTAATTTGTTCCTGTTTTTCTTCTATTACTCTCTCCAATGTAAACAGCCAAAGTCTGGGCTTGATCCTTCTGACTTCCCTCTACCAAATGCTTTCTGTAACCTTTCAGTCTCAGCATCTTGAGGCGTGGGGCTCAGTCTGAACACAACATTTAGTTTCAGTAGATCCATCATGTTCCTTCTCTCTCAGGCGCTGCCCAGTAACAACTACAATTATCATTACATTAAAGGTTACAAAGCACGACTTTACCCCAAATATCAGCATACCTGGCATTTTCAACAGTTTAAAGAAATGACTAGCTGGTTCCTACCCAAGACTCATCCTGTCCTTTATATAGCACTGGGAAGGCAATTCTACAGGGGAGTACTCTCCTGTGTTTATAGGTAAAGATAAGTTGATTTTGTTCTGTTTTGCTTTGATCCATTGATTATCTCCACTAATGTAGCAATCTAGTATTACATTGAACAGCTATTTGTTTCCCATTAGAGACAGAACTAGATGCTGTGGGTATTTTCCCCCAATCAAAGTAATCCAATAAGATTTTCCAGAGCAATATTGGCTTTTATTTTGAGAGACAGAGATGGCCATTTTACCTATTAAATGAACAGCTGTGGCTATTTAGAACATAAGAATGGCCATACTGGGTCATACTTTCAGAACATAAGAATGGCCATACTGGGTCAGACCAAAGGTCCATCCAGCCCAGGATTCTGTCTACCAACAGTGGCCAATGCCAGGTGCCATAGAGGAAGTGAGCCTAACAGGTAATGATCAAGTAATCTCTCTCCTGACATCCATCACCACCTTCTGACAAACAGAGGCTAGGGACACCATTCCTTACCCATCCTGGCTAATATGTAAGAATTACAATTGTATTGTACCTTACAATACAAATTAAAGAGTGTGATAGTTGGTTTTGATTTGGTCTCTTTAAGTGGTATTTATCTGGTAGAAAACCACATGCAAAATAATTAACTCTAAGAGTTGTTGACACATTGTAATTTGTATGGTCACTGTTGTTTATATATATATAAAATACTTTACACTCACCAGTGGGGTGGGTGCCTTCTCCACATCCAGAATAAGTTTTCCTATATTGCCCCTGTCATGGATTCTCTGCATGGCCTCCTTCACCTGTAAGACAAAAAATGATAAAATCCAATGATTACTAATACAGAAACCAGAATTTTATATTGATACTAAAGAGTGACAGCGACAGCTATTATTATCAAGTTGTCCCTCAAAGAAAAATGAGAACTAAACAGGAAATAGTTTTCCTATCCTGTGACTTCATATACTGTTCCTGTTCTTCACTGGGACAAAACAGAGACCTGTCAATTTTTTCATTAAAAAACCAAAGAGACCCCTCTGCCATAATAGTCAATAGCCCAGGGTTCAAGGCACTCACCAGGGATGAAGGAGGGTACAAGTCCCTTCTCCCAATCAGGTAGAAGATGGATTTGAAACCAGGTCTTCTACAGCCTAAGCAAGTGTCCGAGCCAGTAGGCTATTAGCTATTCTGAGGTGACCTTTTCTCTCACTGGCTTTCCTCTCTGGTTTTGACCAGAAATTCCATCATGGACCAGAAAGGCTCTTCTGATAAAATTTCATCAAACCCAGTACAACCCACTAAAAAGTTTTAATGAATTGACTTAATGACAAAACAACAAAACAAAAACAAACAAAACAAAACAAAAACACAAAAACAAACAAACGTTTTTTCAAAAAGTTCCTGGCCAGCTCTAAAAAATTTCACATTTGGCACTGTCTATTTAGATTATAAATACTTGGGGCCAGGGATTCTCTTTTGTATAGCATCTAACACAGTGGCATCTTTGTCTTGATCAGGGTCTCTAGATGCTAATTTAATACAAATAACAAATACTATGATCACCTGAACTGCAAATTAATGGCTACAAGTAGCGATCAGCCAATAATTCCCAGCAAAAAGTTCATTTTACCTCTTTTTGTCTTTGCAGAATATCTGTGAGCAGCTTTTTTCACTGAATGTATTCATTATAGGAATATATTCAACTATTATATTTTCAATTAATCTGTCATGATTTTTAGTGAATACCTCTTTTGTATGCAGGAGCTACATACATGATACCAGTTGTGGCTAATGTCAATTTAACCCCTCATTGCATGAACAATGTGCATTTCCAATTTTTTTTTTTTTAAGTGTCCTTCAGATACCACTGGAAAAAAAAAAAAAGACGTTTAACAGCTGAATGTAACTAGTACGTGTGAGAAAGGAACAAAAAACCCTCAGCTCACCGGTGTGTTGGAGAGAAGCTTATTTTGATGTATGAAGTTTCAGAACTCATGGGAGCTGTGTGTTGATGAAATGAAATACTGCGTGTGTGTTTGTTTTACTGGCTATTTGATTCATAAAATGTAGACATTATTTAATAGTCGAGGATTGGAAGAGGAGTAGACACTTGCCTTACTTTAATGCTGGGAAACTTCAGTAACTGTGAACATTACATATAAAGGGTGTTTCATATCATTGTCACTTCATTTTTTTTTTTTTTTGCCAGAACAATGGGATGTGTTGAGGCAAGAAAGTAAAACACGGAATTATATATTAATAAGACCTACCACCTGTGACTTAGCTTTATTACATTATTAAACAGGCTAGCATGGAGGTTTGAAGTTAAACATTGCTCCATGAACAAATAAACTCTGCACTACATTTAAGGGAATAAATCAGGGCCTGGTTACTTTAGCATGGTCAATTGGAGACCAAATATGGATACAGATACTTAACTTTAGACAATCTTGGCATAGCTCTTTAAAAGTCCCTAAGAGAGTAAGGCTACCAACTTCTACTGAAATCCAATGAGAGCTGGACCCCTAAACCCTTTATTAAATCCAACCCCTATGTTTAAAAATTGGAACCAATGAACCCTCAGTTCTGCAACCCATGTGTTGCCCAATGGCGCCCTACATTAGAAAATGCTGTACTTTAAAAATCTGCAAGAACATGAATGAATATGTACATTTATAAAATGTAAACAAATATACTACCAATATGAAAGGCTTTCTAATTAATGACACTGCTGTAACTTAATTTTGGAAATTTTCCCTCTTTTCAGCAATCCCAGATGCTTTCACCAAAAGGTAGACTGTTGACTTTTTAATGATGTACATAGAACCACACTGACTTTTACGAAATAACGGTATAGTGATCAGTAAGCCCAGTTACCCTGTTAAGCTTTCTGTACTGAGCAGGATATGTTCTGTGAGCCTAAGAATTTTTTTTCAGAAAATATTCGTTTAAGAACAACCAACAGAAGAAGCAGCTTCTTATTTTTTTTAAAACCTTTTCAGCTAAATCTAGTCTTTAAAAGGATACAGAACAAAATAAATTATCCAAACAAATAGGACAGAACTGATGAAACCAGCAAACACATTTGCCCACCAGTTGAAACTTTTCACCAGAAATGTCATGCTGAAAGCAAGGGCACACAAAACATTTACTATCATCTGCACCACCTCACATTAAGTGAGGCAAATGTGCTTTTCCAGCATTTTTTTCATGCACAGTATCAGGTTTACGACTCTGGAGAAAGGTTCAGGTGTGTTTCTAGGATACCCTTAAGTAGCTTGCAAATGCAAACAGCAGGCAAGAGGAGAAGGGAATAGTACAATTTCTAAAAACAATATTGGATATGGGATCCAGGTGGAGCAATTAAGAATATATATATAAAAAAAGACAAAGTTTGAAAGAGCTACTACACTTTCACACTCTGAAATCTGTATATGAGAATGTCATTTGTAACTTGCTTGCCTACCCAATGGATCTGGTTCTGCCCGTAGCTGTATCAATGCAATTCCATTTGCTACCCAGTATCTGAATCAAGCTGCTTTAAAATGCATGCAAGTAGAAGACTTTGCAGTGTATGGGTGCTCATAGTTCATATTTGTTAAATAAGTCTGTGGCAGCTTGTTTCCTCAAGATGCTAGGAAAAGAAAAACCAAACCATTCTTTCCCGCTAGATCTCACTGCTGTTAATATTTATTATAACAGTTATTCAAATGAGAGCAATCTGTACCAACGTCTCTATCGTACATTAGTGCAACCTGGTGACCATTCACTCCAAAACTGAGGCCTCATGCCTTATTTATCACAGCACCCCATTTGAGTTGAATTGAGTCCTCTGGGCTTGAGTTTAAGTGGGGCTTAAATGATAAAGAGAGTCTAATGCAGATTCTCTGAACTCTGGTTGAATTTCATCCACAGGACCTATACCAGTAGCTCCAGAAGGAACTGCGAGAGTTGTGTAGCATGCAGATGCCACGCAGACTTTCTTGTCCCTAGATTACTGGTCACTGATCATGCTGTGTGTTGCTGAGTTGACAAATTCAAACAGCAAAGTCAAAATAGACAAATACGGTTCACTTTAGTTTTTGTGGTTTAGTCAATTTCATTTTCTGCTTCTTGTGCATTAGCACAGTGATTGAGAGTTTGGGCTGCAGACACTGCAAGGGAATGTTTATTTTAGGGTGACCAGATGTCCCAATATTATAGGGACAGTCCCAATTTTTGAGTCTTTTTCTTATATAGGTTCCTATTACTCCCTACTCCCTGTCCCGATTTTTCACACTTGCAGTCTGGTCACCCTAATTTACTTACATAAAAATGGTTTTCATTGGAATAAGGAAGCCATCAAAACATTCTGATAGGCTTCCTTTCATACACCCTACACTTCAGTGCTAAAACGGTGGTATTGATTTTAGCCCTAAGCAGCTCAACAGAGACCCAATGACCATCACAGAGGCATTCCACAGCTCAGAACTGGCACCAAACATTTCCACACACTCAAGGAGAGTAAGAAAAGGCTTCCATGGCCAATGCTGCTGTAAAGAAGTACAGTGCCTTGTGAATATGAAGCATGTCCTCCTGTGTAGCAGGAAGAGATGCTGATGAGTAGGAAACGGCAATAAAATGAATTCCTGGAGTTCTCTCATCTGTCCAGCTTGATGGAGACCTACTTCCTTCTTGCTCCCCGCTCCAAGAACTATAGCTGCGGGAGAGCAGAGGGAGGATGAATGTGCATCGTGGGATGGTAGATATAGGCAAGGTAGTGTATTGAAGGCTAAATCATGATTATAGGGAGGAAGGGCTGTGTTAGTGGTAATATGCATGTGAGCAACCATAACGGTTTTTACCAAAAGTTTTTGTTTATTTAATTTACACACACGAGTCATCTCAGATCATCCTCTTTAAAGCAGAATTCCTTAACAAGGCCTAGACAGGAACAATTAAAAATAAATTCCCAAAACTGCCTAAGAGCCGGCCTGTGGTGAAAGAGCCTACCCAGTATGTTCTCCTGTGGGGGATGTTATGGTTGGGAGCTTAGAGCTGCTGCTGTTGGATCAAAGCCATTTCTGTCCATTTATATCGTGTCGCATGTTGAGAAGAGCAACACTTACTGCCAATGAACCTTGGTAGAATAGGAACAGCAGAAATGCATTTGCATTAAAGGTCAGAGGATGTTCTGAAATAGGTTTCATGACAGCGGTGTTCTTTGGAGGCTTTGGGTTTGACAGCTGCATCAAGTCTTCTCCAAGACCACCATGTTGTCTCTGTTAGGATACTCCTTAAAAAACACAGAGCTGTTTGATTTGGTGTCCTTATTATCCTTTTCTTTTTAATAAAACTTCACATCCCCCCAAATCTTTTCACTGTGAATTATACCCACCACAGCCAAACAATCAATCCAGAATTTGGGACCTCTTTACTCATCCAAGTCAAGGCAATTATCTTAATCAACTGCAGCTCATGGAAAACTGCCTGATTTAATACTCATCTCCTGCCAAATTAGATTTCCTCTTTGTTCTTGCGAAGAAGTTCAGCAACATGTTATGTCACTGAGTCCTCAGACATTATTTATACAAAGAAGCACTCCAAAAAAATTAAATGAGACACCACCCAAACTGAAAGCAGAAAAGTGAATGGGAAATCCAGACTGGCCAGATGTCTTAGGTCCTGGAGTTTTGGGATTGACCAGTAGACATTGGTTTGTTATTTTGAATAACTAAGCTCTACATTTTTTCCAAAGAGAACCTGGATGATGCTACATTTTAAAAACAGGATTCCTAATTTAGAAAATCCATTTGGTGGATAGGTTTGCTCTTTGAGACATTAAAAAAACTAGACTTCACCAAGTGCTGGAAAAATGTCCGCTAGTGAAGATTCCAGCATGACAGGAGATTAGATTAGATCAGCAACTGCTCTTTTTCCATCTTTAATGTCTATGATTACATACAAAACCATGGACTTTTATAAACAGCTAACATTATTTTCTATATATACAGTGCTCATGTAATACTGGTTCACAGCTGTCAGGCTTTCCTACTGAACTGCTCATCGCTGTGGGTCATTAATGCTTCATTTTGCTTCCAGTCACCCCAGGCAAGGACGTTAGTGCTAATGAAAATTCTGACAATTATTGATCGTGTCAACAGCAGTATGCAAACACAGAAGTTATGCTGCACCACATGACAACTGCAAGTAAGGTGACCAGACAGCAAGTGTGAAAAATTGGGACAGGAGGTTGGGGGGGGAGGCATAATAGGAGCCCATCTAAGAAAAAGGTCCAAAATTTGGTACCGTCCCTATAAAATCAGGACATCTGGTCACCCTAACTGCAAGCAGGATGCTGCTCAGCTTCCCTGTGTCAAAAAACAAACTCGGTTAATTAATAAAACCCTTATATTGCACATGGTGACCATCTCTGATCCCTTACATAAGCAATAAAAAGAATAATTACACACAGATTCACTATGTCCCAGGTCAAATCTCATGTGTAGGCCTTTATGCGGTTGATTTTTTGGATGAATATTGGCTGATCAATTCACCTGTTTTAGTATGCTCTGAAGTTATAGGGAAAAGATTAGCATGATTCAAAGAATTACTCTAACATTCGACTATCTTATGAAAGCTGAAAATCTAGTATGTGCTGATGCCTTAAGATTTGAGGATCTTGAGATTATTTTGGAGTACTTAATCATGTATCTTGTCACATTAATAGGGTTAACATATCCGTGGTAGTTAATACCAGAATATACCACAATGGAACACACAGTAATTAAACAGCTCTTACTTCAAAACCTCCACAGGAGGTTTTAAAAGTATATATATTTTAAAACACAGTTATAATTATAACACTGGCAAATTTTCAACTGTGCCAAGCAGATTATCTAATGACAATAAATACACATTTTACATAAAGCTCTTTAAAGACGTGCAGTAAAGCTGTAGAAATACCAAATATTGTTGGTTACTGTACATTTCCTTCTAACAATGATATTTTGAATAAGTTGGATCATCTGTTAGCACAAAGGGAAGATTACTGTATCTCATTAGCTGTGCTAAAGCCCAGTGGCAAAGCAGACTCTTACTTTTGAATTGTAATAGTTCTTTTTCATTAAAAATGCACACCACCACATAACAACCACACATTATTTATCTCCAGTGATTAGGTTAGTGATGTGTATTATGGGGATCTGGGATAGTTTTATTGTAATCACTTTTTAATTAGTGCCTTGAAAGCAATTATACATGAAAACAAATTAAGAATTTAGCAAAAAAAATTACCATTAAAAGTAAAATGTCAGAATTTGGGAGGTGATGGACAACTATCTAACTAGTTATTTAAAGGCACTCCCATAAATAAACAGCTTGAATATGACCATTTACAGTTCCTATATCTAGCTGTTTCTTTATCTATCTGAACATGAATAAAAAATATGGAATCCATTTCTGCTTAGTAATAAATGACTTTTTAAAAGGCTGCTGAAGTAATAATTCTGTTCTACGTCATAGCTATCAGTTCTAAAATGAGACTGTAATGCAACTAAGGAGCCAATTCCTTTGTATTCATTCCACCTCTTTTAGGAATTGTGCTATGTCAGTGTTGCTGCCTAAGTATGATATTATTAATAGCGTCCATCTGCAATTAGCGAGGCCTGCAGAACTGCAGCACCCGATTCATTTAGAATGCATATCTTCATGGGAAGAAGGGCAAGGTTAAATATAATGATTGGTTAGCTGCAGTCACTCAAATTAGACAATTAGTAGTTTCATTTTCCGATTTTTAAGTAGTAGTTACAACAAAATAATATACATAAATAAATCATTTCAGCAACCCTACAATCATGGAAAACCAAGAATGTCACCAATGGAGGAAGTAACTTTTTTATCTACTAATTATGAGAATTACACATACTGTGATTTGTCTGTAACTTAATTTGGTTTTAACCTTGCATTCTCAGGGTTCTTGGCAGGGCTGGTTGAAAATGTTCCATTAAAATTCATTGAAAACCCATTTGTCTGTGTAACAAAACATTTTGCAGAAATTGTCTGCTTTCCCTGAAAATTTTGCATTTTTACTGGAAAACTGTTAGGGGTTTGGGGGGCATTTTTCAGCTGCAAAATTTCAGTTTTTGATTTCTTCAGTGTAGTTTTTCGATGAGAAGCTGAAATTTTCCACTGACAAATTTGACAAAAAATAAGGACTTCTTTTAGTTAACATCATTGGGTTTTTTTGTAGAACCAGCTCCATGCCCCAATCCCACATTTTCCATCCAGCTGTAGACTTTGGTTCTATCCTTGTACTTATGCATCAATCTTTCAGTGTGCTGAGCTCCTCCAAGTGCTACTAATTCCGTGGGAATTGAGGGTGCTGTGTACCTTGCAGATGGATTCTTCATTAAGGTACTTTGGTGAGATCCCAATTCAGGAAAGCGCTTAAGCTCTTGCTTAAATCTCAATTTCAAGCACATGCTTAAGCAGCCTTCCTGAATAGGGATGCTTTCCTGAATCTCGTTCTAATAGTTTAAGGACATATTATGCCTGGAGCAAATAATCCAAAATTATGCTTCAACTGTCTATTGTTTTACTCCATCTCTGCTTCTTTATTTTTCATCCCCTCAAACCTGTCAGCTATTCTCTGTTTTGGAAACAAGACCCAACAGTAATCTTTGTTGAGGTGCTCATTGGTTTCCTTTGGAATTTCATTAAGTGCACACAGCCATTACAGTATAACCAAAGCAATTAACTTGCTACATATATAGTAAATGTTTAATAATTTGCTATCCAAATGGAAAAAAATATATTTCTAATTATCTCCTGTATCATTTCGCAGTGTGAAAATTAAATGCAGCTTTCCCATGAAACAATGAGTAATGCAACATAATTATCAAGTGTGTCTTGCAAAATCCTCTGTTGAATATATTTGAATCAATAGGCTCCATTTCCGCTACAGAGCTCAAATTAAGAAACAAGCCTTTGGGAAGTTCAAAAAGAAATCTCAGTGTAGCTGAATGCAGAAACACATTCAAATCAAAGTGGTACCAGGCACCATTCGAACATTAAACTGCTCCCTTTGACAATATAACACCCGCGGGAGCTTTATATCCATGTCAGCTCAGTGCAGAGACAACAAATGCAACATACTATGGGAAAAAACTTACCTATGGGAACATCAAAATAGAATGGTCTCATCATCCTAAAAAAGCTGATCAGCTCAGCAGTAGCATATATTGTCTAAAACTTATTTTTGGGGATGTCTACACTGCATCTGGGAACTCAGGCTCTGAAGCCTGGGAGGTGAGTTTGAGAGCCCAAACTCCCACCCAACCTGTAATGTTGAAGCACTGTCTAAACATCTATTTTTAGAGGGATAGCGCAAGCTCTGTGGATCAGGGCTGGGACGCTTTCTCCCAGATACAGTGTAGACATGCCAGCCAGACCATGTATATCTTTTATGAAAACAGAAGTTGGGACAGGAGGCTGTTGGTACAGAGAAATGATTCAATATGCTTTCCCCTCCAGCTGGGCAAATCCCAGACAATGGCTCAAAATGGCATCTATAAGTTACGAGTTTCTATCTTTAAACCTTTCGTGTGCCTCCCCTCCATACACACCTCTTCCTATAAGAAGGCATGGTTATTTTGGGTTGGAGGCGGACTTGTGCTGGTCGTCTGTATTGGTGATTTCATTCCTTGGGTCCCCCGGGTGTAGGTTATTCTTTGGGAGGTGGCTGGAGAGAAACCCAAGTGGAGGACAGGAATCCCTCTTTCCCCTTGTAAGTGGTAACAGCTGCAGTGTGACACCCTGAGTAACACAGTAACCCCTTCCCTAAGTACAGTAGCACCGTATCTTTCCCCAGTATTTGTGCTCCAGTGTGAACTATAAGCCTCACTTAAACTGCTCGATACCACCACCTAGCTGCTGCTGCCTCCTTTAATCCCTTAAAGTGATCACGCTGGATCGAGGAACAGATTACACGTTCACACACAAGTGATAACCTTTCACCAAGAGGGAGTCCAAGCTTCCCAAAGACAGACTTGTGCCAAATGGTGGTGAATGGTCAGCCACCCAACCCCTTCTCAGAGATCCAAGATGCACAGAAAGTAGGTACGTATTAGGGAATGAGGGGGCAGGGAGGACTTTGGTGTGACTCTGAGCTTTTCCTGAATCTCAGCCAAAATGACATTGGGGCATGTGGGTGAAGATTGGGAAAGTTTTGAATGTTGCTGAACAGGTTTGTCCATTCCTAGTTTGAATTTGGCCCAGTCAACAAGTGCAATTAGTTAAGAACTTAGGACCGAAAGGAACCATTTGGGTCACCAAATCCAATTTCCTGCTATTGCTGGTGCCCCCATCATATAATCCCTTCCATAAACTTATAAAGCTTTATCTTAAAACCAGTTAGGTTTCTTGGCCCCACTACTATTGAGAGACTGTTCCAGAACCTCACTCCTCTGCTTGTTAGAAATCTACTTTCTTCTACTTTCCAGCCTAAATGCACTCCTGGCCAGTTCAGACCCCTTTGTTCAGCAGTCTCAAAATAGCCTGGGAAATTGGACAACAGTTCTGCCGGTTCTAACCACTGATTTCACATTTCAGTGAGATGGCAGTCACCACCTCCAGCAGGACATCAGAAAATGCAAAGTTCAAAACTCTTCTCCATCCCCTCCAAGGGGGCACTGTGGAACACACCACTATTTATTTTGTGATCTAGCACCCTAACTAGACCCTCCCTTTAGACCCATACCTCTAGGCTGCATGTAAACATTGCTGTTTCTCTAAGATCCAGCCTTTCCCCTCTGTTTCCACAGCTAAAATTCTTATCCAATTTTGTCATGTCTTGACTACTACAACATCCACCTGTCTGGCCTTGATAAATGCCATCTTGATCCCGTCGTTTTTTAATTGTTCTAAACTTTCCTGCAAAGAAAATCTGCAAGGCTCGCCATCCCAGCCACTTCACTTTGCTTCGCTCTTTGCATTCTTCCACCAACTCCCCCTGCTTCTTGCATCAAACACAAACAAATTGTCCTCACTTTTGAGGACTGTTACGGCTCAGCTCTATACTACTGATAACCTCTTCAATGGCACCGAGCCATCAGTCACCTCCTCTGCTCTGACAAGGCTAGCCTTTATGACCTAGCCATGTAATCTTTCCTTAAACGCTTTCATGTTTTCTCCCGTGCTGCCAGTTGGGCATAAGTGGATCTCCCCAGAAAAATAAGCAAAGCCACCAATTTTGTGACCAATTTAATACTGGCTGTCATAATGGTCTTCAAATTTTTCCTTCAGTCACTTCTGTTGTTGTGCCTACAAGATATTTGACAATGACTGGGTAGCCACGAGTCAGAACTGTTGCTTGGTATAACAATCATAATCATCTCACCATTACATAGTAGTCTCCCATCTGCTGCTTGTTAGTTCATATACTAAGCTTGTAAACTTTTTGAGGCTGGGATTGAGGCCGGGACTGTCTTTTTGTTTTATCTCTGCATGGTGTAATGGGACCTTAAATGTGGCCGTTAGACATTATTGCATTACAGATAAACAACAACAGTAATATCCCCATTTTATATCACACATCAATACAGCCTCCGACACAAAACCAGAAAAGAATAATAAGACAAGGCACTAAGCTTCGTGCAAATGCTAATGTCTGTCTTGAGATTCCCCTTGAAGAACATGGCAGGAAATCAGCCAGAATAATCACAACCTTTGGAAGTATTTTACAACGATATAAAGCTAAACCATTTAGCCATCTGAGGCAGGACAATGTTTTTGCTCAAACACTAAATAATTCTCTTTGATTAGTGCCAGCAGATGCATGACTGCTTTGGGATCCCAGGAGAGAGTGTGAGGAAGAGGATATTTTAAAATATTATACATAATCCAGAGTCTGGACAAGAGACAAATGAACTCTGCTAAAAGGAACAGATTTAATGTCGATTTTCATAGATGTACACATTTTCAGTTATGGTTATTATTAAAAAACAAACAAAATCCAAATCCAAACTGCAGCCCAGAATAAGAGGAGAAGGATAGTCTTGTGGCTAGAATACTGAAGGAATCCAGAGATTTGGGTTCATTTCCTGACTCTGTCACCGACTTCCTGGGTGATCATGGGCGAGTCATTTAACCTCTCTGTGCCTCAGTTCCTCATCAGCAAATGAGAAATAGTAGTTCTCTGACTCAGTGGCTCTCAACCTTTCCAGACTACTTTACCCCTTTCAGAAGTCTGATTTGTCTTGTGTATTCCCAAGTTTTATCTCACTTAAAAACTACTTGCTTACTAACTCACGCATAAAAATACAAAAGTGTCACATCACACTAGTACTGAAAAATTGCTTATTTTCTCATTCTTACTATATAAATTGTAAAATGAATCAACTGGAATATAAATATTGTATTTACTATTCAGTGCATAGAGCCATATAAACATTGTCTGAATGCAATTTTAGTTTGTACTGACTTTGCTAGTTCTTTTTATGTAGCCTGTTGTAAAAACAGGCACATATCTAGAAGAGTTGATGTAACTCCTGGAAGACCTTGGCACATCCACAGGGCTACATGTATCTATGGTTGACAACCACTTCTTTACCTCACCCAGGTGTTTTGAGAACAAATTGTGAGAGTCAGTCTGATAGTATGGTGATGGGCATCATCTAAAGTATCTAGCCAGATGAGTGTGTTCTACAGAACTAAAAAGCATGTTACAAGGAAATAAGAAGCCACAGGGCACAGACTGTGTAGTTATAGAAACTACCAGGAAAGGTGAAAAAAGAGAAGAATATTTCATGATCTCATTCTAAGGTGTGCGGTTTGGCTTAGTGGATAAAGCACTAGAGGGGGACTCAGGAGCTGCTCCATTCCTAGCACTGCTGCTGGATTGTTAGGAAAATAACTTCAGCGCCCTCTGCCTCGGTTTCCCCATCTGTAAACCAGAAATAATGATACTGACCTCTTTTTTAAAGGATGTTGAGATCCACAGATGAAAAGTGCATCATGGGAATTATTGCTCTGTGGAAAGGGAGTTCTGCTATGTGGTTAGAGAAGGCACATTGGACAGTTTTCCAGGTCTGTCACTGATTCACTAGGGGATCACTAGTGTTCATTTAACCACTCCAAGACTCATTCTGTAGAATGGATATAATATTTACCTACTTCAGAATGGCACTTTGAGGCTTTACTAAGGTTTGTAAGGGTCTCCAGGACAGTGGCATGGATGTATTATGTGCAGAGGGGGAAATGCCAGCTGCTTGACTAGACTGTATATTTAAAGTATACAGACAAATTCTGCTCCCACTTACACCCAGCCAATTTCACTGACTTTCATCAGGTCACATGGATGCGACAGAAGGAAAGGAAGCAGAAGCAGGTAAGAAGTTAATGAGTCTCTGGACTGATGGAAAGTTTGCCATCTGGTATGTTTAGATTATACTTGCAGGGTTATTGGGCTAATAAATATTATGCCTCCAAGGTACCTCTCAGAGGACATATACTGAGATGAGCTTGCTTGCCATTCCTGATATCCCAATAAGGCAAATGCTATTCCCTAGGAGGATTTAAACCTTCTACTCTTTATTAATCTCTTCCTCGTCATCTGTCTGTAGCAAAACAGTAAGGCAGTGCAAGTTTATGCTTCTGTCATAGGAATCAATGCAGGCTCTTTTGATCACAGAAAAAAAAAAGAGCGGGAAGAGCATTTCTTACCCATAAATAATTCCTCTCTCTACCCTGGTGTGGTGTGTCTGGAGCCAGCAGCTTAACCATGTCTGCAAATCACATGGATAGATCTCCATGGTGACAGGATCATGTGGTACGTAAATATGAGCTGGATGGCCGAGGTTACTTTGGCAACCCGAGTGGCACAGGTAACGATCCAGATCTTGTTCAGATTTATGAAGGGATAATCCGAATAACACTTGTCCATTTTATATTCTAGGGCTGTTCCTATTTTGTTCCTGTTAATATCAGTCACTATTTGGGCCAGACCAGAGCTATCTCTGTTAGAATTGCACAAATATCACTAATATTTAGTTAAGCATCATTTATATGCAGCAGTGAAGAAAAACCCTGCTGCACCGTTTATTTTAGCGGCGATACTATAGCTTTCAGTAGCATCTTAAAGCACCCCGATTTTTATGATCAGAGAAGCTACCCTGGTCTATTACAGGCTTGTGTTTCCCTTAATAAGCATTGCAGGTTGCATAATAACTGCAGATGCTCTGCTCAGGCCAGAAAGGGAGTTTTCTCTTCATTTCGTTATCTTGGAAAGAGTCTAAGGTTTTGAATAGAAAGGTTAGTGGCTCAGTGTTTTGATAGACATTGGGGATCATGGACCATGTTTTAACAAGCAGCTACCAGGAGCATGAGAAAGGAGACACCACTTGTGGTTCCTGTCTTACATCTGGCCCCGCTGTCTCCAGCGCTGAATGTTTAGGAGTTTAGCTCTGTAAGATCAACAGGAGGCTTGCAGAAAGCCAAAGGACAGTGCTGCCTTCTTTTCATTATGCCCACTGGCTTCAGCGAGGGACAAAGCAGAGCTGCCTGGTCCGGGGCATTTGTGGGAAGGCTGGAGCCATGGGTGTGCATATGCCCCGACTGAACCACCCCTAAGGAATGTGCCATCTACACTCCTGCTTAGTAGGGTGGGGCAAGACCTGGTCCCTTTGAGAGAGTGCCACCTGGCCTTAGCGGGATACTCAGCATGCACTCCACTCCTTGTGGTAAAAGGACTATTTTCTTGTGCCCGTGCCTTCCCAGCCATTTTCCATAGTCCTCCAGACCTTTGTTTTTGTGTACAGTAGGCTCTCAAATTATCCAGGATGATAAGGAAAAAATTAATCCTGGTTAATAAAATCCCGGATAATCACCATACATAGGAAATCACCATACATGGGTGGGGGGTGGAGCAGTGTTGGTTCACCAGCCATCCTGAGCTGGAGGATGGGGTGTTGGTTCACTGGCTGCCCTGCACCCTGGTGGGTTTGGGGTTTTTTGTGATTGGGGCGGCAACAAAGCCAGAGCCAGCGCTGCAAGTTACACATATATATATATTTTTTTTGACATCCTGGTTAATCCACAATCTGGTTAACCCAATCCTGGATAATCGAGAGTCTACTGTATTCCCTGCCTCATGGATTTTGATGGGCACCTTCCACATTTGTGCAACAAGATGCATCAGATTAATATTCTATTAGAAGGCTTGTTGGATGGAATAAGCTCTACTGATAAAAGCACAGGTTTGTTGCTATAAGCTGCATTCATGCTAGGAGATTTGCTGGTGTAGCACGGTGGGACAGCTATACTGTCAAAATAGACCAAGTCATAATCTAACTCACTGAAATACTGTGTGTGTTGTACGTGGTTGGGGGAAGGGTTAGCATCCCATAACTATGGTTGCTTTGGCCTGTCCCCTTCCTTTCTAGAAAGACTTTCCTCAACCATTGCACTAGTTCTAAGGAGCACTTTTCTAACCCATTAGCTTCACTGGGAGATGAAGGCACTCAGCACTTCATAAGATTGATGGGGGTAGGAAGTTTGGGATGGTTAAAAAAAGCAGGAAAAGAAATTCAAGCTAATTGGGGCATACACAATCTGTGGCTTCACGATGTAAATCAAAGATGGTGCACCATCACTGCACTTTCACTTGTGCAAAAATTCTTAGGAGTTTTAGAAACTTTTGCCCTGAGTTTACATAAACATTCATTTTTAAAAAGTTCTGGCACATGAATCCAATCACAAAAAAAAAAAAAAAAAAAAAGGATGATAGTTGCAGTTAATTTTGTTTTCTATGGGATGCTAGTAGGTATCTTTTATATAAAAATGATCCTGCAAATGAATGTATGAGATCCAAGATTATGTAATAACTTTCCCTGATCCCCTTATTTCAAACAGTGTTAGAATTACACAGATCTGTTACTCTGAACTTTTACACTGATGGTTTGGCCAGTGTGTGTGAGAATATAAAGTCATTTTAAAATCACCTGTATTCACGTATCGCCATTCATGGCTGCAAATGAACATATCTGGCCTCTTCTCCCTTCTCCTTGTACCTGTCAGTTAGGAGATCGCTTTTCTCTCAGGATTGAGAAACAGCTTTCAAGCTCAGTCTCGCATTGCCATGACAGCAAGACTAAAAACAGGCCCTAGATGAGAAAAATGTCAAGAGACTGACAGTAGCATCAGTGTCTAATTTCTGACTCTCCAACTCTTCCCTAAGTTACTAAAGCCATCTATTAAAGTGACATGTCTTCCAGCTACTGGGTTAAAAGCAGCTTTACTCTGCTTTTACTCTCTCCTTACTCCCATAAGTGGGAGTTTGCTTGAGAAAATCCAGAGGAAACACAGAGTAAAGGGTTTTAATTATACAATAATAGAGCTGTCACAGAGCCCAAACCTGAAAATCTTTACTAAGGCAACTTGAAGTCAATGAGACAACCTGTGTGAACAAGACAAAGGTGGCAGGATTTGGCACCTAGTTAGCCATTTGGTTCATTAATTCAAAAGGAATTTGCCTGAATACTACCAAGGAAAAAATGGGAAAGGATCTCAAGATTGGACTCACAGACTTCACTAAGAGAGAGTAGCATCCCTCAGAAGGCATTCAACACTTTGGAGAGTTATGTCCTAGCAATTTGGTAGATGTACAGTATGCCTATACTGAAACTTGAGGTGCAACTACCAGACAGACATACCCACACTAGCTCTGATTGAGCTGGCACACTAAAAATAGCAGTGTAGCCATGGTGGCACGAGTGTCAGGAGGGAGAGGCTAACTGTCCTGACTACATACCTAGGATCTTGGATGGGACTGTATTTGGCATGGTTAGCCCATCCTGCCAACCATGTTGCTACAGCAACTCTGTTAATTTTAGTGTGCTAGTTTGATCAGAGCTAATATTGGCATGTCTATCCACACTGGAAATGACATCTCTAGCTCAAATATAGACCTACCATGACTGCTATTTAGAGAACACTCTTAGATGAGACCATGTATGTTATCTCAGCTTCCCATCATGGAAAATCCTGACACAAAACAAGAAGGGCAACTCATTTGATTTTCAGTCTGGGTTAAACATAGCATAACTTCCTTGGGAATTCAGTGGAGGAGAAAAGAAAACAACAACTTTCCCAGCACTATTTTTAATCTGAGTATCACATGTACCATTGCAGTACAAGTTGTTAATGTACATTTGGAGAAGACGAAGAGTCTATTTTTGGTAAAATGCATTGCTAATTAATACAATACATATGTATTTATGCCCTCCTTAGTGTGAAAGCAGTTCTGAAGGTGAAGCTGTAGGGGATGGGAGAACCCCCAAAACACCTGAGAGATGTGTGGCCATGAAAACTATAATCTCGTGAACCAGAATGAAGTTTTGAAGGACTCTAAGCTGCAAGCTCCTACCGAGCAGGAGCAGCCATGCAAGCTCCTTGTTAAGATTAACAATCTTTTAGAATTCTAAAATACATAAACAGTGTATCCTTGTGATCTTGCAAGAAAAATACACATCATGCCACAAATATGTCACCATACTATTGTTTCATGTAAGCATGTTCTAATAGTTAAAGTCCTTAAATAAAAAAAACACCAACAAAATTCCTACTCAAACTAAACCAAACCATAACTGCCATTTAAGAGTAAGCATCCCTTGCTTTTCCTATTTGTTTGATTCTGTTGTACCATCCTACAGATTACTACTGATTTCTAATTAGGATACTCGAGTGATAGAAGATGAATGCTATTGGTTTCCCCTTTTCCTATCCATCTTCTCTCTCCCCATCCCCAAACTTTGCAGTGGTAATTCTGTCTGGTAACTTCTCTGTGGGAATCTGGCAAGTAGTGATCCCTCTTTACACAGAAGAAGTGAAAGATCAGAAACAGCCTTTCTTGAATCATATTGTTTGGCAGCCACTTGAGAGCTCCAAGTCTGAAACACTTCCAGAACCATAGCTTTTCACACACAGCGTCTAGACACTTGCAGGACACTTTTTAAAGACAACAAAACCTTTTCTCTGACAATCTGTTCTGAATTCCCTCTCAAATCTGACCCAGTGAAGGCATTCTGAGTTCATGAATAGTCTGTTTCTAAGCTAACATTCTAAACTGGAAGAAATGAACTTGCTAACTATGACCCTCACTCTTTAGCCGGTGAATTTTCGTTATTGTCTTGTCAAATAGTAATATTAATCCCACACAGTTTCTTGGTGTGCGCTCAGATGTAGCAGAATATAATCTCAGTAGTTAGATTGTAAATTGCTCAGGGCAGGGTCTTTTTGTTCTTTGTTTATATAGCATCTAGCACAATGTGGTCCTGATCCACCACTGGGATTCTTCTGTGTTACCACAATACATATAATAATATTATAGAGGTAGGGTAGTCTAGTGGTAGAACATACAACTGTTATTCGGGATTCATGAATTCTACTCATGGTTCCACTATTGACTCAGTGTATGACCTTAGGAAAGCTATTTAATTTCTCTGCCTCAGCTTCTTTGTTTTTGGTAGGATCATGTTTACCTACCTCACAGAAGTATTGAGCATAATTAACTTAATATATTGTATTGTGCTGCCATGCTTTAGTTGTGCTTGGCTGTTCGTGCTTTGGCTTTTTAAACTATGTGAAGTTTGGCTAAAGCATATGAGATAGACACCTGTATTATCTAATCCAAATAAATAAATAAATAAATATAATCTAAGGAGTCTAAAGTAACCTCAGATCCCCCTATGAAAGATAGTATCAACGTGTGAAGTAGTGTTAAAAAGTCAGAGCATAAAGAAATTTCTGACAGTGGATGTTTGCCCAATTTCAACTAATTATGTTGATTAATCAGTTTTGCCCAAGGATACAAACCCACACATTTCCCTTTGGCTTGTGTGTGTGTGTGTGTGTGTGTGTGTGTGTGTGTGTTCCTGTGGGGGAGGGATTTATAGAGTTATTTTATGCTGCTATGATGATAATGAATCGTTTATTTTTACAAATTGTATGTTTTGACTGCAAGCTTCCACAAGAGGCTGACTGAAAACCCCCAAAGTAATTTCCTTGCTCCTATTTAAATTTTTCATCACTGGCCATTTGTTCAGAGTTTTGTTTATTTGACAGCAAAGTGATTTCTTTGGCATCGAGGAGGAAGTTCCTTATGTGTTGATCAACTGAGGGGGTTTGTTTTGGTTTAAGAATTACATAAAGCTCTTCAGAAAGAACACTCCTCTCTTCCCATCTGATATGCGTTCAACTAGAGTTTGACGGCAATGACTAGTCCAGCCTCTTGGCCCCAGTGCAGGAAAATGCTTACGTCCATACTTAAGCCCTTTGCTTACTCAGAACTATCGTCTTTAAGTGAAAAGGATTTAATTGCTCTGACTCTACGGATATATAGTTGATTATTCAAACATGAAAATTAAAGAAAACAAAAGCACAGGCAAAATTTCTCATGGTAAGAATTGGGCCTGGAACTTACTGTACCTTACAATTTTGGAATGAACATTGAGGAAAAGAAAAAAAAGCCCAGTCTGCCTCCTTTGTCATTATCTCTGAACCACTGGTCATATATGTTTCTGCACCTTAGCTCAGTGTGATGGGAACTAACAGCCATTCTGGTAAGTGGTATCTTTCACTATTTGCTTTGCTTCAGAAACACTTCCATTGTAAGTATGCAAGCCATTTAATAAGCCAAAGAAAGAAACTAGAGGAAAGGTCAGTTAGTTACTTATCATATACTGTGCGGCCAAGTAAATCCAAGTGCAAGTTCTCCACCTGCATCCCAGCTCAGGCTAATGCATACCTATTAAGTAGAAAGCTGACCTCCTTCTTGGGGTCTGGCTTTGTTACCAAAGTAACTCACAATAAGCACAAGATAAATCACAACCTAAGCCTTTTCCTTGGCTAGACTGCCTTAGAGCTCCTGCCATAGGCTCTGATCTAGTGGAGTATTGGAGCATATGCTTCACTTTAAGCATTTGAATGGTAGTTGAATTCGATGGGAGTATTCACATGCCTGAAGTGAACACTGGATTGGCACCTTAATTCACTGCTCCCAGATCCTTACTATTCTGCCAGACTGCTACTCTCACTTTCCTTACATGTAGGGTCGGGATTATTGAGCCATAGCAGCCCAATAAGATAAAAAAGTTAACCAGCAGCTTCTTGCAGGGTTCCAATACCTCTTGGCAGGGCGGGGCAATAATCAGAATCCTTCCATAATACTACACCAAACGCACATATGAATTCATATTGAAACCAAGCAGGAATGGATGAGTGACCCTATGGTACATTTGGATTCCCATGGATCTTGTGACAGATTAAAACCAGACTGTTTAGAATTCTCAGCAGGTCCACTGGCCAAAATACAATGGAAACAGTCAAACAGATTCTTTCCTGTGATATTTCCAGTACCAGCTGTCTGTCAGGATGAGTAGTGAAAATGAGAGCAGAGAAAAACAATGAGCACAGATCTGTGAAAAGCCGATCTGTAGGCAATGGATTGTCCAGGTGGAGAAATGCAGACATGCTGCTAAAGCCAAAGAAGTGATGCATATTTTACTGAAGTGCCATAATGTTCTTACTTCTGCCTGAGAGCTCCAAGGGTTATGCCTGCTAAGAGCTGCGACAGCAATGATTTGCCTAAGCTATCATCACCCTTTTCTAAATTTCATTGTTCCACCCATGCTTGAATGTGAGCTCTTACTTATTCCTCCAGGGAAGAATCTCAAGGCCCTTTCCCCTCATTCCAGCAAAGCTCCCACTAAAGTTGATGGAAACAGTAAGGCCCTCTAGGGTTCAGCCCAGAGTCAAGTACAGGTGAGCACTCAGCATCTACTGAAGGAGTTTCTTGCTAATTTAATGTGATCTTCATTTCAAAAAACAAAATATATATGAGCAGGGACTTGGAACGGTATTAAGAAGTCAGCCCTAATTCAACATAGACCATAACCCACATTTCCAAATTGTTAGTGTTTTAATAGTATGTCCAAATCCTGCCACTGGATGCTCAAACTGGCCTGGACAGCAAATGTTCAGAATAGGGATTTGGACATCTACACTACATGCTCATTTGAAAGTCCTGGTGCAGATTTTAGATCTCTTGTTAAGACGCTCCATTTGAAAATTGTGCTTTGTATGGGAGTGTTAGTTCTAAAACATGACCTTTTAGAAATCACCATAAAACTATTTAGATTTCTATTTTTGCTATTTTCTCTGATTGTCCTATAAAACACCTTCGTTTGTGCTCAGTCAAAAGCAAAATATACATATAGGAACCTTTTAGTATTGATAAAACATCAGATGTTAATTTATATCATTATCTGTAATGAACAATAACATCATTCCAACATTATAGCACCACATAAAAATCTCAATCATCATCTTAGAGTCTGATTATATTAGCTTAAGAGATGCCCAAGAGTAATTTTGCCTTCAAAACTATTCTTGGCACAAAATTATTTGTGGGAATGATATGAGCCATTTCATTAGGTGAGGACGCTGACTTTGACTAACTGTTGTTATACAATACTAGAATACTGTATTCTCTTGAGTTATATAGAATCAAGAGAGATTCTAGTGTGTCTGGTATGTGGCAAAAATATATGACTAAAAAGTAACAATCATTGGTCCCAACTGGTGGTCTACAATATTTTTAGATAAAAAAAAATTAATCAGAGTGTGTTTTATCAAAGTGTGTTTCATTATTATCAAAATGAAAGTTTTAAAAGCTTTTAATGGTTGGACATTCAAACTTTAGGTCAGAGGGAGCTTTAGTTAATTAAAAGTAAAACAAACAACCCAGCAATACCTATGCCAGCCTAAAACTTCAGCTGGCATTAGGATGGAATAGTGCATTGCCAAGCTTGTTGCTGAGTGCCATACGCTGGACACTCATGGACCTCTATAACAGCCTTCAGGGACAACACTCACACCCAAATTACCTGGGGTGTTTTGGGTGCCTGGGCGAGGAGGGATCCAGGCTCTGTCACACCGCTGACTGCAGGGTGGGTGAACTTCTTACTGATGGAGGGGTTTGTAACTTGCCAGCCAGGGGATACTGAATTTGTTTTACACTGACCTTTTTCCTGTTGGTATTTTGAATTCTGTTAAATTTGTTCCAATATTAACAATACCATCCCTCTGGTTTTGGCAGTGCATTGCGAGACAGACATTCTTTGGGAAAACGGTGGCCACAAGCAGCATATTCTGGGCCCACAAGTGACACTGAAAGGAGGAGCAGATTGCAGCTGAGCTTCAGGCTAGAGGAAGCCTGACAGCACAGGCATTGTATGAGATCGGTTCCCGCTGGTGCTCTGCTCTATGGAATGCAGGCAGCGTTCCCCAGGATCTCTTTTCCAGAATAACTGCAGTCTCCTTGTTACTGTCAGAGTCATTTGGGGGCTCCTCAGTTGCAGGAGATTGTTCCCCTGCTCCCTGTTATGATAGTCTAGCTTACTCCCGAGAAGGGTGAGTGGCACCACAAAACAGACTGGGATTGATTTGAAGCTGCAAGGTTTAATCCACATCTTTGCTTCCCAATTACAATATCACTACAGCTGATCGCAGAGTTCATGTAACACTTCTAGGTTAAGTACGGTTGATCAAGTATTCAGGAGTCCATTGCTATTTCTTGAGTGCAATTTTTGCAAGCGTCAAGATAATTATATGGAACAGACGTCTGTCCCCTTTCTACAACACAAATAACTACTAACTACTATCTACATACTGAGCCAGTATGAAAATGCAAAAAGCAGAGAAAGAATTCTGCACTACTGTTCTAGAGACTTCCCTCTAGTTCCATCAGCCGGCCAAAACCAGTCATCAGCGTGACTGCCATTGAGAGACAGCAACTCATTCTTGCTGATGTAGCTAGCAACATACTTCTGCTTGGAATGCTGTTGCCCCAAGACACTGACAACTGATCCTAGGAAAACAGCTAACTCTATTAGAGTTGTTATTTTAGAGGTACTTATTAAAGGGTCTGATCCCTTTTCTTTATCAGACACCTAGATTTCTGCTGACAAAAATAAAGTGTCTGTACAGTACAGTGTGTGAGATCTTCATCTCCATACTATCTGAGCAAATGGAACTCAGAGGACAGAGCATAACACTGTGACCCCAGGGAAAAAACAAAAAACCCTTAAGATATCCTAACCAGTATTGTTTCCCACCATAGCCATTTTACATCCTCCTTGAAGTCTTCTTTGCATTTTGTTCTGCTCTATTAACTTTCTGTCACACAACACTCAATTAGGACCGCTCTTAAGCCATGCCTGATGCGTTACCAGACACCAGACATAATGGCTTAGCTGCCTGTTTTCAGTCATTTAGATGGCCACAGAGGACATCAGTACTAGTGTGGCATATTCTAGGCAGACTATGACTAGAGACATGTTATCTTTTTCTCTCAGTCAGATCTCCCAATGCCTGCTGGGCCTCTCATAATTCCTCAGACAGCATGATGAATAGAGCTAAGCCATGGCTGCCTCATGAATATTAAGTTAACGGATTCATTTTTTAATGGCCATAGAGACGATTATGATCAGCTAGTCTGACTTTCTGCAGAACACAGGCCAAAGAACTTCACCCAGTCATCTCAAAGTAAATTGACCCAAATGACCTCAATGGAGTATAGCTCAATTATATCAACAGTGAATTTTGCCCCTAGTCTGAAAAAGGAAAGATTGAGTCCTGACAGAACTGGATTATTTCTAAGCCTACAGAGTATCTTAATACTTGGAGGGTGATTTTACTATCAGTTCTTTCCATACCCCCAGTTAGACTCCAGCATTACTACCCCAATTTATTAAGCACTAAATGCCCAATCTTCTGAGGAGCTGGCATCTCTCCTTCATGACACACTGAGAGAAAAGCTGGATTTGTTGAATTAAGAGTCCCTGCCAGTCCAATCTGAACAATCGAGAGCTTTCTCTCTGAGCCAGTCAACTAATTAATAAAGAAGCATGAGTGGAATTTTTGGACACAGGAAAATCCTGCATTTCATCTATGGGCTGTGTGGCTTAAAGAGCGCATACTGATGCGGCAGGGCACAAGAGTCCAGCTGCATCCCTGAAACTTTTAAAAGACAGTTTGAAACTCATCTTAAAGATTTTTCCTTGGCAGCTGCCTGGCCCTGTTCAATTACAGTCCTGTTCCAATAACTGTTGTGCTGGGTTGCAACAGAAACTTGGACGTGGTAATTTTTAAAAGTTCCTCTGATAGCAAATTAGTGCCACTGCAGTTCTATAGAGTGGAGGAAAAGAAGTCAATAAAAGTTGATCTCTTTATCTTGCGTCTATTTGACAATTCTTTTTACAAGATGGATCTAATTGATTGTACCACATTTAATCAAGATCTATGGAAAAATCGAGATAAGAAACACAGACAGTTAGCTGCATTACCAGTTTGAAAAAAGGGGATGAATGGATCTCAGCCTGCTTGCATCGGGAGCACAAAATATGCAGTTTGTTAGTTTGCTGGCTATAGAGCATTAAAGGGGTAGCAGCCATGGGCAAGACTAGCTATTCAAAGTCTTCTCCTTTAACTTCCCCAAACGCAGGGATCTGATCTTCAGCCATCTTAACTGTATGATACGTTTACAATTATTTCCTGAAAGAGGTTTCTCCTTTCTCTTTCTACTAATTTTTTCTCACTGACATTAGCAACAAAATTAGTAACTAGATGAGCTGCCTCTAAGGTGTGCCTCACTTATTCCCTCTACCACTTGGTGTGGGTCTGAGCACAGACGTAACTGGTAGTTGTGGCATCCAGGGGCCTCAGCATAGCTCAGGGAGGGGCCTCAAATGTTTCATAAAATAAAAAGGCTAAAAGTGGTTTTCGAAGGGGAAAGGACTCCATGAAATATTTTGTTTCCTTAATGTTTGTGAACAAAGTTAAATTTAATGGCACAAACAAATATGAAGGGTAAACTTTAGAGTCACTGGAGCCAGTTTCCCCAACTACAGCACAATGGATATCCTCTTCTTCTCCCCTCCCCCACATATTCCTGCACTCAAGTCTACATTTTTACCTACGTTTATCAGGTCTCCCATGGTAATGCTCTCCAAAAACCTGATCTCTCTCTGATTTTACCCAGGAGGCTGTTCTTGGGTGCTATCATCACTCTCTATTTAACACAGAGGGGAAACATGCCAATTTACTTAAAGATGTTTCATCTATCTTAGTACCCTGGCTCCTTTTGTTAAGTGCTGTTTCCTCACGGTAACTAATCAGCAGCTCCCGCCATAAAACAGGTTTGTTCTGATTTTCTAATGAATTACAAATTGGTCTAATTCATCTATCTCCGTTTGATCTCCTCTAGGTAATTTCATTAATTGGCAGGGTAGAACTGGCTTCCCTTTCACACAGCTCATTTTTGTCAGTGGACTCTATTAGTGCCAACTATATTATTTTTATTTTCTTCCCTATGTTTTTTGTTCTCCTTTAGATTATCAATCCAGACGTCAAATATGCATGCTGCTTTGATGTGGCCTGCCCTAACTGAAAGCTGCTATTGCCATGGGTAAACAGTGGCAACCAGAAGTGACAATCATCTCATTACCTTAAAGTTAAACACATAAAAGAATAGACTAACACTTGAATTTTTCAGCTAGTATAACTAATTTTAACTTTGCCTAAGCATCTCTAGGAAACACTCTCTTGCCAGGACCTTAAAAATAAAGAAATAAATAAATCACCTTGCTCGTGTTCTGTTTTCATCCATTTAGAATTTATGCTCGTTATGCTACCAAAGTAAAACTTTAAATGGAAGGCAAGCTTTGTATCTATCTTCCACAAAATCCAAGAGAGAAATTCGTCTTTAGATTCATCTAGGCTTAGGAGACTGTTTCTTGGCAGGTTATTCCCATGCTTATGTTCTTTTTTTGTTTCTCAGTCTCCTTCTCCCCCTCTTCCCCTCCACCCCCGCCCCAACACACACATTGCATTACCAAAACATACTCGGTGGACTGTAGCTTCTTGGAGTTTTGTTAGCTTTGATATCTGCATGAGATGTACCTTGTAACATTAAACAGTATCTGTATACAGACAAACAGCAGTGATTTACAGGATAAACAATGTAAATAGACTTTGAACTGCTGGTTTTTATTTTATGCAGTCATCAAAGTAAGCAGAATGTTACACTTCAAGAAAACAGCAAAGCATCTCTCTGGCAGAACAGTGTCCACCAACGTCTTATAACTTTGGATTAGGAAAACCCTCTGCATGACGAACTGCCCATGAAGTACCATCAGGGCAATATTTCCGGTGACAGAACAGCAAGATCATACTCTAGTGCTAGAGGGATGGACATTAGGAAAGGAAGCATTTATATTATGACGACCTGAAATATTTTCCTATTCTTTAAATGTAATACTGCAGTGTGATTATTTTTAAATCAGAACAAGGTAAATGACTATTTTAGTGTCTACTATACTGTAAGCAATCTGAGGAGAGACAAGTTGTAGTGAACTTTCATTTCCAAATTCCAGTGCTTGGCATGTTTTAATTCCTTGGTACATCTTCACGGACAAATATAGGGCTCAAACTGCTTCTACTGAAGCCCATAGCAAACCTCTCATTAGTTTTAAATGTTGGCAGGAAAGTTTTGTAGTGTTTTCAGCTGGGGAGGCTGCTTCCATAGAGCAGGGAGACCTACCATCCATGCTGAATTATACAAGTTTTCTGTGAATCTTACTTAACTGAAGTACAAATGGTACTCCTGACCTCACAGCTAAAACCGATGATAGAGCGTGGTTTTGTTGAAATTGTAGCCCTCTTTCTGGAAATTTCCCTCTCTCATTATTCTACAACATCAATTACAGGAGCTTTCCCTTAGAACAGTTTTGATAACTAAATACCTGCACAGATAAGGTCATTTATACCGGAGGATGTTTTCAGTGGAAAAGCAGCGAGATTTACAACAGAGGAGTTCTTTGAAACCATACAATGCTGCCTAAAACACTAATATACTTTGATACTTTTAACCTCTCTAGCATACAGTTCAAATTTCTGCATCAGGGTTGCTGTTCTAGTTAGAAAGTGTTCTCCACTCCCCATCCCATCAGCAGTTCTAGAACTCTCATCACAGGGACCTAAAGCTTGGATGCTGAGGGAAGAAAGTTGCTACTGTATGCCATTGTAGCTAGCTAAAAAGAACAAAAACTGGTGCAGAGACAGGAAAATGAATAAAAATGGGAATATACAAAACAGTTCCTTTTAAAATAAATTATACTAGCATGGATTCTGTAATTCTATTAAAATATCTTAATGCATTAGTTGCAGTGCTAGGTTCTCAAAGACAGTTTGATTTAGGATGTTTCAGGAAAAATGAACTCAATGCTGCAAGAGATTCATGGAGACAACTAGGTGGCCTCATATGATCCTTTCACTTTAACATGATTGTAAGCAGCTCCCACCTTATTCATAACACTCACCAGCCTCTGATGTCAGCCCCTAACCTCATGGGAATAAATCTAAACACACAATTACTGCATTATCACTTGGTAACTAACATGTTACGAAAGGCATTATCATACTGTTATTTTGTAGTAACAGGTATTACCTGAGGTGAAATCAACAATATAGGTAGCAAGGTATCAAGAGTTACTGCACAGCACTAAATGTTCTCATGATGTTCTAGTACTTCTATCACTTCTTTTCTTCCAGTGCTGAGCCTAATTAAAGCCCTAAATACAGCAATCCTCCTTGAGACACAAGGGTCTTGTGCCCTACATTAGTAAGGGTTACTAGATGCTGCTGCTACACAAGATAAAGGTGAATTTTTTTGCAGACTAATCAAAATGGGGAAAAGCAACTTAATGAAACCAGATCAGAGGCTTGATCATTAGTTACCAACAAATATGTAGCTCAGCAAGTAACTGATTAATTGGGATTCTGATCTAAAAGTTACGGTTTACACTGGAGTGCCATCTTGCCACACACTCAACCCTTTGCTGCAATAACATTTTAAGCATGCACCAGTAGCAAGCTACCTGCTCTCTTAAATACTCCACCACATAGGCAAATAACTGCAAAATACTTGGAGGAACTAATTCATCATTCGGCTCTGCTTAGTTAGTGATTAATAATTCCAAATAAACTTCCATTTTACAAACTGTGGGTTTTGTTCGAGTCTCTTTTGGCTAAACCTCTATGTACAAATCATAAAATGTTGCTAATCCGAACCACTTGAGAGCAGGCTTTTAACTCGGATTTATGGATGGGGATTTGCAATAAAGAATTAATCTTCATGAGTCAGCATCAACAGATATTACAGCAGTAAAAACACATACTCCTATAGTCAGTGACCTAGAAACTGATTGCACTCACATCTGTATAATCTACTTTAACTCCACTAAAGAGAATGGAGTCATTCTAGATTTACATCAGTATAACCTGAGATCAGAATCCAGCCTACTCGTCAATAGTTTGTTTTATTCATTTAAGCAGCCTGTATTAAGAATGCATGCTTAGACCTCCATCCACAAGCCATTGAAATTAATGGGAAGACTCCCTGGCATTCTGACTTTCCACAGACTTCAATGGCATTTGGCTCAGGCCCTAAAGTTTTAGGCTCAAAACAATGGCAAGGATTCCACCCCAGCTAGACAGTGAACGCAGTGGCCCCAATCCTGCCCTCACTGAAGACAGTGGCAAACCCCCATTGATGTCAATGGGAGCAAAGTCAAGGCAAGTATGTCAGTCTAATATCCTGCAAGTCATTTAGTGGCCAACTAGAAATCGCTGTATTAATTCAGCAATACAATGGAGTTGTATGGAGAATACCTGCTATTATGCACTTTGCTTCCTATATTGCTAGGCTGAATTTGGAGAGAGGACAGAGGTGCACACACAATCTATTCATTTGTAGATTCATATCTGTTGAACAAAGGAAGATATGAAGACAAAAGGCAGACATCAAGTAGGCAAAATGATTACAAGTGGTACTGCAGTGGGAGTGCTCAGCGCATCTGAAAAACCAGGCCACTTATGTGCCTGAATATAGATTTAATAGCTGATTCGAGGGACCTAGGTTTGAAAAAATTGGCCTCTGTTAAGAAGGCAGGCACAAGGCCATGGTAGTTTAGGCTGCATGGAGTGCTTGGAACAAGATTAAAATCCCTTCACACTTCAGGATGTCACCAACTGAATTTAGTTTCCAACTTGGAGACCACAAGGAGTCCTTGTGGCACCTAACAAAGGATGAAGTGGTTTTAGCCCATGAAAGCATATGCCCAAATAAATTTGTTAGTTTCTAAGGCAGGGGTGGGCAAACTACAGCCCGTGGGCCACATCCACCCCATGGGCTCATCTCTCATCTTCCCCAACTCTGTTGCATTTCTTTGGCTTGCCTCCTATTCCGATAGCAGGCTGCTCATATCAATAGAAAACCACCACCATAAGTTTATTGCTCCCATCCTGCATGTGTATGTATCCCTGCGGCTCCTGTGACCAATATGTTACACCCACAGGAGTCCTGGGGTGTTATCTTTCATCAGAATAGGGCTTCTCTCTGGAGAACAACAGGAGAGCTGCCAGATAAAGGAAGTGCTTCCATAGTGCTACAGGTATTGCTTAACCAGTAACTCTGCCTGCAAGTCAACCCTCTCCTTAGACCCCACTGATGTTAGAGGCTTGGCACAAGGAGGGGACAAGGATAGGTATTTTTTCCACACTATATTAAGAACCCAGAGTAAAATGAGCATGTGTCCATACAAATGGTGACAAGTGCATAAATATACATTTTAAAATCATGACTGAGTTGAATCGAGCTTCTGAATTCAGCCTGCAAAGTTCTGCATCAAGGTCACCAGTACTGATGAGAAAGGAGAAGCAATCAAAATAAGTTCATGATGCATTCCAGGAAGTGCCAGATCCATGAAGTTCAGAGACAAAAACAAAACAAAATCAAAAACCACATTCCCATAGTCCAAGACTGATGATTCTAGAGTTCTAGCTCTGGCCCATCTCTAGGTCCATCATATTGATTTTGCTCAGGAAAACTGTCTTGGGCATATTTCCTCATGTTTATAAAGAATTACTCTTCATTCTAATCAATTAAAAACCGCAAACAACCCCAGGATTGTTAGATGCCAGCCAGTAACACATTTTGTAAATTGCCTCCTAGATCATGCAAACTGAGCAGGATTGATAAATGAGCTATACTTTGCCAGACTGCAGTCTTGAACAGATGGCTTTATATATTCCACAAACTAATGTCAGAGAGATAGTTCGCGTACTACCAAATGGTATATGAAATGTTACCAAACAAATGAAAGAATATTGCTTAAAGTCTCCCAGTAAATTCCCATCATGTTGACTAGAAGATTAACCTGCCTCGTACAACCTTTTTTACACAGTTTTCTCTTGATTCAAAATTGCTTAGGCTCATAATTGTCATTTTTAAGTGCCTCCTTATTTTAATGCCTATATATCACAAATAAATCTACAGTGAAACAGTAACATGCTCGGTTCCATCATTTTTACATCCTCATGTCACTCAAGAGTTTTTAAAATATTGTGCAATACCATTTAATATAAAACAAACCCAGGAGGAGGAACATTTACCTATCACCACACACTGAGTTCGGCTGGAGAGTAACAACTGGAGCCACTGTGGTGCTGAGCCAAGTACTCCTGCTAAGTCACATAGGTGTGTTAGCACTACCTTGAGGCCCACCGAGTCAAAGGCTGCAGAGCGACCCAGCAGTGTGAACATGGAGGATCTTACCAGTGATCATAGCCTGAGGAGGGAGTCTTTCAGTGCTGCTAGAGCAATCTCTGCGCTGTGCCCTATCTGATTATGAGGCATCCAGGATTTTGGCTATCATATCACATATTGATGAAGCTTGGTGGTTACTACTTTCTTACAGATGCCAGGTAATACCAGCTCAATCACAGCCTGTATGTGCCAGTATCTTTTGAATAGCAACCATACAACTAAAATTCACATTCAGCAGAGCTCGGGGAAGCAATCATATTGGCTGTGTAGGAAACTTGGTATATTTCACAAACAAATTCAGGGCAAAATTAAACCTCCAGGTGTTACTGTAATACAAATAAATAATAAAAAATGCCTGCTGTTCAGACCACTAAGACGACCAGAGTTATTTTTCTAACAAACATTTTAGGGACAGCAGAGTTTTCAGAAAGCAGTGGCTTGGTTAAGAAGGAGTGTATAACTATCCTATTGTCAGCAGACTAGATTGATTGCAATCCTTTAAACAGAGTTGAACACGTAATAGAAAGAATTGACTCGGAATATTCATTCAAATCAGAAGAGAATTCTGATCTGCCCAGATCAGCAATACATGTGCATTCACTTTCTGCAAACATTTGAGAGGTTAGACTGATGTAGCACAAATATAGGCAAGAAATAAGTCTCATTCTAATGTATTGGACTATACACTGAAGGCATATTTTGAGTTGTGTTCAACTATAACATCTGCAATTCATGCTGCAATAGCTAGTTAGACAATTCACCCAATCATGAAATAGAAAGAATACCACGTGACTATCCATAATTTCATACATTATGAGTAATTGCAAAAAACTAGGAAAAGAGCCTCTGCAAACCAAAAATTATTCGTTGTAGAAGTGCGGGCATAACTCTTGATAACAAAGAAATGTGACACTGTCAGGGTTTTTGCAAACAATTTATGAACAGAAGTAAAAGCAAAATGTGTTGGATAAATTAATTACTGTAAATAGTTTACTCATTCTGATTTCACATTTCAAAATAACCATTTACTTTATGAATTTAAGGAATAAGAAGGGGGAGCCATTTTCCTACCTCTTCCAGGGCCCATAACGAATCAACCAGAGGCTTGATCTTCTTCTCATTGTACAGTGTTATGAGTTTGTCCATTATACCCTTAATTAGGCCACTTCGGCCCTGTTTGAAAAGTAGATTTAGCAGAGAAAATCCAGCAATGACTTTATTCTCTTCATACAGCTTGATAGGGTTCACTTTCTCAACCTGCCACCACTGGAGAGGAACAAATGGCATGAAGGTTATAAGAACAAACTAACACATAAGCAAAAGGGTTCACAATGCTGCATTATATGCAAAGAGCTTATTGGGGATCTAGATGAGATTACATCTCCAATGGGAGAATAAACATAGAAAAGAGGTTCTCTGCAAACAGGACTAAGCACTTGATCAAAAGCCCATTAACTGCAAGGATTTTAAGAAAAAACAAAGCAAAAATACAGAGGCACTGTTGTTTTGCTGACAGCTCAAGGACTAGGGTGAAGGAGAGAGGATTCATGAAATAAAAGTGCAAACAATAGCAGCAGAAAGACACACTATGAGGAAATAGCTGCATAGAAAACTGAATTGTTAGATGTAGACTAATAGGCATAATACAAACTTGTTTGTTTTTTGTGTCCAAATTCTAAAGATTTCCAGAGCTTTATCTTAGCCACAAGGTTTGAACAAAGACATGGGGTAGACAGACATGTAGCTACCTGATTTGTATGTGAAGGTCAAATGCATTTTGGGGCAAATGTAGACAATTGAGAGGATGGATAATCCTGTGATTAAGGGGCGGGATTTAGGAGTCTTGAATTCTATTTGTGGCTCTGCCACAGTCTTCCTTTGTTACTTTTGGGAAGTCATGTAACCTCTCTGTAAAACCCCTTAACCCTACTCCCCCCTATAACCCATCCCAACAAAAATACCATGTAAACCTTATTGCTGCTCTTGTCTCTCTGCCTAGCTCCTGCTGAAGTCTTGTACATTGATACATTTGGGAGTCTTGTATTATCTCTAATGAAGTTATTTTGTGTATTGTAGCCCCAGGGCAACCTTGTAAGTGAGAGCTCACAGCTTAGCAAGTTTTATTCTAGTGGGCAAAATTTTAATTAAAAAAATTCTTATGGTTTTTGGTAACTTAATTTTGACAGGGTTAATTAGATTAGTGTAAAAAAGCAGTTTACATTTTTATGAACAATTCAATGCTCTACTTAATATTTTGATTAAATATTCCCTTTGATTGCTTTTTCAGTTTCCAGAGGTGGCATTATTCCCTCCAGTATCCATTACAAAGCAGCTATTGACTCATTCTGGTTTAAGGCTTTTTAACGTAGGCCTGGACATGTTGATCGAGGATTTCGTTTTAGCCTATAACTTCCATACAGTTAGTTATCACACTAGCTCCAGGGAACATGGTTTCAAGACAATTGCAATATGCAGCACGCTTAGATTAAAACCTTAGTATCTGTTTATGGAACAGTATAGCCCCCACTAGTGGACTGCATTAGTATCCTTCACGAAGTCTCATTCTCCAGGCCTCTCTTGGTTTCAGATGGATAACCAGTAGTTCAAGCATAGGCGTGTGCAGCACACTTCATTAGGGTATGCACCCAGGAAATTTTATTTATTTATGTATTGTAAAGGTGCTGCACTCTGCATTGAAAGCCACTATTTTTTTGAGACATTAGGGTGTGCCTAGGCACACCTGTGGGCACACCTATGAGTTCAAGGAACCGATGTAAATATTGCTCTCTTCCAAAACCTACAGTAGTTGCTCTAGATGGGACCAGTGGAGCCAATTTAAATTTCTACCAGGGCTGTCTACATTACCAATTGAAAAACATGTGGTGAGCTGCCTCCTTGACTTATTAACATGTTCAGCGTGAAGCTTGCTTAGTCTTAGGCTCAAAAACAAACCAAGGCAGCATCAGAGACAATAGAATAACTTAATGGATATGTTGGTCTTGCATTTCCCAATTGTCCCCATTATGTCCAACTAGCTAGACCAAGTTGTTTCAGCACCCAAAATATCTTTTTTTCTGTATGTTCACATGTAGGTATTTTCTTGGAAGATAATATAGATTTTAACAGTGACAGGAATTTCTTCAGACTATTTCAGCTCTATGTTTGTATCTAATTACAAGGATTTTGCACATTTTAGCCCTTGCCACTATGTGAGAAAGAACAAGTTGGAGGTAAAGTATCTGAGTGTCTGTTATTGGGGACTTTAATATAGCCTCATTTTAGCTGTAGAGAGATATATGAAGTTAATTTCTTCTGGGAAAAGGGGTTGCTGGTATGAGGTGATGACGAATTTTTAGCAGATAAATTGTGTGTGGTGTATCTCTGATTAGTAGCTTGCGTCCTTGTTTCTCATATCTGAAAGAATCACTTTCTGAGCTGTTGAACTTTTCCTTGCAAACAATTTATGACAGATTTGGCTTTTTTTATGTTTGTGAATTGTCTGAACAGTTTTGTTCATTACTTGTGTCAGTCCAGGGAATAGTTGATTAATACTTCAACTTTTAGTTTGTGCACATCAGTGAAAAGGGTAAGAGAGCACCATAAGAATTGAAGCATACATTTCAATGGGTGTCTATCTTGCAAACATGGGTTGTGACTGCAGCTTGTGTAGACACACGCAAGCTAGCATTAATCTAGTTAGTTGTGGGTACCAAAACAATGAACCCCTGGTACTGCATGCTTCAGTGTGGAGTGAACAAGTCCACCCAGAACCCAGGTAGTTACTTGTGCACTGCTGCGGCTTCACTGCTCTGGTGTCTGAGTAAGCTAGATTAAAGCTAGCTTGGGTAGGTTTACATGAGCTGTAATCACACTCCAGTGTAGACATACCCTGTAGGGCTCAATTAATTCCTAAGACTCTTCTGTAAACCTGGAAATGACTCACGGAGCTCAGCTGATGTTCCGTCAAGTATATCTTTGAATTCACATCATTGTACATCCACATTAGAGAAGGAAAAAACCTCATGAGAGTACAGTTGTATAGTGGATATACAGGTCAGAAAATAAGCTGATGATTTAGTTTTGTTTAAGATATAAAATGACTTTACACAGATTATTGGCAACTCAAATATTTATTGCATACAGAGCAGACTCTTGTATAGCTGTCGTACCAAAAGAAAAATCATCAGGCCACGTTACATTTACCACTCTTCATTTGCACTAGTGTGATGTTATATATTGGAGTTAGTAAACAATGGAATCGAGACAACTTAGGTTAGTGTTGCAAAGATGAACTGATCTGCTAAAAATAATAGGTTTCGGAGATAAATGCTAATAAGTGTTGTATAACAGAACCACAGGAGTACTATACTTACTGATTTTGCAAAGCTAAAGAAGCTTTTTGTTTCCCCAGTAACCATATTAGATGAACCTGAAAAAAAGAGAGCACATACATGTAAACACCCCTTACAACATGCCAATGAATGAGGCCATTTAATTGTCTGCATTAAAAAATAAATCATTAAAAAACAAAAACATTTCTATTCATGCTTTGGAAAAATTCTTTAGTTTTTTCTTTCCTTCCCAAACTGGAAAAGGTTTAATGATGCCCTCCTTTTTATCATTGGTACAGCAATCAAAAAAGTCAAGCTGATAGCATCCTACACATTTCAGAAACAAAAGAAAGATTTGTTCATATCAAATGACAGTTAAGCTTTTACTATTTCTGAGATCAGAAAAACCACCAATTCAGCCTCTCAAACAGATGTTCATAGACGAGCAGAATAGATAATATTAGTTATTTTGATAGCAAATCTCTTCCTCCCCATTACAGTTGCCTCTCTACCACTATAGTTTAGCAGCTAGGTGGTTGCTATAAGCATATAGACTTCCTCTCTCTCTCTCTCTCTCAGTCTTCAGAGATATGTAGTCTCTAACTCTCCTCTCACAGAGGCTGGGGATGTTGCTGTTTCATTAGCAGGAAGTTATGTGGCAGGTAGGCAGAATTGTAGAGAAGCAATTTCTATTATTAAATATATTGAGTGGCCAGTGATACATGCTGAGGCTCTAAAGTGCGAGATTTAGAAGTTAGGATTCAGATTGCACTGCTTGGTGTCAGACCAAATGAAGTCATTTCCGAATGACTCTCTTTCTATAGTTCATGCATCATACTACAGTTACTTCTGCCAAACTACTAGCTTCCTGTGGCCTGAGGAATAAGAGATCCAAAGTCGCTCCCCAGACTTATTCCTTCCAAGTGATGTTCACTATCTGAACCATATAAACACTTCTGCCTTTGGATATTTCGAAGAAAAAAAATAACAACTTGCTTTGTAGCAACTAGCTTCTCCTAATTTTTTAGCCTATGAACCAGATCCTCAGAAACACTTGATTAGAAATGATTGAACTGACAAAGTGTAACATGACAGGTACATTGTTCATACTCCCCAGGGAGAACTTAACCGTTTGGATGTTTTAACGGGTGTCTCCATGCTGGTAGAAGAGATTGGCAAATTAGTATTTTTGAAATACACTTCTAATTGTTTTGTTTTTACTTACCGTATAAAATGTAAGTCCCCAGTGGTTTGAGAAGACTGAGGCCTTTTCCAGTATTTTCTCCACAAAGACAATCCAGAACGATATCTACTCCTTCTGCTGAGATTCTAAGACACAAGGAAGACAAATTTCACATTGCAACAGGACTCAAGACTTCATTTTTTTAAACCGGTCTACTACAGATCAATAGTTACACTAGTGGGAAGCCAGTGTGAGATGACAATCCAGTGAAAAAACACTATGCAGGGCTGAGTCTAATCTAAGGACGGAGCCTATTGTCAGACACATGGGGATGTAGTCGTTCTTATAAAAACAGCTGTTAGGTGTGAATTTCTTCAGGGAAGCAAGTAATTCTACATTATATACTCTGATTCATCCTCCATGCAGATTCAGAGGGAAACTTGAAATCTACAGTTCCCACACTAGAAACAAATATTACATTTGTAACTCCTGATAATGATGGCAAGTATTCACAGTTGTCATAAGAATCTAAATAGGTTAGGATACAAAAACATTTATAGGGCTGGTGTCAGACTGTAACTTCACTTGGAGCCAAACTGTATACAATTCATTTGCGTGCATGGAAGGAATCATCCATGTGTGGGTCTCCTCTTTATTATGGAGGGGGGCACAGGGTACTATCACTACTCCCCTAGTCTCTGCAGCATAGGCTAGTGGAATAAATATTGTAGTACAGAATACAGCCTTGAGCTGTATTGTCCCATCTTCATTGTGAAAACTACTTTAAGCGTTAAAGGGACATCATGGAGGCATTCACAGGCTCATGTGTGTGGGGATCCCAGTGGGCTTCGAGGCACCCTAGATGCACAGGGGCAGCATTGGAGCATCATGGGCTCTATTGCTTCTTGGGGATTCCACACTAAATTGGAGGATTCAAAGGTGCGTGGGGGATGGGGTAGGGTTGGAAGGTCAAGCCTGTTGCTTTATCAACAAGAGGGCAAACCTAACCACCCAGATAGAAGAATTCAAAATAAATTCAGTGGGGAATCCTACAGAGTTTCCTACCACCTACGCAGTTTCTCTTATGTAGAGAGACAAATCTAGCCTTTAGTAATTACAACTACAATGAAGACCACTGTGCTAACTCACTTTTACACAGCTAACCCCACGATTCAACAGTTTTGACCCTGTCTCTATAGGTCTTAAGAGTTTTCAATTGATGGTTAAACATGGGCCTATCAGGATCCTAAGACAATTTGGTCAGCCAGTATAGATGGTTATAACAATCATGCTCTAGCCTGGATAAGAATTGAGGTTGAAGCTGAGGTTTTTTAAACAGTGATCTAATGTCATACTCTAGTTTACATAACATCCTTATCTAGCTAAATAATGCTTGTTCGAACATGGCTCAATCTATGTCCACTGGCCCAGTCACATTGGAATTCCATTTAGCTACAACCAAGTTTAAGAGAATTTTCCATTTGGTAGAACAACAACTGACCTCCTCCTCAAAGGCAATTCATACTAAATCTGAGTCTTAGAGTTTGTGCTCATTTGGGCTTTGCTACACAGACTTGAACAGCATACACTCTTCAGCCTGGCAAGGGCTGAATAGCCAAGCTGATCCTTCTATGGAAGAGCCTACACAAAAATTGAATCATACCAAATGGATTTGTGGATATAGATTTGAGTGTGACTGGGTGCCACTTGGTGAGGGAGAGCTGCTTCTGCATTCATCAGGCAAAATAAAAAAGGGTCATTTTTTATCTCACTTCTCAGATCGTTTGTTTTTAAGTGTCAGAACACGGAAAGAATTCCATTTTGGATCTTTGATCTAGGAGGTCCCTGCATTGAGTCAAACCAAGCTTAGAGAAAAGTCGATAGGAGCCATCCACATGAATCCAAGGGCAGAATATGGCTACAGTTTGTGCAGCGGAGGAACTGAAATTTTATATGGTTTCAACAAATAACCTGCTTGCTTGCATTTCTGAACTAGAGCTCAGCATTTACTGGCCAAAAAAACCAAACAAACACTCTCTTTTTTCAGGTGCAAAATATAACCCGACAATGTTCAAAGTCATTTAAAAAAAAATAGAAAGAGAGAGAGAGAAATATTAGTTAGTTACTCTAATGTTGCCAGTAACAAGGTCTGATTTCACATTTCTCTGCACTAATTAAATCTGTGAGCGCCTGCCTCCAGTTTGACTAAAACCTGCCATTCAACTTTATAATCAAGTAAATCACCCTAATAGTTGTAAAATTATTTACCAGTTCTGGTTAATTAAACAATCAAGCAAACTACCAGTACATTATTCTAGGATAATTATACCCTTGGGACTATCAAAGTCATAAGGTGCAGTCAACAGTTTCTAATCTCAAAAAGCAACTATTACCTTGTGATGACCAGACCTCTTATGATTGTCTAACTGCAATTAGACAAAGTCAGAGAACAGGGAAAGCATTATGACCTATGAGGAATCTTTCATTTTCCTCAGAAAACAGAGAAAAAGACAGCTCTCAAATGTCTGCCAGAAACATTTTACAAAGAGCCACAAAACATGAGACTTCTTCCCTTAGTAGTGTAACAGTTAGACACTCCTGATTTGTGTGGGCCAATAATTTCTCCAGGTGGGTAATGTAATATATTTTATTGGACCAACTTCTGTTGGTGAAAAAGAGAAGCTACTGAGCTACACTGAGTTCCTCTTCAGGTCTGCTCAACTCTGTGTGCTCAAAAACTTGTCTCTTTTACCAAACAGGCCTTGGTCTAATAAAAGATATTTCCTCACCCACCTTGTCTCTCTATATCCGGGGATCAGCACTGCTACAACAACAGTGCACACAATTTTTCTCTACAGTTAGGCAGTTTGATGAGCATTAATTTGTAAACAAAGTACTTAACATACCCTTTCAGAATGTAATCAGGGCAGCGAATGTATCTTTATTGTAAACATCGTCCCGGTCATTGTTACTGCAGGATTTTGATATCAAACTGACTTTGAGGTAGAATCACTGCACTCTGGCAACCAAGCCATTTATTTACTAGAGCTGGTCAGGAATTTTCCATCAAAATGTTTTTTCCAATGGAAAATCCAGTTTCTGCAAGATCAGCATTTTCCATTTTCTGATTGGAGACAAAACCAACAACTCAAAATACTGGAATTTCCCATGAGATGGACATTTTGATTTTCCACAGCTCTACCACCTACATTTCAGTGACACACTCAGCACCCGGCCATCATAGTCATGGCAAACCTAAAAAGAAAATGAGTCACATTTTGCATGTATGTTTTACCTTCCATTCCCAATGGCCCCAAATCACACACCCTGTGGACTAATCATAGGGGAAACCACAGGGAAAGCTACAAATTGCTGCCATGCATTTTAATGGACTCTATGTAGCAAAGTTTCTCGCCACTATAATTGGGTTCCACTGTAATAATCCCTTGGACTATAACAATGATCATCTACCACCATAGGGAGTGGGGCATTCCATGAAGACTTTATCTTCTGGTTGAGCACAGGAGAAGTCAGTGTCCCTGGGTAAGGAGCAGGGGCTGGATTTAAATTGTGATGAAAATTTTCTTCAAAATGTCAAATGTTGAAGAGTGACAAATTTCTGTGAGCATTTCCCCCCCTCCACAGTTGTTCAAATGGCCCTATTACAGCAGGAGCTAGCTGACTCCTGGTCTGCTGCAGCTGCTCCGAGAGGGAAGTGAAGAGGAGCTGGACCACCATGCTACAGCAGCTCACCACTCGCAGTGAAAATTCACCCCCAGCAGCTTCCAGTGGGGGTGAAGTGTCCACCGGCCAGGGCTGAAGAGGTAGTGCTGAGCAGATATCCTTTGCCAGACAGCTCTTCTCCTCATCTATTGAAACTTCATGTTGAGTGACATTTTCTTCTGATGTAAAAAGGCCTTGTTACAGTCCTGCTTCAACTCCCTTTGAACTCAGGGACTGTCTTGCCACTGAACTTAATGGGAGCTGAAAAGGGTGTTAAGGGGATGATAAAGAGTGTTCACAGACATACCGCAGCGTACCAAGTGCAACTGCCACAGGATGTTTACCAATAGACAGTCAGTCTTGTAGGATGAAAAAGTGCTGAATACTGTATCCACTTGACAATGCAGAGAATACTTGTGGGAAGTAGCGTAATTATTCACACTAGAATTATGTCAGACTCTGGGGACTAAACACCCTGATCTTACAGAGGAGTGCCACAGGATCTTCAGCTGTCATGAATGATGAAGACTCCTTCAAAAGTTCCCATGGTTTTCGCCCAACACCAAGCTGGGGCAGCAATGACTGAGAAGGAAGCATGCCACCAACCAAATACCCAATACCACTTTTTGCAACCTGTGTTCTTTTTGGGGACATCCCATCTACGCACCGAGCCTGCTTAGGTTATGAGATTCACTCTGATCTCAACCCAAGGTGGTATAAGCTACAAATGTTGCATATGTTTTGATGCACTACCAGGGTGCATGCATGTGCAATGGATGTAGAAATTCCTGTTGCTCCCTCCAGGTGACTGAGGTAGTGCATGAGTGCAGTCAAGACTTATATAACAACCAATCATCTTTATTTTTAAATGGCACTAAATCTACTAGAAACAACTTAGCCTTTCATTGTTGCTGCTCACTATCAGCCTACAAGAAAATAATATGAGATTAGACCCCCAATCAAGTTTTTTGTTCTCTTTCTTTTAATTCCTTTGGCTTGTGGCAGGCATCTAAGTGAACATGATCAATAAAACCCATGGTGGATCGTAAAAGGAGGAGGAGGAGATAGTGATGTGCTATAATTTTCATTGGAAAGACAGAGAATATCTAGATTAGATCTGTGATTGTTCCAAAACTAACCTGTTCAATCAGTTCTCATAGATATGCTTATCTCGCTGTTTTCATAGTCATTTGCTAGCTACTACTTGATAATCAAAATAAAACCCTTACCTCTTTACTTCTTGAACATAGTCTGCATTTCTGTCAAAGAGGTGAGTTACTGAATCTTTGATTGCTTCATGCTTGAAAGAGGAAGCTGTTCCAAAAACAGTAACACTGGGGATTGTTGAGCAGAGCTGAGCAACGGCTTGACCCTGCAAATATATTGCTACATCAATTCCACTGACCTAGTCAGTTACTTGATTTCTGCCTGTCAATTCACTCATAATACAATAAAAATCCCAGGCTGGCCATATGCACTTTTTAAAACTTTATATCCTGGTCAGACATTTCACAGTTGCACAGTAAAATAGATGTAAACCCACGCACATCCAGAAAAATATTCTTTGGGGATAAAATTAGTTTAAGTGAAAAATTATACTGGAAAAACTACCACACATACATCCCTTTCACAATGGTGTTTTGAAATGAATTCTGTTATTGTAAAATGTTCCATTTAAAGGGACAGCATCCACTTAAAATGATACTTTTGCATGAAAGTAATTTATATACTGCTGCGATAGGTAACACCTAAAAAGATTATTATTGAAGGATTAAGAGAAAAATATTTCTGTTTTTTCCAGTTTGTTTACTATGAGCATTTGCCAGTGTCTTAGACCAGATTTTTGAGTGTACATTTGGGGGATAACCACAATGATCAGTGGATGCTATGCTCACCTGTATGATGTGCAGCTTTAGGCTTTAAAAGCTCTTAAACAGTTTTGTAACTTGTGTCACTATAAGCATCTGAGCAGTGGAGAACTCATTTACTTAAACTTATGTTGGGTGCATTGAGTAAGAACTAAAGTCTCACTGAGAGTCAATGAGACTTAGGATTCTGCGGCTCAGATCCTCACAAGGCACTTAGGTTCCTACCTTCCATTGATTTAATTATGACTGGTGGGAGTTAGGCACCTAAATACCTTAGGGATCTGGGCCTTTATGAACAAGCAGGATATCACTGTTTTCCTGATACAGTCATTTTCCTTCATTTGGGTGGGTTTTTCACATAGCAACAAAGAATGGTTATTATTAGAATAGGATATGAAATTATAAGAGCTAGTGTAGTACCTGAAATTACTAACTCATGTATGAAGAAATTAACATGGTTTTAAGTTAATGATCTCTTAATAAAGAAAGGAGGGTTAGAGGATGCCGTACAGCTGCTCAGAATTTTGAATGTTTCCTCTTCCAATTTTGGTCTTTTTGTCAAAAATAACAATTTTAGGAAAAAAACTGTAGACATTACAGAAATTTCTCATTTATGCAACATTTTCTGATTTCTTTTTTAAACAGAACTTTTTACTGAATTTTTTTTTAATCAGCGTTGTTTATAAGGTTATATTTCTTGCATTTACAGAAAATACATTTTCTTACTGAAAACTGAGTATTGAGAAACAAAAACTTTCAAATATGACTGACATCAGTTTCATGGAAAACTTTGCTGAAAGTTTCATGAAAAATGCAAAACCAGAAAACTTCAAACTGTTGACTTTTTTCCCCAAAAAATCTGCCCATTTTCAGCCAGCTTTCTGCACAAAGTATGCTTTTTTTCTTATTATACGCATCATTCATCTTGGATAGCTCTCTGACAACAACTGCTCAATATTCAACGGCAGTCAAAAATAAGCTAACAATGTTAGGAACCATTAGGAAAGTGATACATAAGACTATAAATATCAATGTCACTATATAAATCCATGGTATTTGAATACTTGAATACTGTGTGCAGTTCTAGTCACCTCATCTCAAAAAAGATACATTAGAAATGGAAAAGGTACAGAGAAGGGCAACAAAAATGATTAAGGGTATGGAATAGGTTCCATGTAAAGAGATTAAAAAGACTGACTTTTCAGCCTGGAAAAGAGATGATTAAGTGGGGATATGACAGCGGTCTATAAAATCCATGAATGGTATAGAGAAAGTAAGTGTTATTTAGTCCTGCATATACCACAAGAACTAGGTGTCACCCAATTAAATTAATAGGCAGCAGGTTTGAAAACAAAAGAAAGTACTTCACATAATGCAGTCAGCCTATGGAACTCATTGCCGGTGAACGCTGTGAAGACCAAAACTATAACTGGATTAAAAAACAAATTAGATAAGTTCATGGAGGATAGGTCCATTAATGGCTATTAGCCAAGACTCGCCTCTCTACTCAGACCTCTTCAATCACCCCTCCGTTCGCCGGTCTTCTAAATGCCCTTTATGGTCACTTGTGCCCTCACAGGCCATGATGATGGAATCTGCTTGGCATAATGAGTGGTCAGCAATGACAGCCATTAATCATCATCTCATCACTGACTCAACCATCTGCCCACTAGGTTTTTACCTGCCAAGGCACCTGTGGTCATCCTTGAACCAGGGAACACGATTTTTGATGGCACACCTGTGGCAGCTCAACAATCTTTCCTCCTTGATGGAGCTACTGCAGGCGTGCCGCTGAGAGCCACTTTTCCCTCTTCGGCGGCGCGCCTGTGGCGGCTCAATGCTCTTCGCTCTTGAGCTGCTTGGGGCGGCACATAAGGTAGAGCCAGCCCTGGGTGCAGGAGTTTGGTTGTGGGGAGCTATTTGCAGGATCTGTGCCTTAAACTGTTTTACATCTCTAGCAACAGAGGGCTGTAAGTGCTCTGAATTAACATGGAAAAATTGTATTTTCTTGAGGCTTGGGGAAGGAGATAAACTCTGAATTGCTTATATTTGGAACAGAACATAAGTTATCGCTACAGTTATTTTGTTACAACAGATGTACAGGGGACATATTTATAAGCCACATTCAACCTCTGATTGCGCCTGTGTAATCTCACTGAGACCTGGAGGCAAGAACTGGCACTGGGATTCTAATGATGATGCCTGGCTGAGTTTAGCAAACCCTCGCTATATTTCTAGCCAAAGGTTGGCATTTGTAAACTGCCTTCATGATTAGTAAGATCATTCATGGATAAACACACTTATTGTTCATTCCAACCAGAACTCCTGGTGATATACAAGTAAATATCAGCAATCAATGCTTTTAGTTACACTAGGATAACTAGCTAGCCCTCTGAGCCTTGGCATCCTCGCACATAACGATTAATGTAATTTTCACTGGAAGTCCTTTCAGTGGTGTTTTTCAGGAAAGGACATTTTTACTACTTATACAATGGTAACTCTTAGAAGCTCAAGACAGGGACCCTGTTGGGCTAGGTATTGTATAAATATACTTCAAGAGATTGTAAGCTCTGGGACTGATGCTAACTAAGCAGACAGTGAAGGAAAGGATGGGAGAAATTGAGGATGAAAGTGAAACGGAGTGATTAAATGATGTGCCTGAATGTAACACATGAAAACTGTGTAAGTTTCTCTTATCCCCCTACTTCTCCATTCTCAGGACAATTGATCTTAATTTAATATCCTCTCTCTCTTCTTTTGGAGATATAATTCACACATATAGCTGCAATCCACACAGACCAAGATATAGGGCCAGATCCTGATATGAGACCCTACATGCTTTTCCCAGTGAAGTCAAGTACCTGTGGACTCAAATACTTAACTAAAGATAAGTAGAATTTGACTGCATGCCAAAACAGTGCTGTGGCTATGCAAATCTCTCTTAAATCTCCTTTCCAAGCCCTTAATTCATGTAGTTACTGTCTAGCATAGTTCAGATTAAGAGTTCATGTTTATGAGGTTACACATTTTAATTACAAATACCTGAGGGTCCAGTCCTTGGCCCCTTCAGAACTTGAGTAAATGAGATGTGCATGGGGCACTTCTGCAGAGACTGGAGAGAACAGAGTCCTCCCCTCTCCTGTACCGGAGCAGCAGCAGAGCTACTTGGCAACTAACCCTGGTGAGAGTTGAGGATATGCCAGCCACAGCCCAGATCTCCTGCTTGCTAGGATAGTTTCACTGGAGAAAACATCTTTGTAATGGATGCAGACCAGAGAGGGCTTCCAGTGTCCTACCTGCTCCTTGCAAAGCAGAACCACATCAGCAGCTCCACTGCTGAGTAGTCTTCTGCCTGTATCCTGAATGTCGTGGTGGTGGGGAAACAGGCAGGATTTTACCAGAAGTAGTCACTTATGCTCTGCTAAACTAGTCTAGCACTTATGTGATTAAAAATGCATGACTACAATACCGCCTCGACAAAAAAAACCCAAACTAACCGAGCAACAAAAAAACCAAACCCACGAACCACTCTTCCCCCCACCATAGATTTGTTCATATTTGGAAATAAATCTCCACACATAAGCACAAAACAGGTTCTTGCTTTCTGAAACTGAAAATAAAACATAAAAATCCAAATCTCATTTGACAACTAATTTTACCTTTAATAAGACTTAGCAGCCTTTGGATAAAGTGATCACCTGTTTCATTGGAATAATGTTATGATAAAGTATTTTCTTGAAATAGAATTAATCTTTTTTCCAAAACCTGTAATTTTTATACTGCTTATCATGCAGAACACCATCGTAAGAGTCTTCAGAGAAATAAATGACTCAGATTAAAGTGCTTCTATGGAAATCTCTCATAATATTGTACTTGGCATACAAGCAAGTTTCAAAGACGGTTTGATGGATTTTATTTACATGAATGTCAATTCATAGAACGAATATGTTGGGTTGCTAAAAATTTAATATAAATAGAAAATATTGTGTATGAATGTATTAAAGTCCAGTTAAAAGGCTTAGGTTTTTGAAAGTTCAGCTACACACCTGCAGAGTCGGAAACCTGTAATGTTTTGCTAGTCATACAAGAGAACCAAAAAAGTGAAATTTAAGAAACATAAAATTGAAATTGACAGTCTAGTTCCACTGTTTATGAGTTTCACTCAATTTAGAGAAAAAACATACATGATGAAAAGTAAATTATATTTTAAGTAAGTTTATTTTAACAATCTAAGGTGTTCCCAGGACTACAGGAAAGTTATTTAAAAAAAAAAAATAGATTTTTATCTCGACAACCTCCCTTTGATCAAAATGGGCCAGATCTGCAGCGTGTATTAATTGGCATTGACTTGCTAACTTGCCCTAGCTGTGACTCTGACCCAAAATACCTTTAGCAAGGTTTCTGTGTAGGAGATTTGTTTATTTGATAAGATATAAATTGAGTCCACCTTTAAAACCTGAGACAACAAACCATCTAAAAAAGGTAGTGCACAGTACATCTAATATCACAGAACGGGCAGTATCCAAAAAACCCAAAATAGCCTTTCATTAGTCTTATTTTTGATAAGCCCAGAGACTGCTCAGTTCTTTTAATTTTTTTTAAAAAAATCATTCAGATTCAGTCTTGTATTAGATTTCTGTTTGGGACTGAATGTAGATAGAACCTATCAGATTTTTTTCCCCTAGTATATTCATATTTAAAGGTGAAGCAATGCCTATATTCAGGACATGTGCTAGACATACTGAATAGGAAGACTGTGGGCGAGGATTGTGTAACAGTCTCTCAGCATCTAGAATGAGATATCTGAGGTGCAAGGAGACATCAACCTACACAATAACCCACTTCCTGAAGTGGTCATTTTCCAATTAAAACAGGGAAATTGGAAGCCAGTAGAAAAGGCAAACATTGCTGAGTAGTAAAATGGAACAGGAGACATTCAAACACTTGAACAGCTTTGGGATACAAGTCTGATTTTAGTTACTCCAGAAGAAAGTTTTTTGATCAGAACAGGGATCAGGGATTGATAATGGCCTCTTTTTACCCAAAAGCAGACCTATTTTTTCAGCAGAAATTTGCAAAATGTTTTTCCCCCCTGTAAAACTGGACAGTTGTGTTCAATTTGAAACAAAGCACATCAATCAGCACCTCTCTGTTAACATCAAGGGAACTATACCATTTTACTCCAGAACAAAAATGCAAGCCCCTATGTGACAGGATACAAATAAATAATAAAAGGGCTGCCTGCCTTTCGCATGACTCAACAGGGGATTTAAGGAAAGGACTTATCCTCTAGGGAGACATGGTTGAAAAGGGCTTTTTCTGTGGCCTCTGGGGACTACAGCCTGCTATGGGCAGGGGAATTGCTTTGTTTTGTTACACTTCTTGAGTTTGTGTGTTTGAATAAACTGTGCATAGAGGCAAGGGCCTCAGACAGACTTTTGCATGGCACTGGTTCTTTCCTGGGCTGGTGACACACTTCCTCACACTTTAATAGGGGCTTGTCATATCTTCATGAATATATTTTGCACAATTTCTGTTGCTAAGAATATGCCACTGCTTATGTTTGCCATCTACTCCTCCTTCTGCTTCTCTCTTCTCGCTTATTTAAAAATACGAGTCTCTCTCTCCCGCTCAAAAAAACCAAAACCTTACAGATTTGTACTAAGGTTACAGAGGAGCTGTTATCAATAGCTAAACCAAAAAAAAAAATAAAAAAAAAATAAAAAAAATGCAATAATTGCTCACTTAAATTGGTTTATTTGCAAACATGTGCTGCAATGTCTGCAAATTAAAATAAAGAGTGCCTGACAAGAGTAAATAGTGCTGTCAATTATGACCTTACAGAGCTGTCCTACCAGTTTTATCCTTTAAGTTCAAACGTATGAGATTGCGTCCGGAACCTACTCATGCTGCTTGCACGTCCTCTGATGTCGAACCTGAAAGTGAAGGTCACATCACAGCTATAGGGTTGCAATCAATGCCTCTGCATGAGCATAAGTTTAATTTTAGCTCATGTGAAAAATGAAAGACTAGTGCAAGAGAGTCACTAAATATTAACTCCTAACAGTATCTGTAGGTTCAGTGATGAAGTGGTGCAATTTACACCCTTATGGCTTTCAGCAGGTGTGAAAAACATGGGCAACGCACACATAGAACATGGAAGGGGAGGATAAAAACCCAGAAAAATAAGACTATAGGGTAAAGCAGGGCCTTGTCCTTCTGCTTCCTTCTCTTTCCCTTGCCCACAACCTCTTTGTATACCAGTTACACTAGTTTTGTATGTTTACTGAATGCCAAATTATGGCCAACTACACTCTTTCTCCACTAACACTGTCCTAGTCCCTGGGTTTAACAGGGGCCCTGATGAAATATATGGGTGTTTTTTAAAAAACTGTGTCTTGTAGCATTCTGCAGGTCGCTACCAGACTCCTCTTCCAGACTCTCTGTTCCATAAGTCTCTTCCCCTTGGATCCTCTGCAAGTAAATTTCAGAGTGTCAGGGGAGGGTCCGGGGCCCAGGGAAAAGCAAAGAAAAGGGCTGGGACCAAGGTATGAATGCCCAGGAAAGGAAATGGGGGAAAAAACACAACCCTCCTGCCAATAGGACTGACCCTGCTCCATTGTAGTCAATGAAAGTTTTGTTATTGACTTCAGTGGGAACAGGATCAAGCCCAATGGGAGAACGATCCCTGTCTTCCTGTTGGCATCCACAGCAGATGATGTCTGCTGCTTCCTGATCTTTGAGGACGGGTGGAGAAGACCCCTTAGCCTCCCTAAAGAACACAATCACCTGAGAGACTGTGAAGAGCAGGGGGAAATAACAGAGAGGAGAGAGAATGGGCTGTAAACTGTAACAGGTGGGGCTTTTTACATTTTGTCTCAGGTCCTATAAATCTTGACTTGAAGCACTTTCACACCCACCGGAAGAATGTACGAATTACACCAGCTTTTGTAAGTAACTCAGAGATTTTCATGGGAGTAGCTCTTGCTTTAACCAAGTCTGCTGGAACAATCCTTTGCCTTACTGAAAAACTTCCTACAGTAATACCCAAAGGTTCACCATGGTCACATTGTGCAGCTCTTTCTATGGGTGTAGAGGATGAAATGCTGTACAGTACTTTGAAGTCTGACCATTCTAATCTATGTAATAGAAATAGAAACAAAGGAAATGATTTAACAGTTATAGGACGAGTTTACCCTGAAAAATGACCAAATGTTCTGAAAGGCCCGCTGGGATCATAATGTATCAATTTAAAAGATTGCCCAACTGTCTATAACTGAGTCAACTAAGATTTGTTAGCATGAAAGCATTTTTATATTTATCTGGGCAAACTGAGTTTCTAGGTACTTCCAGCATACTCATCAGAGCAGAATGCAAGCACCTATTATGTCAAGTATCAGAGTAATAAATTCATCACACAGATGAAATTCAAGTTTAGAAAAAATGGGCACAGTTTCTTCTAAGATGGACAAATAGATCATGGATAGAAATGAGATCAACATTTTTTTTAATCTCTGAATATTAAATTAATTTCTGCATTTTATATATACTGGCTTCCTTCCTTGTGTCCTGACTGGCTGAGAGAGGAGACAGTGCTGCCCCGCCCTATGCTACAAAGCTCCTGGTTCCAGGCCCTAGAAAGATTAGTAACCTTGCATTTTTACAATAAACCAATTTTTACTCTGTGACCACTTGCTGTCTTCCAGTATCTGCCTGGAATGGGGTTTACCTGACCCCCAAACTTCCTCCTCTGACTTTAAAGAGACAGTTTACTCCATCACAGTGATCATATCCCCAAACAGATATTAGCAGAAGGGCAGCTGCTATCCTAAATATCAGCAGGATTTCTTTAAAAACAATAATAAAACACAAACAGGCAATATATATACAGAGGTCAGTGGGAGTTTTCTCTGGCTCCTGTCTATGAAAGGGCTGCAGGATTTATCCCAGAGGGAAATCCAAAAATGAACAGGCAAGAACTTAACAATCAACAAGCTTTCTTATGTAAAATGCCCAAAGTAACTAGAATAATGAACTAGCATTGCTGAGAGAGGAACAATTGCAAAGTTCTTGTACCACAAGGGTCTATTGTCTCATTAAATTATTCAGGAATTTCTATGACATTTAAAAGCCAACTGGCCAATCTTTTCACTTGCTGTCAACGTTAATGGTCTTTGTATCTGTTAATACAAGAGCACAGAAAATATCTTTTCTTAAAGTGATTTGAATGCTGGTTTTCCTGTATTAATAAATGAGGAACTTCCTGGAAATCATTTGCTCAATGGATATTGTTAAATTTTCAGTGGTTTAAATACATGGAGTATTATAATTGGGTCCACTAGAAGCTGGGTCTATCTATCTATCAGCACATCCACTGTAAGACTCAGCTTCAGTTAGTGAGGTGGAAACCCTCCCACTAAACTCCACGATGAAGTTTTACCTGTAAGGTCTGGAGAGACATGGTCTGGATATGGGACTGGGAGTCAGGCAAGTCGATTATTTTCCAGCTGTAAGCCTCCATACCCTGCCACCAACAGACCTAGCTGACTATAGGGGGAAATGCACAACACAGCACCTGTGGAGATATAGTAACCAAAGCCCTTCCCTGCAGGCCAGCTAGCTGTGGAAATCACCATGTGCCTTGGAGGTGCAGTATCTCCTGGAGCTCCCACTGGTTCAGTGAAGATCTGTAAAGTCCTGCTTAGCCTCTGGTTTCCTTCCCTGGGAATCTGGGTGGTGATAGAGTCCTTCTTTCCCCTCATAACAGTGAATCAGCATCTTCCCTGCCCTTAGCTCTTCTAGTGATAGGCCCAGTAAGTGCTAAGCAACTGTCAGGAGAAGATCAAGGACAAGCAAGCAGTCACCTGCCTAACAGCAGCAGACACTCACAGGAGGAACCCAGCACGCAGACCATGTATTTGAGAGAAGAAGCCTCTGTGTGAGTAACAACGGAGAGTTAATGGAGAAAAGGAGAGAGAGAAAGAGAGAGAACACGAACTGATTGGGAAGTGGGGGAAGAAGGCAAGGAGGAACTGGAGAATTGAGAGAATATAGCAGGAAGGATTTCTACATCTGCACTGGGGTAACTGAGGGAGTAGGAGGAGATAATAGATTCGTTGTTTTCAAGGGACCACAATTTGTATGCAAATTTGCATAAAAATCCCACAGAAATGTCTACATGGAAATTTATTTCAGGCTTTTTGCTGAGCCCCAGTAGGCAGCTCTGGTTTTGTCCCCTCCTCCCCAATGGCCTGCTAAACCCAGGGCTGTGAGTTCAATCCATGAGGGGGCCATTTAGGGATCAGGGGCAGAAATCTGTGGGTGAGATTGTGGCCTGTATTGTGCAGGAGGTCAGACTAGATGAGCATAATGGTCCCTTCTGACCTTAAAGTCTATAAATCTAAGTACAATCTAGTGCCTTAAATGAAAACCTCAGTCATAAGTTATTACAGTGACAGCAAAGTCCACAGTTTCTCTGAATATGCAGCCCCATGTCACTTTAACAGTTCCAAATTCCACACTAAGCATTAATATTAAAGTATGCCATAATTCCCTAGTCTGTACTGCACTGAACTGTAATAAGATTATAAATTCCAGTCATTTACTGGAGTATTCCGAGAGGGTTGTTCATTGCAAGCAGGATTATCTTTGGCTACAAATATTTTGTGGAAAAGAACTGATGAATTTATTTCTTTAATTGCGGCCTATATTTTAGAAGACTCTAGAAGAAGAGGTAAGGGCATAAAATTCAAGGATAAGGTGTTTGAGGGCTGCCAGATGGTAGAAGACTATGGAATATTAATTTACAATAAATGAAGACAATTTTGAAGGATAAAGGAGAGAACTCTGGTTGAGAAGGCAGAGAGCTACTGCAGTTCTTGAGTCTACCTTAATTTTAAGCACATACTTAGGTGCTTTCCTGAATGAGAGCCTACATGATTTGTAACACAGACCTGCAGACTCCTTGTTGGCTAGTGTCGTGTTCCCCTGAATTCAACCAGCTGGTGCTTTGCTCAGGCAATGTGTACTTTGTTGCAGGTGTCAGACTGTAACACTCAGTAGCCACTGCTCACTCCAGCTCTGCTTGTCTTTTGTAATTATTGACTTCAGCCCTGGCCTTAAAAAGTCCTACAATGTTTGTTTGTTTTGCTCTGGAAGATGTAGCACCCTCTTTTCCAGGTTGTGCGCAGAAGCAGAGAGAACATTCTGTGCATATCACCTACTCCCTAAACACAAATTAACAGGCAAACTTTCTATCCCTTAATCAATATCTGCTCTTTGAACTCTGCCTTCCCACTTCATTTTGTTTGCTTGTTTATTGGGATAGCCTCTTATTTGGCTTAGAGCTCCTAGCTAATCAATCCTTGAATACATTTAATATTAGACAGAGATGGGAAACAGATAAAAACCCTCACAACGCAACTGGGAAAGTTTAGATCGGAATCCAAATTTCGAGATTCGGACCCCTTTTGAGAATTAATATACATCAGACCATTTCAGTTATTCATACAACAAGAAGAGTTAAATGCGCCAACTTACCACTCCACCTCCTGCAGAGTGAACCAGCACAGACATGCCTTCTCTTAGGTTGGCGACTTCAAAGAGCATCATGTAGGCAGTTACAAAGTTCATAGGAAAGGCAGCAGCTTCAGAAAAACTCATGTCGTCAGGAATCTTGTAGACAAATTCTACTGGGGTACATACTACTTCAGCCCACGCATTGTAATTTACGAAAGCCATTACTCTGTCTCCAATCTGCAGTAATAGAAAGAATGACATTGGGATTATTAGGAAAGTAAGCACGCACATCAGAATGGTTACAAAGGACTATGAAAACTGAATCCATGAAAAATCGTATTAGACTAAAGTGACATGACCAGAAGTTCTCCCACCAACCTTTATGGATGACGGGTTGTCCACAGAATTGCCACAATGATTATGAAGTAGCAATGCTTGTTACAGCCCAGCCTTGATCTCTTTAGGATTTCCAGAGCCTTTTTGGATCAATTAAACTTTTACTTAAAAACAAAAATACAACTTTGCTTCAGGTCTTTCTTCACTGGTTGTTTCTCTGGTGAACATTTAATCAGGCAATACTAACACTGGAAAGGTGGCTAACACAGGAGGACCAAATGACAAAGTGACAGCAAAAGATTTGAGCAGTGGGGTGTCCAAGCTGGGAAGGGAGCTTTGTTACTAATGAAAGCAAGTCCCGCATGTGGGAGCAGGGCTACGAAAGCACCAACACAAAGTGAATGGACATGACTAAGCAACCCCCATCTAAAAGGGAGTTTATTTTCACCTGGCCTTCCTAATCTTAAGAATTTTTCACAAGCTACTTTTCCAGCCAATACATTTGCTGCATGGGGAGGTGTGGATGTAAAATAGAAGTTCTTCCATTCCTAAGAAAGAAACCACAATATGAAAGTTTGAGAACCAGCGATTTAGCCTTTTACTTTAATGCTGGCAGTACCTGTTTAGTTTGTAGTTATATTATTCGAAGTAGCTATTTAAACTGCCTTTGCCTGCTGGAGATAATCAATGTGTGACATGGATCTTACCTGCTGAGGCTACATTCTGCTCTGAACTACATCAATGTATTTCTAGAGTAACTCCTCTGAAGTCAGTATAGCTACAATGGGTTTACACCTGTATGACTGAACAGAATAGGACTTCAGACATCAACCTTGTGTCCTTTGGTTCTTATGCCAGCTTCTAAATCAATCAGCTCCTGTCCACAGGAATTAAAAGAGCAATGCAATCTTCTTTTTTCCTGCAGCTGAAGACCCAATTACAATAGAAAAATATATATACACTAGTGAAAAATGCCTTCTATCAAATACAAAATGGAAGTAAGGTAAGTTTGAAGATGGAGTGAGATTATATTAGCCACATTAAGTGCCTCTTGGGATAGGGCTGAAGTGCAGGCACATCAATTTCATACATTTATCTAGCAGCCTTCATTGCAGTTTCAGATTCTGAGAATTCAGACAGCAATTCCCCAGAGATAGGCAAGAATAATAATATGAATGTCTGAAAATGTAAGGCAAATTTTCCTCAAGTGCACGGGTGTAGAAAAACTTCAAGACTATACCAGGATAAGTGAGAGCAGAAATTGGTCAAACGGGACAACTCACGTGACTAAGGTGAACAAAAGTCTACCCCATACATTTAATTCTCCTTTGCTGTCAGGCTCACAAAAGAAAACTTGACAACGATTAGGCAGCTGGTGTGCTGAGACAATTGTCTGAGAAAACCTTTTTACAGTATAAAAGCATTGTGGCCTCTCGAGATGTTTTCATCTCTTTGGCCTTGGGATACTGTAGATTAGTTAAAATTTAAAGTGCTGGTGACAATTCTGAAAGCTTTATATCTTGTCGGATGACGTTGGTGAACACAACTGTCATTTCAATTTCACTGAAATGCCTCCTCCTTTTGAATGGGTCTTTCATATTCACCATGTGTCTCCAGTAACAGTTCTGCTGTTTCTCTTCCACTACTAAAAAGGTGCCTATGTTTTAAACATCAGTTTTTGCATAAGATTAGTTGGCACAAGATTAAGCACTTTACAGTGTACACTATTACCAAAATTATTATATATATATATATATATGTTACAGAACAGAAGGGGTGGAGCACAGAGGTCCCTCCTGCTAGTTACCGTGGACACTTTTACTATATTTTATAGCATTTAACCAGCATGTCACTTCACATCTTTGCAACTGAGCACCGCCACCAGAATTAAGAGCTTCTTAAAACGGTAAGGGCCAGATCCTGTTTCCTGTGAAGTCAATAGGAATTTAGCTATTGATTTCAGTGGGAAGTAGGAACAGGCCCTTCAACCGCTGTGCTAAATGATGGTTTTTATTCAACATGGAGAACATTTTTAGAAACCTCTATCAATGAGGGTTGCCATTAGAAGCCTGGATTTGTCATACCCCCAGGCAATGAAGAGACCCATTAAATTCCAGTTTGGCTATGCCAGCGATGAAAGGCTCCGTGCAGTTGCAGACTAATGATCATGGGCTGAATCCTGCTCACATTAATCCTGCACAGCATGGAGTCCCAATGACTTCATTGGCATTGCATGGAAACGGAGTCCACTTATAGGGAGCTGCGTACAAGATTTTGGCTTTAACCTTTGGCCTTTTTGACCCTGCACACCGGGATGCCAGACTGTGACAAGTGTAGTGCAAACATCAGTTCTCTCTAATTTTCATATACTGATTTTGATCTGAACGGTAGGTACATTTCCTGATCAGCGTACTCATATACTTGTTCCTCAGCTTTCTTTATGGTCTCAGGTCCGTCTGCTAGATAACCCAGCCATTGCTGCTGTCATGTGAAATATGTCTAAAATTACAAAGGCTTATTTTAATTAGAGGATGGTTCTACCAGAGGAAGCATGATTTACCTTGTTCATATCATGCCCTTGATCACGACTTTTAAAGGACACCCACTATAATCAGTCAGGCATGATGCAATAATGCATAATTCAAGCAAACATTCATATCCTATAGCTGTATGATTTCCATTTCAAAAGGATTAGAGAAGTTTAGACCAAAAAAATGCAAAGATCTAATCCAATGTGGCATCTCATTATACTAGTTCTATACACTGGATTATTTCTCCTCAGCTTTATACAGAGTATAACTCCTAAAATAACAAAACATTAAGAATGCTAGATCTGCACATCTGAGAGCACATGGTTCGGACAATGAAATTATTGTTTATAGGAAAAAGGTAGTTGAAAAGCTGTGATTTCTTAAAGGAAAAAAATAGTACTAAGCAATACTAGCCTCATCCCTAATGAGACCCTATTAGAAACCAAATAGACTATGGTCTGTCATGTAACTGAACACTGTTCACAAAGCTATTAAGGAAGAACAATAATGCTGCCTAATAAAGCTCTCTTTATGCAACATCTACTTAAAAGAGAAAAAAAATACAATAAGGATCAAAAAAGGGGGCGGAATTATTTCATTACATTGACAAAACATTGCAGAGAGAAGAATGATAAAATGATTGACAGATGCCCAGCAGTGCTACTTCAGGAGATTCACATCTCCATGTTGCATGAGTTCAGCAGGATTTGCATGTAAAACAAGAAAATACTGTGGGACGTTAAAACAGAAGGTTTCAGCTAAGAAGAGTGTTTAACATAAACGATGGAAAACAGAGTGGGATGCTGTACATTTTACACATAATACAGGTGCTTTAAAATACCTGGTGCCAGCTATGGGATGAGATCGTACGAGATCCCTGTTATTTTAATTATTTGTCATTTAACACTGTACAACGAGGGTGAGATTCACCCTTCCCTGCATGAAGGGTGAGTAAATTATTATTAGTCTTACCGGAGTGCTTAGGGGCTCAAAGCAGAATGAGGGCTCTGTTATTTTAGACATCTTACAAACACAGCATATGAGAGACAGTCCCTGAACTTACAATCTAATTTAAGTCAAGACCCAACAATTGGGACTAAGCAGTGGGAGTGTATAGGGGAGGGAGAAAGAGTGTAACAGTGATAAGAAATATGGTGACACAGATGGACTGTGTGTAAAATTAGCAGATTTCTAGTCCAATTATTTTGACTCTTTTTACATATAAATAAAAAGGGAATATCAATGATCTCAGCCATGTCTGCTGGCTTCCTGCCTAGTCATTACCAGTTGGCAGTATATCATAAGCATCATGGTAGAAGTGAGTCTTTAAGTGGAATTTGGAGGAGGTGGCAGTAGTTGCTTTATGGATTAGTTCCGGCAGGGCATTTTCCTGCATAAGGGGCAGTAAGAAAGGAAGCGCCAACTTACCTGTGGGAGGAACAGACATGTGGGTAACGGAGGCTTCCATCATTGGCAGAGTAGGAAGCAGCAGGACAGTACAGTTACATGGGTAGGTAATGAAAGAATGGCCAAACTGTGAAGATCGCTCTGCCCACTGCCTCTGCAACACTATTATATCCCAGAAGGTCCCACTTGGGGCCACTGGACACATCAATAAATTTCACTCTGAGATAATTTGATATTCAGCATATCTTATTATTTTCTATAACAGAAATTACAGCTCAGTGAAAGTGAGTCTTATTTATAGCAGTCGTCACACTCGGGGCCAACCTCAGAATCAGAAAAATCTTGAAGGCCTGTGATCATATTATGAACTAACTTTGGCCAGCTGGACCAAGGGGAAATCTAAAATGCAAGTTTCTGGAATGCAACAATGATCATTAACAAGAGTTAGCACTTGTACAAGGTCTTTCATCTTCAAGGTGCTGGGCAAACATTGAAGTCAGTTTGCTTTGCAAAAGAGCTTTCAGAACAGGAAATCAGAGGATACATTAAAACTTATTTCAACTTCTGCATGTTAAAAGGATACTTGCCCCAAAGTGCCAGTCTGGGCAGGTCTTTGAACGCAATAAAGCAGTCTAAAATCTTTTTGAAAGGAATTTCGAGAAATGGGATACACTGATTAAAAATAAAAAAGACTCTTGATGCACTGAAAAGCAAGAAGTGATGGAATTTTTCCCCATTAAAGAAGACTGCAGCGAGACCTTGTTGAACAGAATGCATACATAAGATTTTGGATAAGCTGGGGAACTTTTCCCATGAATTTAAATGCCCCTCTGGGGAAATTTATCTCATTCTGATTAAATACAGTTCTTCACTAATCAAGGTTCAGGTAAGTGTGGTTTTATCTTAGCTTACTAGACAAGAAAATTGTTCTTGTCTAGTAAGCTATTGGGAAGTGTCTGCTGCTAGTTAATGGCCCAGTTCTGTCCCTTCACTCCCTAGTTAGCTGGATAGTTTCTTACTCTGCATTGTCAATGGGGCTACTTGCAGAGTAAGGGCTTGTCTATGCTGTGAATTAGTATGTGGGAAGCCAAGGTATAAATTTACAGCACACTGGCTTTCTGCACATTTAGTGGCCATGTGGCCCCTGCTCCGGCGCACTAGAAGTTCCCTAGTGGGCTTTGACATATTCCCATTTCAAACTATTTTTAATGTTTCAACAGGAACACAGCAAAGCCCACTGCAGAACTTCTGGTGCACTGTTGGAGGGTCCATAGGGCTAATCAGTTTGCAACAGACTAGTGCACTTTAGAATCCCACCCTGGCTTGTTAACCACTGACTCGCTGGGTAGACAAGCTTTCAGATACTACTCAAAGTGAGCAAGGGGGAAGAATCTAGCCTTAAATTCTTTCTTCTCTAGTCCTAGTCAAATGCTATGTCCTCGATCACACCACAAGATAAAGGACATATTACCTCAAATCCTACCACGCTGTCACCGAGAGCTTCTATGATCCCAGAGCACTCAAATCCAGGAACGAGTGGTGTCTTGGGAGGATTGTCGATATTTCCCTGCCGTACCATCAGATCAATGAAGTTTAAACCACTGTAAACACAAGAAAAAAAATGAAATCAAAACTTTAACATGGCGATAGGAGGGGAAGAAACTCAGCCAGGACAATGAACACTACTCGCTGCTCCGGCAGGTAGTATAGATGTACCCCAAGACAATTTATGGTAAGATCTAGGTCACTGGGAACTTCAGTGGAAATTCCATCTGATGTAAACATTGCAGGTAGTTGTGGATAAAATTTTAAAAGTGCCCTCAACCCATCCTTGATTTGTACATGAGAAAGATTATGGGCCAGCTTTTGGAAAATACTCCTTTGAAAACTTAAGTTGCAGAGCTGACATGTGTGCTCTTGATTGCTAAAGTCACAGTCACATTTCCATGACATTTCAATGGGAAGTATTTTTATCCCGACTGTGCCCATCTCCTCTCCTGGATCCCCATGTGAAGCATTATTATATCCTTTCTACAGAAGGGGAAATGAAGCTAATCAGCTTGCTCATGGTTACATATGAAACCTGCAGCAGAGCATCGACCTGAACATTGGGCCTACCATTCCCTAAGCCAGTACCCAGAACACTAGGCCATCTATCCTCCCTGAAGACCCAGTGGAAAGATAAAAAGACACTTGTACACAGTGATTGCACGAAGCCTACATGAAAATGTTTAGCAGGGGCATAGCACACTGCAGGTTCCAGGCTTAAAAAGAATTGTGGAAAGGCTGCATCTGATCAGAAAACTATCATGCAATTCACTTTCTTTAATGTTATGTAGAGGGTAGGAAAATTCTGAATGATAAAGAGCTTTGGGGACTATTTAAGAAAAAGTGAATGACATACACAATGATCACCATTTAAAAACAATATTTACACACATGGTAGGCAACTTCACTCACATATGTTGACTTCATTGGAGACCATTGTGTAGATCTTTCCACAATTCAAGTGCTTTATAAACGTTATTTAAGTAACCTTTCTTATGTTATCCCACTAGACAACTGAGGGGTGGAGTTGTGGTGTAAGAGCAAGCAGAGGAATTGGGCTTGTGATATTAGAGCAGGCAGGGGGCACACAGACAGACATGGCTATGATTGTGGCTATTTGAGAAAGACATATGATTTCATGTATATATCATCACACTTCAGTGCACCAGCACGTAAACACCTACTCATTCTGAAGGAATTACTTGGCAGACATATTTTTTGAATGGACATGTTTTCAATTATGAACCTGACTACATAACTCCAGCAAACCAATTCCTTGCCTTTTGTCTTTATCCCCAGGAAACAGCAGCAGCATTAATACAAAAAATTCAAATCTATTAAAATTAACTTGTCACTAGAACAGGATTGGGAAGGAACATAAAGGTGTGCAATTTTTTAAAAAATTAGGGCTGTCAATCATAGTTAACTCAAGCAATTAACGCCAAAACAATGAACTAGATTAAAATACTTGTGATTTATTGTTTAACAATACAAATAACACTGAAATTATAGAATACCAACTTAAATTTATTATCAGTATTTTTTGATGTTTTTCTACATCTTCAAAAATATTTGAGTTAAAGCACAGAATTACAAAGTGTACACTGCTCACTCTATATTATTTTGTATTACAAGTATTTGCATGGTAAAGAAACAAAATAAGCAGTATTTTTCAATTCTCCTCATACAAATACTGTAGTGAAATTTCTTTATCATGAAAGTGCACCTTACAAATGTAGAATTTGTATTTTTTTTACATAGCTGTACTCAAAAAAAAAAAAAAACCAATGTAAAACTTTAGACCGTACAAGTCCACTTAGTCCTACTACTTGTTCACCAATTGCAGAGACAAACAAGTTTGTTTACATTTACAGGAGACAATGCTGCCCGCTTCTTATTTACTATGACACCTGAAAGTGAGAGCAGGCATTCACATGGCACTGTTGTAACTGGCATTGCAAACTATTTATGTGCCAGATGGGCTAAACATTCATATGCCCCTTCATGCTTCGACTTGTAGATCTTTTTTTAAAAAAAACTCTTTTCTACAGTGCAAATATTTGTAATAAAAAATAGAAAGTGAGCACTATACACTTTGTATTCTGTGTTGTAATTTTAATCAATATATTTGAAAATGTAGAACATCCAAAATATTTAAATTGGTATTCTATTATTATTTAACAGAGCAATTAATTACAACTATTTTTAATCTCACTATTAATTATGATTCTTTTTAATTGTTTGACAGCACTAAAATAATTGTGATAGTGGGGTATATAATGACAAATTTTGAATGTATTTAATTAATAGCTGAGCAATCAAGTTGATTTTGGCCCTGATATTAAACACTTCAGACACACACTATCTGACTTCTTTCCCTCTCAATACATTTTTTATTCTCCTGTATATGACTTGTTCACATATATTTTTGAATGTTCTTGGCACTGTGCCAGGAGAAGTAATTTGGCTATGTGCCATTTATCAAAAAGGGTATGTATAATATATGTCCAAATAGTGGCATCTGGGAAAAGTTTCATTTCTCTAACTTATTCTTGGCCTGATTTGAAACCCCAATTTCCATTTCTATTTCATAAGGCCACACGTACAATCCACATCAACATTAATGAGCTAACTCAGAACAGGGCTCAAGGAGACAAGCAAACTTATTTTTAATTTTTAAATAAGCTTCAGATAAACTTGAATGTGAGAACCCAGAGATAAATTGCTAGCCTGTTAATTATCTGTGCAACATTAGGGCTCATGGAATCCCTCATCAAAATTCCTTATGTCTGCTCTAATTTGAAAGGGACAGGTTGGTATTATTGTCTAGCTAGCACAAGAGAACAGCCTCCTTAGTCTTTTCTCTACAAACTTCTGATATTTGAAAGCTTTGACCTCTGTTTTATTACACGTGGATGCTTTTGCTGTAATTTGGACAGTGTCTAAAGGGTATACTCAGAATAGTCATACAAATATACAATCACTTTCCCACTATGAACAATGGTATGCTAATACTGTTCTATATTACTACTTGTATGACAAACCCTACTTATGATATATGGAGGAAGGAGAGGTTGTTTTGCATAAGGGGTTGGGGAGGTGTTGCTTTAGAGCTACAAAGTTCTGATCCTAACTTCCTCAAAAGTTGAGGAATGCAGAAAACTGTTTTTTAAGCACTTAGGAGCTCACCATAGGGTGGAATCCCTTTGGTTAAAAATTTCAGGTAAAAGGAATATTAGCCTAACTGTAGAGGATATTACAGGAGACTGAAGACACTTCAAGTCTGCAGGGACAATTCATTATGGGCAATTTCAATTTCCCCAGTGAACTACCTGAATGGCACACTGGGGACATAGTTTGAAGATGAACTATTGGTATATAAGTGATTGCTTTACAGAATAGCCTGCTTTGGTGTCTTGATGGAAGGACAGGACTCCTGACTTTGGCTTAAGAAATATGCAGTAGTTAATAGAAGGTGGACTGTAGATAATGCAGTGGGAAAGTGATCGACACATCGTTAGAACAGGGTCGTTTTAAGGAACATTTTAGATGCAATTGGAGTCTGAGGAGGAAGGCATAGAATGACTCAAGTAACTAATCCCCAAGAACAGAGTATTCAGGCAAGGGTTCTGCCGGACTAGCCTGTGAAATAGCATTGATATTAAAATCATGTCAAATAAGCTGAAGCTGATTCATGGGCTAAATCACCCGCTTCTCGATTGTTCCATCCTTGGGCAGGAGTTTGCCCACCACAGAGTCAGTGGTGTATCGGAATTCCTAACCCAGTGCCACTGCACTGAATCTGAATTGCCCAGTCCCTGGCCCCTATTTAAACAAAATGTTGATGCTACAGAGTGCCTTCTGTGTCCCAAGTTGGGCTGGTACTAGCTTATGGATCTGCTTTTCTTGCTTACTCTGGTGTAACTCAGGAGTAACCCCATTGAAGACACTGGGTTTATATCAGTGCAAGTAAGGAGACAGATCCTCAAAGATATGTAGGTTCCTAACTTACACTGAAATCAGTTGATGTTAGTAGCTTAAATACCTTTGAGGACCTGGATCCATATTCCTAGAAGTATGTCTCCTTCCTTTGCCTGCAGCATCTAAAACAGCGGTGGGCAACCTGCGACCCATCAGTGTCATCCACTGGCGGGCTGCGAGATAGTGCTTACGTTGACCATGCACAGGCATGGCCATGGTTCGCGGTTCCCGCTCAATGGGAGCTGCGGGAAGTGGTGCAGGCTGCAGGTACATGCTGGCAACTGCTTCCCATGTTTGCAGTTGCCCATCATTGATCTAAAATGGCTCCGGAAAACATGAAATCTCTCGACTTTTTTTTTTTTTCTTAAGAAGAGAGCTCATACTTTCCTTTTATTTAGAGAAGCACATGAAATATGAGTAAGACTATCTTTAAGGGTACATTTGACACTATGTACTACTCTGTTACACATGGGATTTCTTTTACTTGCTTTTACTTTAGAAGACAGCTGTGTTCTTCCACAAATGCCAAGAAAGCAAAAAGAGTCACCACTGCCTCCCATCTATACATATGCATCATGAGGAGCAACAGCTACCATATCAAGTTGAAAAATAAATAAAGGGAGGCAATTATATGGGATCATTACCTGTCTTCCGCTCACTGCTGCATTTGGGGTAGATTTGTTCTAGCTGTTTATCTGATCTCGAAAACAGTATGAACTCGAGCATTTTGTTAGACACAGACAAAATAAACAAGTAAATATAGCAGTGCCGAGCTGCTCCATCATTACCAATCAAGAAATAATTATAGGAAATATGCAAAAGCTGTGATTCAGCTTGGGCACTGACTATTGCTCCATCTCTTAGTCACTGAATGAGGCTACGGTATGACTCATCACAAATGAAAGCAACTTTGAGGCATTGATATTTCAGGACTTCAAAGTTATTCATCTGGCTTAGTGCTAATAGCAACACTATAGTGGGGCCCAAGTTTCTCCTATTTATAGTACTCTGAAACAGGAAGGTAAAATGTAACTGTCTTGATTTCTGAAATGAGTATGTACAGACTATACAGGTACATGTGCCTCTTCTTATGTTTTCCAACGCTGTATAGCTGGTTTGAGTTTCCCTCTCCTCCCCCCAAATCCCATCTATAAAATACCTTTTGCTTGAGGCATTTACTTTGACATCATTAAATGTATTACTCAGAGTAGGCAATGCTAGAGAAGCTCATCCTAGATGCATTCTGCATCTTAGATATTAGAAAGAGCATGAAGTGACAAAGGGTCCTGTGGCACCTTAAAGACTAACTAAAGTATTAGAGCATAAGCTTTCGTGGGCTAATACCCACTTTGTCGGATGCATGCCAGAGAGAAAGAGCATGGTACACTGGCCACAACAGGCATTTTCATCATATCCTCAACCAATCTCCCAACAAAATCCATTCAGCCAGCACCATTTCTACTCCTTGTTCTTTCCTTACCAGCTACAAACACAAGGGTCAATGACCTAATAACTTCCCACTAATTGCTCAAAACAAGCTTTGGCCACTTGATCTCACCACCCTCTGTCCGCTTCCAGCTGAGAACAGACATTGGCTATGGTAGGCTACATGGCCTTTCGCCAATCTGCATGTTCCTCCACCTGGAACTGTGCTACAGCTTCAAAAAAATATATAGCATAATAAGTGAACCAAGCATAACTACAAAGTAGTAATTTACATGAGTGGCTCCACTGATTTAATAAACAGTTGGAGGTGTACACCTCCAACTGTTTATTAAGGGTAACAAAACCCATGGAGTCTATTGAAAAGCTAAGTATTATTTTACAGCTAAGTATTCACTACACAGGTAACTACTGTTATTTGTAACACTTGAATTTCTCATCAGCAAGACTGCAGACCTTTATGTGCATACATGGAAGTAAGTCTTGTCAATCACTTATGCATTTTAAAAGGAACTCAGACACACACTACATTCAAAATTACAAATGTGAACTTTTAAATATTTAATGATTGAAAAAAAAACCCAGTGAAAAGACATTACAGCTCTGATCCATATTAATCAAACCCTGATTTTACAGACATAAACCATCAAGCAGGTTTCACGATATTCAATATAGTCAACATGGACTTGTTTTCATTTATTTCCCATAGTGCCCATAATCTGCAAGACTTTTATTTTTTTAAAAAGTGAGACAAAATCCCATCCTGCATCTATATTAATCATTCAGGTTATTGGATAGCTGACCATAATTCACTGATGCAAGTGAGGAGTAAAATATACTCTCTCATCAGTAATAGGCCAGCTGACTCACAAAAACTTAGTATGGAAAAGCCAGTGTCTAACTGAGATCTACAGTCAACGTGTCTGTTTTGCAAACCTATCAGAAAACAGCAGGTTCAGAGATACCCTTTGGATACACTGATAAAACAAAGTCATTGCCATAAACCAGTGTCACGTTCAGCGTCGATTGTTTCTAAAATAAACAGCTCAGCCTTCACCTTCACATTTATTTTCCACAAATGCCACAACATTTACATAACAGCAGAATGCCACTGTGTGATCACAGTGCTCTACTCCTCTGGCCGTGTGCACAGAGGATCTAACTCCCAACGACATGTGGGAAAAATTCTTTGGCCTTTGTTATGCTGGAAATCAAACTAGATGATCCTAATGGTCCCTTCTGGCCTGAAAAATCCATGACTTCAAAGGAAGTTCTGTGCAGATACTAGATTTTGGCCTCTATTAAGAACAGCCTCATATTTATAATTAACAGGAAGGTTTGAACCAAACATTTCTAGATCCAGACTGGTCACTAACCACCTATCAATTCGTCACAAGAACTTTAGGGAGAGGACAGAATTTGTCTTGATCTGCTGCCAGTGCTCAAAGAGAAGCTTGGAAAAAAATGGTAGTGTCTAGTGAGGAAAAATAATGGCAACTATCAGAAGGAAAGGTCCGCTGCTCAGCAATATAGTAACCAAGCAGAGGTACACCAACATTTCTCAGATAAGAAACAACCAACCCCCCCCCCCCCCACCAAAGTAGTTGGCCAAATATCTCCAATTCTTCCAATCAGCTCTGAGAAACTCAGACATTAAAAGCAATATTATTCTTTTTTGGCATTGGAAGTGAAACAACAACCGTTTGCAGCACAAACACCCATGTCTTTGCCTTTATCCTTGGCTTGTCTAGAGAAAATATATTTTGGTATGAACTGTTCTCAGTATAGATTTGCTCTCTGGAGCCGTCAGATGAAAATAAAATGTAAGCTGCTGAAGTTAGAGAGAAAGATGACCTGCAATGAGAGAGAGAAACTGCCAAAGCCGCTCAGAAGTGGGGTTGAGAGAAAATGGTGAATGAGGGAAGTTAATGAAATAATTAGTTGCCCTTTGACTTCAGATGGGGGGAGAGAGACCAAATCAAACCACCACAGAGAGCTCCAATTTTCAATTTCTGACAAAGGGAAACTTAGGACAGCCTGCAAAATAGTAACACTTGAAGCTAAACTTTACACATTAAGGGTCAGCACAAAAATCTGTTCCACTAAACACTGCAAAGTCACAGGCCTGGGGGAGGGGTAACCAGTTTCATAGCAAGCCCGGAGGTGGATTACCATTTGCTGCCTGTCTTCTCTAACAGGAATTCAAATGGTCAGGAAAAGGAGGCCTTCAAAATGCAGAAACCGCTACCCAGAAACATACACCTACACGCATGTCAAGTTACAAGCTGCTCTGCTGCTAGGGGCTCCCTGAGACTGTCAGACCCAAGGGGAGGGAGAGGGATTTAGAATAAAAGTGGCTTTAAATAACGTATGGAAATGCCCCTTGAACCCTCCCTGTCTCTGGGCAAGAGGGCTGTGTGCTAATTCACCCCCCTTTCTCTTTGCCCCCTTCCTCCCTCATGCACCGCAAGAGCAGCGCCTTCTCCCTCTCCTGCCCTCCTGAAACTGACACGGTCCCAAGCGCGCCCCAGACACAAATGCAACAATCACGATCACACACAAGATGCTGCCGAGGGGATGGGATGCTGGGGGGGGGGGGGTTGCAGCTGGTGCCTAGGGAGGGATGGGGAGAGGCAGAGAGAGGCGATACTGGACCAGGCTTTGACTCGGATTTTGAGCTCCCCTTCCTGAGGCTCCGGCATGACTCTCTTGGACACCCGCAGCTTGTTGAGCCCCCCGAAGCCAGACAGCAGCACGGCTCGCATCTCCTTGGCGTCCCCTGCCCGCAGGCTGCCGCCACCGCTGCCCTCGGCGGCTTCCCTGCCTCCCTCCTTCTCGATCATCTGCTCCGTCTCGTCCGCTTTCTCCGCGCCCTCCTTGGCCATGGCGCCGGGCTGCGAGGCGGCGGCGGCGGGGGCTGCGCTCAGCCTTTACCGCCTGTTGAATGGGGACGATGCTGGGATGTGCAATGGCTGCAGCTGGTGGAATGGGGCTCTGGTCCTTCCAGCCCTACCGCAATGCACGGAGTAGCTGCGCAGCACCAATCACCAGCCCCGCAGGTAGCCCCCGCGAGTGCCTCTCCCAGTTAATCTAGGACGACGAGGTGATCCGGTGCCAAGTGCCCGCGTATCTAGACAGCTCCCGGGCTGCATAATTTGACAGGGGCAGGAGGGGTTGGTGGGGAAGCCCTGGGGGGGGGGGGGGGGATTATTGTCCGGAGATTCTCTCCCCGTTAATGGGTGACCCATGGGCTGACTGCGCATTTCTCAGACAGCCTGCCAGTGGGTTCTGTAGGGCCGGACGTGGGTAGGTATGAGTCAGCCACCCCTACTGACCTGCCTAGAGAGCTAAGAGAGGGGCAGGGGGCAATATTTCCATAGGATCCCTCCCCTCAGGTCACACTGCAATGAGAGCTGAGGGGAGAAGGGGGAAGAGATTATCCTACCCCCCTAGTTCTCATCGTGATGGGTATAACATACTGTGCTCCCTTTCCTTGCCTGCCTAAATACCTGGAAAAAAATAGAGGTCAGATAGAGACCTAGACAAAATTAACCAAGCTGCCCAAGGACAGCCCTTTGCAGTGAATGCCCCCCACCAGTTAGCACCTTATGCTTCTGTGACATTTTACTTACAGCCGCTCTTCATTTTGGTGGGGAATCTCCAAGCTGTGTGAACCCCATTTCGCCTTCTAACACACACCTGTGCTGTGCATACACATAGCAATAAATAAACTCATGTAAGGAAAGAACCTCAGAGAAAAGGAACCCCTTTTAGTGGATTGGTGAGTTTTCCAGGGTTTATGTTAAAGCCCACCAGGCACTCCTGGAAATTTTTCAAAAATGCCTAAGTGACTTAGCAGCCCTTTTCAAAAGCATCTTAGGCTTAGCTCCTCAAAGGGGTTTCCTCAATGGAAGTTAGGAGCTCAAATACTTCTGAGGATCTGGGCCTTAGGCACCTAAGTGCCATTGACAGTCAGTGAGACTCAGGCTCTTACTGAATATATCCAACATGAGAAGTCCACTACTCACATACTTAGAGTTATGCACATGTTTAGGTGCTTTCAGAGCCTAAAGCAACATCTCATACAGGTGAGCATATGACTCACTGATCATTGATTTCCCCAATGCACTGTAAATAGAAAAACATCCATGTTTTAATACCAAAAGCTACCAATTTTGTTCAGTTAGCTTCAAAATGTCTCAATTCATACCAGTGATGGGGATAACACAGTGGTCATATTATGGTACAAAGTTTGCCAGGACTCTGGCTTATGAATTTAAAGTACATTCGTATTCCTTAACTTCTCAAATGCACATGTATGTGTCTCTGTATATTTAGCACACAGTAGTTAAAGGACACAAAGCAGTTTTAAAAGATGCTAATCATCAAATTATAATTAGTAATGTGTTGATATAAGATATTGGCACTCATGTTCTACAGCAATGAATGACAATATAAGACTGTCAAACTCAGCTCCAGAGTTATTCTTTTAAGGAAATGAAAAGAGCATTGGTAGTTAGGCTGTATTTAGAACATCTCTGAAAGCAGGACCAAACTCCCTTATTTTCACACCACAATAGTTTGATTTTATTCTTCAAATCCACCTCAATAACCCTTCAGAGGATACTTTTCAAATAAAATATTTACTAATATTTGCAGAGGACCTACTTAAAAATGCTCCTTTTAGAAATGCTGATTTCAAAGTCCATTAGAAGTAGTGAATTAGGGGAGCTGTAATGGCAATTGATTATGAATTAATCAGTTTGAATTGATGCAAATACAAACATTAACTAATGAATATACATGATATCAGCACATGACAATGGTCTAGATCTCCAGAGGTATTTAGGCATCTACCTCCCTTTGAATTCAATAAGAATTAGATGCCTAAATACCTGGAAGGATCCGAGTCAATGTGATCATAAGGTCACAATGAGGCTTCGTTTATATGCCTAGAAAATCATTGTATTGCATGCACAGCTTGCTCCCTTTAATCCATCATGCATTTCCCTTAAGGGACATTTTGTACAGACATTTTAAATGTAGCCATATTTTTACAAGTCAATTTAATAATATTCAGGCAGGTGTATCTTTATCTATGCACCCGAGAGACCAGGAAAGGGAATATTACCAAGGGATGACAAAATGACATGCCACAGGGGAGGAAATCTGCTCATCTTGAATATCAGCACTGGGAGGCATGTAACCATTTTAGAGCTCAGGAAGCTCCCCCCTCTCCATTCTGCTCCCTTGGTTATAATTTGAATACTTCCTTTTCTATTCTAGCTATACTTGGCTGGCTACATGTTGCAAAATAGAATACCAAGTTCTGTCACGTTAGATCTGGCCATTTTAATGAATGACCAGACAAGTAACAGCTAAATAAATATCAGACATTATAGTTCAATCGATTCACTCAGCTGACATTTTAATACAATTCTAACTCAACTGGTAAAGTGCAGGGTGATTGGAGAAAATAGAGCAGATGATGTATGTCAGTTCAGTGAAATCCAGCATAATGGAGAGACATTTAGGGGCAGCTCCAGCTTCTTTGCATCACTATATGGTCTAAAGCAGCCAACTAGCAAATAGATCTGGCCCCTCTGGGGCTTGCCCTTACCTGAAGGACTCTTCTGGGTTGTGTAGGACTGCAAAGCAGCACTAACTTATGCTGGGGACCACCCTGGTCCCTGGTTTGCCTGAATAATGGGAAGAACATAAAGTTTGCTTTTTTTCCATGCATCAAGAGTAGCTTGTCCACATTGATGGGTCTAGTCCAGGGGTTCTCAAACTGTGGGTCAGGACCTCAAAGTGGGTCACACCTCCATTTTAATAGGGTCCCTAAGTCTGGTGTTTGCCCTGGGCCAAGCAAGCCTGAAGCCCAAGCCCCCCTGCCCAGAGCAGAAGCCCTTGGGCTTCAGCTTTGACTCCCCCTGACCGGGGTGGTGGGGCTTGGGCAGCAGGGCTTGGATGGGCTTGGTCTACAGTTCCCCCTCCTGGGCTGTGTAGTAATTTTTCTTGTCAGAAGGGAATCATGATGCAATGAAGTTTGAGAACCACTGGTCTAGCCCTATACTGTTTGCACCTCAAAACAGATCTTATACTATGACCATTTTACAGCATCATAATGTCTGGCTTACGGGTAGAACAAATGTTTTCCCCACATCGATTACATAAATCTATCTGTTCTAACGCTTAACATAATTAAAGCTAAATAGATATTCTTGAATGATATAAAATTCTCTATTCTCTGTTAGAGGTTGATTCGTAGCCACTTGTATAACATTAGATTGCATCATACATTATTGCGGTTTACACTAGGAAGTGATACGAGTATTTGTTCTGACAATTTATTTTATGTCTTCTGTTAACTGGCCTGTACTGCTCTGAGCCAGTTTACACTGGTTTCATATTGGTCCTGTGGAATGCCTATACAAATCATCAAGAGCCTGATCCAAAGCTCATTAAAGTCAAAGGATATCTTTCCATTGACTTCAGTGGGCTTTGGATCAAGCCCTAAAGACACAGATATGTGAAGGTTTGTAACTATACAAAAACTAGCATAAAAATTAGCTGGTGCTCAGAATTCTGCCCATTAATTAGCCTTTATACAGATGCTACAGATATCCCCTATAAAAATTCAGATGCCTTCAAGTATCTGATGGGCATAGGCACTTTGATAACATATTGGTGGGCCTGGTATAAGAACCTGAACAGAACAGGTTGATTCTTTGATCACCACCTTAACCTGCAAGTCAAGTCAGTGATATATTTTCCACTGAGATTCCTTGTAACAGTGGCGCTTAAAAGGTGTACTTTCAGGAAAGTACTAAAACTATGTTATCTGTGGATAAATCCTGACAGTTAACTATCAACTATCTCTATGCTGTATTTATTTAGGGCCATTTTCTGCTACTGTTATTCATAGTGTGTATACTTTGCAAACAGTGCCATTTAAATCCATTGGATCATTCAAGGGGCAAGGTGCTATCAATCATAAATGTTATCCTGGGCTTTGGGTGAGACCTCACTGCAGTTGGTAGGCATTTCATCCAGTACAGCTGTAAGAAGCAGTTAAGTTTCTTTTGGATTAAGATAGCTGAAACAGTAGGAGCCACCACCCGAAACACAGGGAAGGCCATACATAAGGCTAGTCAGAATCTGAGCTAGGTGGATGGAAGGTTTGAATTGGGGGCTGAATGAAAAGGCAGAGGGTTAGGTATTTTTTTTAGTGAAGGGGTGGGTGGGTGTGATTGCACGCAGCCAAAAATACCATACAAGCAGCCAGAGAAGGTAGTAGAAAGTCAAGGGCAACCAGAGAAGCTCCTGTAGTGTGACACAGAGAGAGCTTTTGGATAGTGTGCTGTCTGGAAAAAGAGGCTTGAAACTGTGAGCAAAGAAACTATTTCCTACTGTTTGATTCCCACTGTGTTCATAGAAACAGGTCTGTGTGTATATTTTTTGTAAATAAACAGGACTGCACCAAAAAAATACCTACCTCCATCATCAATTTCTCCCCATGATGGAAACAACCTGCAAGACCCTGAATATTGCTCAGGTCAAGAAGGGTAACATAAGAATATGATGATTGGAATGAGATCTCCTTAGTTCATGCCAATAGCGTTTTCTTTGTTGTATCAATGAGTTAAATCTCATTTGCAGTCAAAGCCCAGATAATTTTTTATTTTCATGAATCGTACCTTGCAAACTGTGGTAAATAATATAGAGGTCTTCAGCAGACAGAAATCCACTCTTTGTTGGGGGGGGGGGGAGGACTGCTTTATTTTTTAAACCTAGGCAATTTTTAATGTGAATATTCTACCAAAATATAACATTTTCTTTTATAATCTAGTTTTAAATAAACTGTCCAAAGCTTGGAGACAAAGAAAAAAATAAAAAAACACACAATTCTCTTAGCTTTTCCATTTTAATTCTAAATGGGCCAACTCTTCATTCTTCATCTTTTCTGTCCTACAAAATGTCCATTGTGCCTAATGAAAAATGCATTTTATTTATGATGCAGTATGAGTCTAACACTTATTTTTGTCAATTATTATAACCCATTGTCCATAATTGCACCTCTTATCAGCGAAGAGATGATCTCAGCAATTATTTCCCATCAATGTAACACATCAAAACCAAGGGAAGGAAAAAGGATCTTTAACAGTAAAGTATATCAGGTTTTGATACTGAGATCTTACATTTCATAATATTGAGTTACACTCAGAGGTTTTTTTTTTTATCTTAGCTGGGGGATTTTTCTTATCAGCGTAAATGTGTATGAATTCTTGTATGAATCAGACGTGCAATTAATCAATTCTCTGTTTGTAGTCACTGCAGAGAGCTATATTTTCTCCTTTAGTGTAAAAAAGCAGTTTAAAGCACCTCGGAGTCATTTGGAATAATGAAAATGTGTTGTATTGTAAATTAAAAAGAAAAGAAACCAGAGCATTCTTGCTGTGGATTTGGCAAGAGATGTCAGAATGACTCATCTGTTTGACTGACTGGTTATTGTATTTTCTCAATAGTTTTGTACATAAGTTTTGCCCAGATAACACAGTGATGTGTATAATTGAAATTAGATAGATCACTTTTAAAAAAAACTCTTTTTAAATATTTTGTAAGGATACTTTTGTTTAAGGAGGTAAATTATTCCCTCCTCCACATTAATGTTTTCTGTTGCTTTTTATTCTTTAAAATGGATCTATAATGGATAAGGCTGCTTTTATTTAGCAAAATATGACAGAACCAGATATCATGGTGATGGAACTTATGTAAGTACATGCATAGATAGAGCTAACCCTGTTTACCTGTTAACCTCCACTATCCAAAAGTGGGACATGCCTGTCTTTTATCCTTTACACTGAAATATACCCATAAACCAAAACTTCACACAGTTAAAAATATGCCACATCCTCCATTCTATTTGGCTAAATGGAATGACACTGTACAATTTTTGAGAGAGAGCACCGTATCATATCAAAATAACTTATATGCTGTTGCCTGATATCTGTACTGATAACTTTGTGTTCAGCAGAGGAAACAAACAGGCATACTTTACAAATATATGTTCACTAGCTGGATTAACCTCTGCGTGTGCTTATAAGGATGCATCTACACCGCACACATCTTTCAGCAGCATGTAGCATATGTACTCGTGTGGCCCCCCCTTAAATGGATATAAATAGCAGTGTTGTTTGTAAGGCTGGCCTTAGGGGAGTAAAGACACACTTGAAGGACTCTACTCACCCGAGCCTCACTCACCTGTTTATGCTGCTATTTTTAGCAGTGTAGTGTTCCACTGCTGGAGCCTTTTCATGTTGCAGTGAAAGACTCCAGCAGCAGGGAAAGGCTCTGCCAGCTCCCCATGACTGGAGCTCTTCCTTGTCACAGGGAAAGACTTGGGTATATCCTTGCTATGGGAGCCCCAGGGAAAGACTGCGGCAGCAGGGAAAGGCTTTCCCTGCTGCCTCCCCGCTGCCAGAGCATTTTGCTGACACATGTAGCTACATACCACAGTGTGGATGTGATGTGCTTTTCACTGTGGTGCGTAGCTATCCATACACTATAAACTACCGCTAGTGGTGTGTGGTATAGATTTAGCCTAAAGAGCAGGATCAACAATTATAAGCAGATTCAGTCATGATGATAAGGACAATGGGGAAATTGGCTAAATTAGCAATGCCATGTTTTTTCAGGCCAAGCATGGTGAAATTTTATTGAAGCCCTTGAGCATTGTGGCTTTGCGATAGAGTCACGGCATTGTCCAGGCCTAATCCCTTCATCTTTTGTGCCTCTATTTCCCTCTCTGCACAATGGGGATAAATGCCACCACACAGGTATGATGTGAAAATTACTTAGCATTTATACTGTACTATGAACATGGACACAGTACTATCTGGGTACTAAGTATTAATTAACTCTTTGTATTTCAAAGATTTTTGGAGTTCTTTGATATCTTTTTGTTTTAGGCATTCTGTAGCCAAAGCAAAAAACCAGTCACGAAAGTTAAGTCTCCTGCAGAAGAACAGAGTGACCGTTGACGCCTGGAAATGTATACCAATTTTTGTATGTATCCATTTAGCATAAAAAAAACTAAACAAATAATCCCATGTGACATTTTAGATCAACTCAGTATCAGAAATTATGAAACCAGAGTATTTTGTAGATACTCACTCAAACTACTATGCTGCCAGCCCATCCTTTAGTGCCTAAAACTAAAGGTTTACTATAAAGAACAAGAAGAGAGTTGCTAAATGATAAAACAGTCACATACCTGCAGAGACTTCAAAGTCCATATATCAGGTTCTTAGCATTGGTGAGTTTGCTGGCTTAAAAGTCCCTCTGGAAACATCCACAGCTTGGATGGGTCATTCAGTCCTTTGTTCAGAGCTTCAGTTTGTAGAAAAGTTGCTCCAGAGGTAAGAAGCAGGACTAAAGACAAGATGGAGAAGATGCACCTGCCCCTTATAGTCCTTTTGACATGTGTTTGATATTTCCTTTGTTTCAAACACAAGTTTCCCAGCACATGGCATTGAAAGGCCTTAGAGTTATCTCCATAGGCATACCTCTGCGTGCCTTGCTGAGTCATAAGGTGTAGTCCTTGGCGCCTTTCATTGGGTTCACTGTACACGTGATGTCCCTGGATGGGCCATCAAGCAGGCCTAGTGCTGATGCCATTCTGTGTGTGGGTGTCCCCCAGAAACACCGCACAAGTTTGGAAATACAGATATACCCTACGTATCTATAACTCATAATACAAAAGTGACACGAACATAAAAACAAGATGATCATGCTTTGTAAATTATAACATTTTCACTGACACTTTACCTGGCATATCTGGTCAGATTCCTTGCAATTTTACAATAATGGTATCAATACCAAAGCGACCCATATATTCCATACAGAGTCAAATCTTCCATGGGTATTTGTGTGCCTTACAGCACTTATGTCCCAGTGGTGAATGGAAGTCAGGCTAGCAGGGGGACAATCTTTCCTGTGATCTTTAAACAATGTTTGCCTGAGCTCTATAGTAGGCTGCTGCTTCACAACTCAGCCATGTACCATTGGTTTTGCTACAGTAGCTGTGGATGTCGGTGTACTCTTCTTCACATCTAGATAGGAGATAAGGAGGATTTTTGTTTAGGGGATTGGATTGCTCTGAGAACTGGTAACCTGCTATGGAGTTGTTTTTTTTTAAACCTTTCAGCTGCTGGGTTAGCTCTCGCCAGACTAGTCTAGCAAAAGCTGTCAGAGTTTGATGACAAACGAGTTGGTGAGTTCAGTTTATGACAGAATGGACAGGGGCCTACACCACTTCTAAAATTGGTCTCCATTGTAGTGATGTCAGCAGCCTGGTAAGTTAATTGACAAGAACTGGAACTGAATGATTATGAACTACTCCTATACACAAAGGTGACACCTTCAGGCTATGGTTTGTGCATGCAGGCAAGGAATCATGTGGAAGCTTGTATTATTTACTCTACTTATTTATGATACTTCTGTCAACTGCCAGTATACATTTTGGATTTTTATGTTTTATACATTGCATCTCTAGCTATATTTCATCATACAGAAAGGTAATTGAAAAAACTGACATCAGAAATGGAGCTAGTTTGCTGACAGCAATGCATGCTGCACACTGAAAGGAGAAGACTGAGTGTCACCTTTCGTGCCTCGCTGTCTTTAGGGCTTAGGTGTGTTGAAGAGATGAAGAGATGGGTTTAGTTACCAAGGCATGTTGACATCTGTACTAGCCACGTAAATGTCAGACAATCACTGAGCTGGCATTAGAATCTAATGTTCACAGCATATGCAGAAAAGTCAGATAAATACAAAGATTTCTTTTCAGAAGGTTGCAATGTCACAGTATTTCATTTCTTAGAATTTTAAGAATACCACACAGAGAGAGACAATGCAGGCTGCTCCCTAAGGCAGAGATGGACAATTCACCCCACCATTTTCTAGGCTCCCTACTATGCTCAGAAGGGAAGGAAGAAAATGCATATTCTTTCTTCGCAGAGGGATCTATTGTCTGGTGCCCTATGTCGATCTTGAATCCCCCATACAACCTGAGCCAAAGAGCTTACTGGTATCAGAATGGGAATAGTGAGAGACACTGAGGTAGAAGGCCATCTAATGGCAGAAGAGGAGAGCAAGGGTGACTCTGGCTGTGTGTCACTGCATCATTCAGTACTGAGGACATCTTCATTGCTGAAAAAGTCAACGCCAAAAGCTTCTGCACCATAGAAGCTGGAGCCGTGGGCACTGGAATTGTCAGCACTGAGCTTGTCTATATCCGTACTGAAAGGTCAGTATTAGAGGCAATGTGGACCATGGCTTCAGGCAGTACCCAGTGACTGGTCTATGCTGAGGTGTAAGGAGGACTCTATTTGGACAGTGAACTACCTTTTGGCTGAAGATCATGAGGGGAAACAGCAGCCTGACGAGGTCATTGCCTAATTTGATTAGGCACCTGACAAGGTGAACTAGCCCAGCCAATGTGCCTTTTTTGCTTTGGAGTTGAGCTGCAGGTCAGGTGGTATCAGGTTCTGAGGCTCTCTTTGAGACAAAGTTTAAGATGGGCCTCTCTTACTTTCTGTGTCCTCTTGGAGAAGGAGCAACAGATTGAGCACTGATGAGGGATGGGCTCCTTTCTGAGGCAAAAAAGGCACCTTGACTGCCCATCATTAAGCAGGATAGCCATGTCACAAGAGGAGCAAGTTGTGAACCCTGGGGACTTTGTTTCAGCCATAGTATCTAGATCCTGGTACTGGGGGATCTGATTGAAAAAGGTGATTTTTGTTAGTTTGTAAATGCCAATGAATGTATAAAATATAATATTATTAACTATCCTAAGAAAAAATGCACAGTGTACAGTGAAGGACACTGCAGGAGTTCCATCTCACTGCCATGGGCATGTTCTACAGTTTAATGCATGCTAGCATGCTCTATAGTTTTATGTCCTCGGGTGCGTACTTGGATCCTAGGGGGAATGAGGGCATGCAGGGTACAGCACAGCTCCAACGGACACTGCTGGCCAAAAGAATCCAATCTGACATGTATGGGGCTCATATGCACCAAAGTGGAATCTAGTAGACAAGCACTCAAGGAACAATCACTAGTGACTTTTGAAAAGGTAGGTCTTTATATCTAAATGAGAAGTTCCTGTAAGGCATGCTAGAGACCTATAAATAGCAGGATGAGAGTTCAGATGGCAGAGGTGATGCAGCTGAGAACAATCAGAGAAACTAAACAATGCTTTCTTTAGTGCTGCCCCAGGTGCAGACTGTATCAAAGAAAGTTTAGTTACCATAACTAGTCTCTGCAGGAGACTTCAAAAGCTATATATTAATAACTGAACAGAGCAGCTGTTACCAGGACTCCTGAATGGTCAGGCAATGGCTGAATTAGGTGATGAAAATAGAGAGCGAAAAAATAAGACTACTGTCAAAATCTGCAAAGCTATGTGCACACTACAGCTAGGAGGTGTGATTTGCAGTTCGGCCAGACAGATGGCTATTTTTAGCAAACTAGCTCAAACTAAGCGGGCTACAAATAGCAATCTGAATGTTATGGTGCAGGCAGTAGCTCAGGCTAGCCACGCAAGCTTGCATGCAGGAGGTTGGGTGGGCTTGGTCTTGGGTGGCTAACCTGAGCTGCCAGCACCACAACATGAACACAGCTATTTTTAGTGCTCTAACTCAAGCTGAGCTAGTGCAAGTCTATCTACTTATGCTCGGAATTTCACCTCCCAGCTGCAATCTAGACATACCGTGAGGATCCTCAAAGAATTTAGCAAAGGTCCTGAAGGAAAGTCACATCAATCACAGCCCATATTGCTAGTGGATGACACCAGAAACGGAATAACAAAAGTTAATGAGAAAGAGAGACGATTTCAAATAACAATAAGTAGTAATAACTTTGTGCCAAGCCACTGCTTCCCAGCCAAGGATCTCGACACTTTACACAGAATAATTAAATAATCTTCACAACACGGTATTGCCACATCTATTTTATTTATGAGTGAGCTGAGGCAGAGAGAGATTAAGGTCCACATCTAATCCCCAGTTCCCAGCCTGAGTATCTCAGCTGGGGTTCTCTGTCAGAAGAATGGGGAGAAGAGGAATTCTCCCTCCGGGGCAGTGCAGTTCTGTGGGGGGTACTCTGCCCATATGACTGCAGCTTATGTAACCCTAGCATGCACTCTCCAGGGAATAGAAAGGAAAGACTTGTAGAATACACATTATGACAGACCCACTGTCCTCTGCACTTGCTCTCAAATATTGTCAGGCAGAAAGCACCTGTGGAACTGGACTTCATGCCATGCAGAGATGTACACCTCATTTTGCACACCAGAACGGCACCAGTTCTACTGCTGATGTGATCTCCACACCCCTAGATGTAGGACAAACATTTCCAGCTACATGACACACCTACAGAGCAAGTCAGTGGCAGAGCTGGAAATGGAACCTGTGAATCCTGACTTCCAGTCTTTAGTCAACAGGGAGTGCTTCTTCCGTTCACAGCCTTAACAAAGGAGTGTCCTTATCACAATTTTTAAAGCTTTCTAGTTATGGATTTGAAATGTGGATATCCAAAAGTGGGACTGAGCTTTACAAAGAATGAAAATTACAAGATATAGATATATGCCCATTTGTGCCAATACAATGATCTATAAGTTGCATTGTATTCAATGGGAAGTGTTATCACTATAATTCCTAGTGCCCTTTAAAAATGAAATAATATTAATTTAATGTGAACAATTATGAGATTTTATATTTTATATCATAAATTTAAAGGCATCTTTATCTTCTTCAGGCTACAGTACATATAATATTGAGCAGTTATTCATATTATATACTCAGATGTCTGTATAAGCACATCAGTCTTTTAAGATTCATTACAAGCTTATCTTCTTTTTAAGAACATCTCTGCTCAAGTATTTTGTATTTCATGGGCTACAAGATGGAATGTCATCTCTCCTGGATGAAATGGAGGAGCCATTCTAGCCTGGAGCCTGATTTGAAATATAGCAGAAATTGGAACATGCCTAAAGAAGAGAAATCAGCTTCTGTGAGAGTCATAGCGGTAAGCCTCATCACTTTTAGTCTTGATATTCATTGAACACAGAGAGGTGAAATGTCCTATTTAACATGACGAAATAAAAAGTTCTGGCCTGTAAAACACTTGCATTGCAAACTTTATACTAACTTTATTTCTCTAACAGCTCACATTCTCAAGACATTTTGTCTTTAGGACCAGTCTATTATGCAGGAAGCGTATCACTGACCTTTATTTTTTTCAAGCTTCTCTTTCTTAACACTGTAAATATCCTACAATTCCTGCTCCCATTGTTCTGTGTAAACACAAGTTCCATTAATTTAGCTGGGAGCAGGAGCAGGCCCTTGTTCTGATAATATTTTAGCTGAATTCAGCCTGATCCTGCAAATCATTACTTGCATGAGTAGATTTTGGGATAATTTATACCTTCAAGTCAGCGGCACTGCTATGGGTACCCTCATGGCCCACAATATGCCAACATTTTTATATCTGACTTAGAACAATGCTTCCTCAGCTCTCGTTCCCTAGCTCTACTTGCGCTACATTGATGACATCTTCATCATCTCAACCCATGGGAAGGAGACCCTTGAATAATTCCCCCAGGATTTCAACAATTTCCACCCCACCATAAACCTCAGCCAGGACCAGTCCACACAAGTGATCCACTTCCTGGACACTACAATGCAAATAAGTGATGGTCACATAAACATCACCTTATACTGGAAACCTACCGACAGCTAAAGTTACCCGCATACCTCCAGCTTTCATCCAGACTACATCATATGATCCACTGTCTACAGCCAAGGTCTCAAATACAACTGCATTTGCTTCCATCCCTCAGACGGAGACAAACCTCTACAGAATCTCTATGAAGCGTTCTTAAAACTACAATACCCACCTGGTAAAGTAAAGAAACAGACTGTCAGAGCCAGAAGGGTACCCAGAAATCACCTACTACAAGACAGGCCCAACAAAGAAAGTAACAGAATACCACTAGTCATCACCTACAGCCCCCAACTAAACTCTCTCCAGTGCATCATCAAGGACCTACAACCTATTCTGAAGGCGATCCCTCACTCTCACAGACCTTGGGGGACAGGCCAATCCTCATTTACTGACAATCCCCTAATGTGAAGCAAATTCTCATCAGCAACTACACACTACACAACAAAAACACTAACCCAGGAACCAAACCCTGCAACAAACAGAACTGCCAATTTTGTCTGCATATCTATTCAAGGGACACCATCATAGGACCTAACCACATCAGCCACACCATCATGGACTCATTCACCTGTACCTTTACCAATGTGATATATGCCATCATGTGCCAGCAATGCCCCTCTGCCATGTATACTGGACAAACTGGACAGTCTCTATGCAAAAGAATAAATGGACACAAATCAGACATCACAAATTGTCACATTCAAAAACCAGTAGGAGAGCCCGATGTCTCCCTGGACACTCAATAACAAAGTTGAAAGTAGCAATTCTTTAACAAAAAAAACTTCAAAACCAAATTTCAATGAGAAATCACAGAACTGGAATTAATTTGCCAACTGGACACCATCAAATTAGGCCTGAGTAAAGGAGTAGATGAGTCACTACAAAAAGTAATTTTCTCTCTCCTGATACTCACACCTCCTTGTCAACTGTTGGAAATGGGCGAATGCACTGGCCTCATTAGCACTACAAAAGTAATCAACTGTTGAAAATAGATCACTTCCACCTTAACTGAATTGGCTTCGTTAGCACTGACCCGCCACTTGGTAAGGCAACTCCTATCTTTTCATATATACTGCTTACTGTATTTTTCAGTCCATGCATCTGATGAAGTGGATTTTAGCCCATGAAAGGTTATATCAAAATAAATTTGTTAGGCTTTAAGGTGGCACAAGGACTCTTCGTTATTTTTGCTGATACAGAATAAAACGGCTACCGCTCTTAAACCTGTCACCCAAATGTGTGCAGCATTGAGTTCTTAGTGATGTACCTTTAAAAATATCATCTTCATCTCATGCAAAGATACAAAATCTCTCTGACTTTGCTGACCTTGCTAGAAAATATCAAGATTTCCTTGTATTCATCACATGCCGATGGCAACCTATACACTGTAGCAGTTTACTGAAGCAGTTGTCATGACAACTCAATTAACTAAATAAACATAGCTGTGTGCAGTAGCAGACCCAGTCCTGTGCATCATCTCCACCTCAGCCCAAGAGCTCTGAATAGCTGTGCACAGGAATCTGCACATTTTGCTTTGAGCAGCAGGGCTATTGATGTACCATACAATGTTGCCCACTGCGAGCAAACTTAAGTCTATTTCCCCTGATATCATCAACAGGACCATAGCCAGAGGTCATCTTTGGAGGCACTGAACCCCAGCTCAGGTTATTTTCATCTTCCCAATTGCTTCCCCGACTCTGTCCTATTGACTTCAATGGGAGTTTTGCCTTAGCAAAGAGGATTGAGCAAACTGTCAGTGTCCTCTGCCTGCTGCTAGTGCAGTTTGTAGGACAATATTTTGCACTAGTGGGTAGTCAATGGGAAATGTAGGCTTGGCCCATTGCTTCACACCAAAGAAAGGAATATCAGCATTATTTTCACACGATTTGCATTACTACAGTTAAGATGGCATCTTCTTTTCCATTATAACCATTTGTAGTTCAAGGGATTCTAATATGCCTGTAAAAATCATCTGAGGCTGAAATCTGACATGTATTATTCAGGCTCATCCTGGGAAAATGTTTTCCTCCAATAGTTTTATGTGTGTACAAATACAGGCCCTGCTCTGCTTTCCACTGAAGTCAATGGCCAAAATTCAGTGATAGCAGGACTAGAATCAGATATACACAAGGCCAAGATTTATTTATTTTATTTTTTTAAAAAAAGAGTTTAGACTCTTGAACTCAACTTTGGCACCTAAATAAGTGGCCTGATTTCCAGAAAGTCTCAACAGTTCTCGTGGCCTTTAAATAGCTGCTCACCAGGATGAATAAGGTGTTCACAATGTGACCTTAAATAATGTAAATGTTGTGGTGCATGATAAAGCCTGTAAGCAAGGTCAAAGGCCCTCAATCCTGTAGTTGGATCCTGCAGATCTTGGAACCCATGCAGAACCCAGGAACCATCAGAAGAGATCAGATTCCTCAACAGGCTCAATGTCTTTTTGTTTGCAGGAAGATTTGACTCTTGACTCTTCTTTAATCATTGCCTGCATTTTTTTTTTTAAACATACCAATTTTTATGTAGCCGTGTTAGTCTCAGGATATCAGAGACACAAGAGGGGTGCAAATAAATGTACTTACCAGTTTGCCCTCACAAATCTAACACCTGTGCACCCATAGGGACATGAGTGTGAAAATAGACAACCGTACACCTATCTGCCTGGTGACATGAAATTTGGTGTTTGTGCAAATGTTGCGCACTCAAATGCAGAAGCCAATTTGAAGCTGGCTGAAAATTTGGCTTGAGAACACATAACACAGCAACCTACAGGACTGAGTATGTGGCTCTGTCAATTACTTTGGGGATTATGCACCTCTGGAGAGTGAAGCTGAATTAGCATTTAGGACACCGCTGGGGGGAAAAAAGTCTTAGTTGACAGCAAGTTTCACGAAGTGAATGTAATATTTCTCCATAAAAATCAAAACACTGAGGAGAAAGGATGGACAAAAAAGAAAAAAAAAGGGAAGGCAAATTACTAAGCAGAAAGCTGTTATGGGTAGTCCAGGGGGAGGGTTAAGTGCCACATAAAGAAGTCAGACATCTACCCTGCTATCACTTGTCATGAATGGCCTTTTATTGAATTCAGAATATCCATTTTCATGTTTTCCAAACTTCAGCTACTGTACATTTAGCTGTCAAAGAAAATTACTGTTATAGACTTAACAATAGCAAACAGATCCAAGACAAATTGGGCACACAAAAGGACAAACGAAAGGTCAAACAAACTCATTACATTTTGGGACGTTACTAGCTCATCTATAGAATGCACTGGACTGCACAATCAAAAGAAGCTGAGAACACCTTAGACCCAGGGGGTCTCTTCCTATTCATTTTGCTATTAGCTTCTTGGAAGGAGCTTCCTCTCTGTGAAATTTATGCCAGTGCAGAAGGTCCTCTTTCTGCTGAATGCCTCATTTAAATTTTAACATGAGGTCTAAGTGGGCCTCCTTTGGTGCACCGGACCTTGGGAAGAACAGCTGCACTGAGATGAATTTCACTCCTGTTAGACCTGGAAGCACATCTACTTTGTGGTTTATGAGACAGGTACTCTGTAGGATCTTAGAAAGTATTTCCCTGTCTAGGTCCTGATTCAGGAAAGCACTTACAGATGTGCTTCAGTGCCAGTGGCTTCAATGAGACTTAAGTAGTGCTGAATTTTAAGCACATGCTTATATGCTTTTGTTTTGAATAGGAATGCTCTCTTGAATCTGGACCTCAGTGCTTCACAGTGTAAGGCTACGACAGAGAGGATGCACAGGGAGTAGGAGTGGCATACCTCTACCTAAGTGTATGCATCTTTCTTTTTATTATTAAAGGGAAATATTTTTAAAGTTTAATAATTTTTCCTTTTTTAAAAAGCACACAAATGAGGTTAAATGTTAGAAGAATACTCAAAAAAGATTTTTTTCGAGAGGGAAGATAGGATAACTCAGGGGATTGGACAATCGGATAAGAAGGTTACTGGTTCAAATCATAGGATGGTAAAACTCATGTTAATGGAGCATTTTTACCAGATTTCAAGATCATGGAATGAAGATTTGAATGAATGAATGAACGAACGGATAATATGATTTATATACTACAGTACTATAAGAGTACTGTGCAACCTTGGAAATTGTGGATACATGGATATAGAAAGATAGGTCAGACCCTCAATGGTTGTAAACAGACATGGCTTCATTGACTTAAAAGAAGCTACACTGGTTTGCAACACCTGAGAACCTGACTCAGATTTAAATCTATTTAATGCTATTGAAAACATGCACAGAGATAAATGTAATTGCTTTCCTCCAGGTGCCCTTTGTCTCATGCTACCCTAGGAACATCACTGAGTGGTGTGAATGGAGGATTGCAGCAGACTGAATGACCTAGAACACAGTGGGAAGGGGACAGAAATTAAAAAGATAAACAAGCCTAAAATATTACCACACTTGTATTAAACTTATCCCATGCTTTGTGTTAGCCTCAAGTTCTTGAGCACAGTGACTTTCTTTCTTCCACGCTTTGTAAAATAAAGGGTAGACTTACAGTTCTATGTACAGGTTCACAAATGCATGTGTGCCTCCCTCAGAGTATATCATGTGATAAACTGTATTCATTAGTGCCTTTGATCCCCTCTTTTTCACTCTGCTCACTATTCCACCTATATAGGGACTACTTTTGACTTGCCAAATCTCTGGGGACTTGCCCTTGCTCCAGAAGATGAGAACATTGTGCAGAATATTTCAGTGTCACTACTACTTTACACTTTCTGAGGGCAATGGAATTTGGTTTTGAGAAATGTCATTCTGAGCACAAGCTCTAATACCCACAAACTGAAACAAAAACCAAGTTGTTAAAGCCCTGCCACCTTATTATTGTATTACAATAGTATCTAGGGACCCCCAATCAATATTAGAGCACCATCATGCTAGGTGCCGTACAAAACATAGTAAGATACATGCTCTGCCCTGAACTGTTTGTTCTTTGATCTAGAATATAAGGGTTGGGAAGAATTTATCTACATTTTACAGAGAGGAACTGAAGCACAGAGAATAAGCAACTTATCCAAGGTCACAGAGGAAATCCATGACAAAGTCTGAAATTGAACCTCAGTCTTCTAAGTACCAGTCCAATGCCTCAACCACAAAGGCCATGAAAAATATAATGAACCTTTAAATACATATAAAATAAATACAAAATTAGTCTATTTAGGGCTCAGTAATCTATCAGCACTTTATTTCTTGTAATCCAATAAAGGCATTAAAACAGGACAATTTCTGATTCAGAAAATCAAATAGTAAAGTTTGAAAAATAATTTAAACCAACTGTTTACACTCATGTGCCAGTCCCACAAGTCATAGTTTGCTGCTTCTTCCTTCGTATAGCGACATATAGCGCTCCATGAAACTCTTCTCAGAGGATGAAATTAAGTTATCCAGATCATATGGAATGTCAAATGTAGGTTTCTTTTCAAAAATTACAAGAGCAAGAAATACAGCAAAGTGTGCAGTGAGTCCCCATATCCGAAGTGATGTTTTACACTCAGGGTCATCATATACAAAACTGTGCACCCAACTTTCAACACCATCTGCTCCTTTATAACGTAAGGCCATGTACTTTAATGGATTGATAAAGTACTCCAAAGGCACCAAAAACACATAACTCACTTCATCTGGATTAGGTCTGGCCTGGAATGTGTCCTCTATAAATCCTACAACTGGTGTTATCAAAGAACCCACCTGAAAGGAAGAAAAGCCATCAACTTGTTTGAAGTACTTAGAAGAAATTCCTGTATTTTTCAAATGTTTTAGAAATAATCTATCTACAGTATTACAAAATCAACACTACTGATAACCTATGAAACAATCATACCTGTCAAGCACTTTGAGGCCCTTACTCAAAAATTAAATACTTACGCATGTATGCACTTTTTAGCACTGATATCAATGGAACTACTTATGTGTTTCAACTTACGCAGCGCTTATGCATCTTGGTTATTTGGGACACACATCAATACAGGGCAACAATCAATGACACACATAAATGAGTCTGATATTCCATACAGTAGAGGTCACTGATAAACTGTAAGGCATTCACAAACAGCCAATTTAAAACAAATTATAAATATGAAAACCTGACACACATTGTTACAATGAAAGCCAACCATCATCACTTGAAGAGTCAGCAAGGAAATGTCAGTGTTCACACCACAAGGGTCACAATCTGGTCTCTGTTACTTTAGTATAAATCTGGATAAACTATTTAAATCAAATAACTCTGAATTTATATCAAGGTAACAGATCAGAATAAGACAGCTAAGGGTATTTGTAGACCAAGATCCACTAAGTAATTAAGTATATTTTTATTCAGTTGACTACATCACACCATTTTTGTATCACCCGTAAGAATTCTCAAAATGAAATTGGCTGAGACACACTACAAAAGTAGATAGTGCTGTAACACAGAGCATTAAAAGTTAACATTTTTGGTACACTCAAATGTATATTTCAAATTATTATAATGCATAATGATATACTGAATGATGCAGGAAAATATTTAAGAAAACTGTCAAAACAGCTAGATTTGTCCTTTCTATGAATTTTGGTGCTTTAAAGTTATCTTTATCTGAATACTTCAAGTTTCAAAATATTAGATAATGCATGCTTCCACTGTACTCCTAGGAGATACTATTTTCATTTTCTTATCTGGCAGGATAAAACTAACAGTAAGGAGACTAATATATAAATACAGAAACAAAAATTAGAGCATTAATAAAAGAGAACTGTTACCTATACATAAAAATATGAAAAAACTTGCTTTGAAAATGTAGCACTTTATATCTTTTCTCCAAAATGTGAAAACTGTTCCCATGAGAGATATAGCTAGAGCCTGATTTACACCGCAAAAGACATCTCTAGAATAGATTAAGTATACTGGCTACATGCCTGTTACAAAGTAAAAGGTCACTCATTGCTACAGGTTCAAAATGTCAGTGATAAGCTTATAGAAGTGAAATGCAATTTTTAGCTTGTTTCCTAATAATATTCAGATTTGTTCAATTTTTTTTTTGGCACATCTTACTTTATCAATTCCAGGTACAAGCCTACAGATGACCTCCACCTGCTCTGGATAGAGTCCCACTTCTTCCTGGGCTTCTCGGAGAGCAGTGGCTATTTCATCTCTATCTGTTGGCTCACTTTTACCTCCTGGAAAGCACACTTCCCCTGGTGATCTTCTCAACTGGAAATTAAAGGAGTATTATTATTATTAAGTATCATGAGTTTGCTGACTTCATCTTAAATCCTTGTGTCCACAAAATAACTCCAAATTATTGTAGATCCTTCTAATCAACAAGGCAGAGAACTGGAACAAGAGCTCTACGTGTGAGAAGAGAAATGCACAGTCAGAGCTGTATGAGAAAGCTTTCTCAACATCTGAACATGGTGTCTATATCTATCCAGTCTAGGTCCCTCACACTCAGTATCACAAAAAAGAGGCATTTTTATAGTCACGTGTTACTTTTATCATCATATGCTTTATATTGTACACTTTCCTTTAAAATTTATATCCACATTTCAAGGCCTTTTGCCATCTCTCTCTCATGTAAGAGACTGAACAAGCTCTTTGACCATGCAAAAGTAACCATTTTAATGACAGAGATAGCTCCAAACAAAAGAATTAAATATGCAAGGTACAGAATTCATTAAAAAAACAAAATCAACAGCTGAAAAACACCTCTGAATAAGTAATGTCTCTATATTACATTTATTTGAAGTTTCACTTTAATAAGAGAGAGAGTTCTATGAACCAATCAGAGCCTTTGTTAAAAAGCTCATTTACCACCAGTGTGTCCACTCAGGTATTGTAAGCACAGTTATTACAGTGTCTCAAGATTTTTAAGTAGGAACATTATTGTTGCATCTCTCAGAAGCAGAAAAAGCAGCCAGGTAAATTACTTATCAAAGAGTACAGACAGTAGACCTAGGTACAATATGTAACAATAATAGCTTTAGAAAGATACTGGAACAAAACGGAGAGAAAGGTAGATTTGTTCTCTCACATCTAGAAGTGAAGAGAGAGACTGGAAAAGTAATGTTAGATACAAACTTAGGAATAAAATTAGTAAAATCTTTATTGCACAGGTCAATTTTTTAAAATTAAATTCTGTAGGAAACTGATCAATAGTCCCCTTTATTCTGACCTGGAAACTTGTATCAGACTTTACAGAAACATCCAAATTATTTTTGTGTATTTGGAAAGTACATCCATGTTTACATGTGCAAATAAAGATGTGTGTATGGATATTTTGGCTGAATACATATGTGAAGACTAGACTCTAAAACAAAAAGTAACAATTAAGATTTGTACATAGACACAAATACTTGGATAAGAATATGGGTAAATGTTAGTATCAGCTGAGTCCTTTACTTCCTTCACTTTTTCTTTTCACACAGCTTAATCTTGCAACACACTTTTCCATTTTATTTGTGATGTTATGCAGTTGGCTTTGACCTTCTGGTTCACATACCTTCATTGATCTGACAGTAAATAGCACATGCAGCTTTCCATCTTTAACCGTTAGAGGCATAAGAACAGACGCTTTAGCTAGTGGCAAATGGGAGAATTTGTTTCCAACATCATATTTTCTTAAACTGACCATGGCCTTATCTTTTATACTTCTGCTAAAAAAAACACAAAAAACAAAAATGCTCCATAACCAAACAGAATGCTTATCCTACTACTTTAGAATATAGGAAAGATTATAATTTAGGATTTGCAAATACCAGGGCTCTCAAAAATATTATGTTATGTTTTTCAAAATTACCAGATAAACATAACTAATATTGTGCCCATACAAGCCTGCAATTATTTTGAATCCAACCTACTGATCATCATCTCATTCCCAAAGCAACATGGGCTGAATTTTTCTGATTCATATAAAAGCAATCAGCTCTTATTAACTGAATTAACACATTATACTAAATATATAATAAAAATAAGCTACATACACAGAGCAACATTAATATAACACTGGCCTAGTGTTTTTATATTACAGCATTTTAAAAAACCCCTTAAATATTCATTAAAAAGTGTATACAGTGAGAATTAACTTCCTATCCTGCACTGATAATTCTAAATTACATATGATTGTACACTTACTTAATCAAAGCTTTTTGGATTCAATTTAAGATAAGACTCCACCCAGCTCAGTGTGTTTATGGGAACAATATTGCTCAACATATTTGACAGTTAATGAAATAGTAGTTACCAAACAAAAATCTTAAAAGGTGCATGACTGGAAGATGAGTCTGTGTTCTGCCCCATCTGACAGCCCCATTTAGAAGGCAGAATGGTTCTCTGGATAGGCTATTGGATTGGGACTCAGGGGATCTGTTCTGCCATAACTATCCTACGACATCTTCATCTAGTCACTTAATCTCTCTGCCTCAGGTTCCCATCTGTAAAATACTTCATTCAGGAGGCAGTATGGTTCAGTAGAAAGGATACTAGACTTGGAGCCAGGAGAATTGAATTCCATTCCCGGTTTGGTCATTGACCTTGGACAGGTCACTTCACATCTCTTTTTCAATTCTGCCATATGCAGAATGGGAATAAAGCCACCTGATGAGGGTAGGTTTGTTAGTTAATAGGCCTACAATGAAGCGAGAGGTGAGATTTCCAACTGGCACAGCTGTACATAAACCAGCTTGCTAAAAATAGCAACGTAGCCATGGCAGCGCAAGTGGTGGCATAAGCTAGCTGCCCAACTATGTACCTAAGTCTTGGACAGGTTTGTATTGAGACAGCTGGTCCACTGCTATTTTTAGCATGTTAGTCTGCTCAAAGCTAGTGCATGTATATCTAACTGATCTGGAAATTGCATTTCTACCTGCAACAGAGATGTATGCTTAGACCAGGATATATCTATGCTGCAATCAAACATCTGCAGCTGGCCCATGCCAGCTGCCTCCAGCTCTCAGTGATCAGGCTAAGGGGCTGTTTAATTACAGTGTAAACGTCCAGGACAGAGCCTAAGCTCTATGACCCTGTGAGTCCCAGGTGCCTAAGTCAGCTACCATGGGCCAGCTGCAGGTTTGTCTTTGCATTGTAGTCATACCCTTAGTCTTTCTGCACCTCTGATCTCCACCTGTAAAATGGGGATACCACTTCCCAACCTCACAGAGGTGAGGATAAATAGATTAAAAGACTGACGATGGGAGGGAGTACAAGGAACTCTACCATCACAAAGAAACATGCTTGAAGAGCCCTAATTCGGCTGGATCAGGTGTTACAAATGGCACGGAGAAGGGGCACCACAAGGATAACCCTGTATGCACGCGACCCAGAAAGTGGGATCAGAGTCACTAAACCAGTTGTGTGGTTCACATCTTGAACTCTTAGAGGTCAAGGGGGGGGGGGGGGGAAGATGTCCGGCCGCATCCCGATTTGGGTTGGAACGAGCGACTGTGAGAGGTACAAGCCAGCCTCACTTTCGATGCCAGCGAGACAAGCCCACGAAGCGCCCCGGGGAGTTCGGCACCTGAGTCCCTTTACAAACCCGGCCCTTAAGTCCCGACCTACGCTACAGTTCGGCTGATCTCGCGACATCCCTGTGTCATCCCCCCTCCCCCAAGCCCGAGGCGGACGGCGCTGAGGGGGCGGGGAGGTCGCTTAACGACAGCGCCCGGGACAAGCTCTCCACCCCCGGGCTCCGAGACAGGAGTCCCGCCTCCCAAGGACCGGGACAGGCACTCCCGCGCCCCAGGGTCCGGCAGCGGGGGGCTGGCAGCTGTCACGGCCTCGGAGTGGGGGATGAGAAAAATCCGCCTCGCCGCACAGCTGCTCTGGCCCCCCTCTCCTTACAGGCCGGCGCCCTAACACCAGGGCCTGTTACCTTCCCCGCTCATCCTCAGCGTCTCTCAGAGCCGCCATCTTTCCTACACTCCTCAGGCCCGGCTTGTCCCGAGGGAAAACACCTAGGCGGTGGAGGAGGGACAATTTCTCACCCTTGCCACTCAATTCGTCCGCTCTCATTGGTTGGCAGCTGTGTGCTCCAATCATCGAGCCGGGCTGCCAAGGGCTGAATTCTTATTGGCTAGAGTCGCGGAGAAGGGCGGGTGGGACGAGTCCATGAGCGGGGGGAGGTAAATAAATCGCACGCTAGGCGAACCTGTGGGGAGAGTTTGGAATGTGGCTCTGCGGTTCCTGACCTGATCAGAGCCTGGGGTTGTACCGCGCCGAGCTCGCGGGCGAGCTTCCTCCCTCACTTGTAACCAGCCCCCTCAACGGGCTAGTGCCAGAAACTCTAGTGCAGTAGTCCCACGTGTGCGGGGTGGGGTTGATTACAGGGTTTTACACAGTATTTCAGTCACTCCAGCAGCTAATCCCCCTGGTTAGGGGGACCAGATGTCCCCATTTTATAGGGACAGTCATGCTAGATGGGACTTTTCCTTATATAGGCTCCTATTACCCTCATCCCGATTCCCACCCCCGTTATAGGGTCACCCTACCACTGGTTAATAAGGTGCACGGGCCCTGTAGGTGCTACAACCCATACGAGGCACCTGATGAGAACTAGTCAGTTAGGCACTATTGCTGCTATGCCTGTCAGCCTTGGTCCGGACTGGAGTCAGTGCTAGTGTATCGCTAGTTTAGATGGATCCTGCCCTTGAGTCAGCTTTGCTCTGCCACTACTGGTCCAGTCCTATTACTGCTGATCCAGTCCTGCAGCTGTCCCCATAGAGGGCACAGAAGCTTGAGGTGGGGAAGCCAAAGCAAAATAGGTTCCTTGGACAGATAAAGCTGGACTCTTTAGATAAAGATACATGGCCAAAATTCATTATTTGTACAGTCAGGGTGCCCCTCAGCCAGACATATCCTACACTCTGTTTGCCAGAAACTGGGAATAAGCAACAGGGGATGAATCACTTGATGATTATCTGTTCTGTTCATTCTCTCTGGGGCACCTGGCACTGGCCGCTGTCAGAAGACAGGATACTGGGCTAGACGGACCTTTAGTCTGACCTAGTAGGGCCATTCTTATGTTCTAATGCCTATGTCCTTTCATGCATACAGTAATGACAATAATCTATTATTCATTTACTCAACAAATTCCCACCAAAGGAACAGAGCTGGCTTTTTCACTTTTCCCTCAGTAGAGGGAGCAGAGATATCCATGCTCTAAAAATCTTCTAGTCCTGGGTTTACAACCTCCAAAGAGTTACAAAATAGATTTTATCATTTTTCCATTATCCTTATGGTCTGTTCTGGGTTTTGATTTCTACACTGTGTATATACACCGTTAGAATTTAGCTTCATATACTGATTAGTGATGTATAAACACTTCATTGGACAATAATTTTTCTATATTGGTTCATCCTGGCTTAGAATCATAGAAGATTAGGGTTGGAAGAGACCGCAGCAGGTTATCTAGACCAACCCCCTGCTCAAAGCAGGGCCAACTCCAACTAAATCATCCCAGCCAGAGTTTTGTCTCTATCTAGGGATGGAGATTCCACCATCTCCGTAGGCAACACATTCCACTGCTTCACCACCCTCCTAGTGAAATAGATTTTCCTAATATGGAACCTAGACCTCCCCCACTGCAATTTGAGACTATTGCTCCTTGTTCTGACATCTGCAATCCAAATGACACCTCACCCAAATGTGAAAAAAATCTCTGAAGACAAGAGAACAAATAAATCTTAAACTATTTTGCAATGCACATTCTTTTACAATCTTGTTAAATAAATACATATCAGGCTTTGTTCTGTGTACTGTACACACTTTATAGTGTAGACTCAATTAACCTGCAGTCCCTAAAATGCTTGCACAAACAATTAGTTGTTTAACAATTTTTCACTGCAGCTTAAATAAAATGCACATTACATGGAAGGAGAAAGTAATACTCAGGAAGTTAGGGAGTATAAGGTATGCCCACACTCCTTGTACTGGTTGTCTGTATCACAAGCAACAGTGTGGGAGATCGACTAGCCATGGGGCTCCTAACCACCTCCTTCTGTGGTAATGGGTTGGGTATGGTTGAGCATTGGCTCTGCCCCCATCACTCTGGCCAGCTCATCCAAAGCATGCAGAGGGAAGTTACTTATACGAAGTACTGGGTGCGCACAGCTTACTTTCACTCTGGGAGCAAAAGGAAACCAGGGATCAGATTCTGACTCAGCTCCTGAGGCAAGGCTACTACTTTCTGCCCCTTATTTAGGGCTTGTGGCAAAGCTACAACTGAGTCTAGTGGTAGTACGTACTTGCAGGACAGAATGAGTATGTTCTGATGAATCTGGCAATTTATCAAAAGTAGGTAAATACTAAAATGGTCTGTATTGTTGCTAACATTATAGCTAGCATCACATTGTTCTTATTAGAAAACAGATAAAGAAAATGATACTGTATAAAGGACTTCCTACATAAATATTCTGGAAACAAAATTATGGGCTCCTCAGTGTCTTTATTTACATGTCCATATAGAGAATATTTTTTAAAGATCACATTGATAATGACAATAGAATAGATTGTCCTCAGCCAAAGCCTCAGAACCAAACAATCCAAACTATGTTGATTTTTGGATTTGACTTTTGCTTCTAGGCTCAATAATTTATAGCAAGGTTGAGTGTTTTGAAAGCCAAACCAAAAAGGTCATGTTTGTCAGTTTCTCATGGCCTTCTCAGCTTTATCTGTGGCTGTGAAAGACCAATGTCTGGCTCTCATGGAATACATTTATCATGTTAGAAATAGATCTAAATGATGTAGAAACTAGGAAAAGAAAAACACGGACCTTTGTCTAAGTCTGATTTAATAAACCAACTGTGGGGATTGGGAAAGAGCTGGCATCTTTTCCATCAATTAACATATGTCTGAAGGAAATCTGAAGTTTAATAGAACCATTTTGCACTATAATTTTGACTGGGGAAATTTAAAAAATCTGTCTAAATTTGTATTTCTGCAACATACAATAAACTCATATTCTTGTTCCAACACACTACCATTAAAAGGCAACACCAGAAAACTAACAAGAGACATGTTTAGGGTCTCACTTAAACCTACAAGATAAGGAAATTCAGAGTTAAAGCTGAAACTGTGAAGTGACACATATTTCCTAACACACTATACTCTGCCCAGATATTGCAGATAATCCAGCACCATCCAGGATAGTAAAGCCGTCGTGTTGCATTAGGGGTTGGTTGGGTGTGAAAGTAATGCAGGATTGGGCTCAGAAATGGGCAAAATAGGCATGCACTTAGATCTAGGTGGTTTTAATTCAAAGCCTCAGCTGTAGCATTTTTGCTTTTTTAAAATGGTTAATCAGCTTTTAAATTTTAGTAATTTGTCAGAAATTCCTGAATATTATCTAGCTGTGCCTTTTATGCTTCATCTTTTTTGCTAAATTTTAAATAGAAAACAATATATTTTAGCTAAATCTGTGCTATGACTGAAACATAATGATGTTTTTTATATAAGCAAACATTCAATTATGCACTTAAATTCCTGAAGTATTCATTTTAGTCAAGAGCATATCCCACCACAAAGTTATCTGGGATTTCCAAGCCCAGACCTGTAACAAAGTCTAATTCTTAATATTTCATATCTACGCCATATGCTTTAACTTGAAATACAAGAGGCTGCATTAAATACATGCGCCTGTGGTTTCTGAGTGATGCTGAACACTGACTTTCAGGGGACTCATGGGTGCTTAGCACTTCTCAGACTCAGGCCCTTGTATTGCTGAAATAGGTCACAAATATTTATTCCACCAATTAATGACTGTTATACATATACCATTCTTGGGGGAGGGGAGTAGACATATACAAAAAAAGTTCAATTTTTCAACACAGCTATCTTCTTAAATTGTTTATCTCACCAACATTTTAAATGAATATATTATTTAATTCACCATCATTTTAATTACATACATATCTGTATTGTTTGAGAACAAGAATATCTGGGTAAAAATGGAGGCAATCCATCCCAAGCATACATAATTTCATACAAAAAAATAAACTATCTAGCCATAGAGATGTGGATTTAATAGATGTGCTGAGATTCACAGTTTGAAATTGGATTAGGTTCAGATTAGGGGATTGGGTTCACGGCTGCACCACGGATCTAGGTTGAGTTCTGATCTGACAGTGCTAGAGTGGGACTAACAAGATGTTAGTTCCAATAAGCCACTTTTGAATCAAATCAAGAGAAAACACACTTTCTGGTGATGAATCCAACTGAGACCAAACTTACAAGGTACCTTTGGATATAATGACCAAAATTCAGCTGTCACCCTTCTTCACTTGCGTGAGCTTCCAGTATGGAACAATTTGTTGTTGAATACAATTTTTTTCTTCACATAAGGCAGATGCAAAGTACTGCTCTTAGGAAGGAATAATAAATTGTACACATACAAAATGGAAAAAGACTGCTTAAGAAGGAGTAGTACAAAAAAGGAGGTCAGGATTACAGTGGATCACAAACTAAATATGAGTCTGCAACATAATAGTGTTGCAAAAATAAATAAAGCAAACCTCATTCTGGATGTATTAGCAGGAACCTTGTAAGTAAATGGAAGTGAATATAGTAATATATATATTAACTTTTCATTTCTGTTAATATCTGAATTTGCCATCCATCAGGATAAATATTGATCTCTGCTTTCCTCTGGGCAATACATCTTAATATTCACTTAAACAGAAACCATTATCTTTTTATTGAATTGCTACCTTGCTACCTTTACCCCCTTTTAATTGTAATCCTTTAATTTCTGCATTGTTCTACCACTCTCAATAATGTCCTGAAAGAAGGGGAAGAAATAAGTTATTCATCAAGTCTGAAAATAGTCAATACAGTTTACAAAGCATTCAATGGTACTAACAACACATTATGATGGTAAAATGAAACATACACACTTAGTTGGGAGACCCATGGAAGTATAGTCTCTAGATACAATTTTAGTGATAAAAACAAATATGATTAATTCTAGAAGTGACAGAGTCCTGTGGCACCTTAAAGACTAACTAAAGTATTAGAGCATAAGCTTTCGTGGGCTAATACCCACTTTGTCGGATGCATGCAGTGGAAGTATCCAGGGGCAGGTATCAATAGGTAGGCAAGAACCAGGTTGGAGATAACAGGGTCAGTCCAGTGAGGCTGAACCAGCTTGTTATCTCTAATCAGGGAAGGTGAGGTATTCCTCTAGCAGCTGAACTGGAGCTGCTAGAGGAATACCTCACCCTCCCTGATTATCCTTTCCAGACTAACACGGCTACCCCTCTGATTCATGATTAATTCTGATATGCAAAGCAATGTTTCTGCATATAGTCATGCCAATAAACCACATACCTTTACTATTAAGACATTCTGCATTGCAGTGTTTATCATGTAGCAAAGAAGCACACAAAATTATCTTGAAAATATCTACAACAGGGGTCGACAACCTTTCAGAAGCAGTGTGCCGAGTCTTCATTTATTCACACTAATTTAAGGTTTCGCGTGCCAGTAATACATTTTAACATTTTTTAGAAGGTCTCTTTCTATAAGTCTGTCATATATAACTAAACCGTTGTTGTACATAAAGTCAATAAGGTTTTAAATTTTTCTAAGAAGATTCATTTAAAATTAAATTAAAATGCAGAGCCCCCAGACGAGTGGCCAGGATCCGGGCAGTCTGAGTGCCACTGAAAATCAGCTCGTGTGCCGCCTTTGGCACCCGTGCCATAGGTTGCCTACCCCGATCTACAATGTACCTATATATAGTTATTTTCACTACAAAATTCAGTGAATGCTGTTGACGTACAAGAGACATATTTTCATTGAAAATGTAAATTACAGGCAAGTAAAGTGGAAAATGCAGGACAGTGTGGGGATTTTGACATAAATTTTCTTAAGAGAGCAGCAGCCAGCACCTCCCACTGTTCTCAGTGCTCCTCTGGCCAAAAAAGGTCAGAATATGTTATCAAATAAAAATTGCAAAAGTACCTCTGATTTCAGGTCTGATGTAAATGTTTATTATGCATATAGCAATACCACAATGTTGAAATAGTCACACACATTTGTTAAAGTTGGTTCAAATATGAAACAAAACACGTGGGGTGAGATTTCCAAAAGCATTGAGCATTGGCCCAACTCTTCCCACAGAAGTCAGTCGTAGAACTCCCATTCAGAATGGTGACGTTTTTCCACCCATTTTGCTTAATTGCAAATGGCTCCGCCAGGCACAAGGCAGCCTAGAATCAGGCCCTAATAGTTTTATTTCCAATAGCCAACAACTGAAATAGTGTAGCTTGAACTTTGGTGAGAAAAATTAAAAACTGCTCTTTCCCTCTAATGCCGAAGAAGCAGTTTCATACCTTTCCATTTAATTTCAGCTGGTTCTTCATCCACAGTATTGACTTTTTCTGTAGATGAACCATTCTAAGAGGAGATTAAGAAAATCTGATATCACATGCTTGAAAGTATTAACTTGCATTTAGCATGAATTTTGTGCTTTCTGTTACTGTGTCAAATGGTAAATTCAGCTTTAAACAGGCATTGGTCAGAGAAATAAGCTCCTAGATTATGGGATTTTGGAAAAAAATCTTAGTTTTCAATAGTCTAGACAGGCATTTGAACTGATGCATTTCTGGAGTACACATCATGGCTTTCAGTCATCTTTGTTACATGTAGATAGTGCAACAGAGTGGGTGTGGTTTTGAACCGTACAGCGCATTTGCAGGTGAGTGTGAACGACTATATTTAGTTCCTTATGGGACAATTTCTGACTCATGCACAGAGCTGAGGGTTTTCATGTGGGGAGCATAAGACACAGAATCTTCCCTCTACAAATCACAGAGCTGCTCTGTGGCAACTAGTGCAACCTTAGGGTTGCAGTGGTTTCCAGTTCCCCTTTTCTCACTCTATGGGGGATTATATCCAGTAGATTCACGTGGCATGCCAGGGATTTTCAAATAAAACATTCTTAAAATAAACCTCTCAATATAGTTTACAAGAACCAGTCCTTCAGGAGGATAGTCAATACCCACAATCAATGGACACAGACCACATGTAATCCATAACCTCGAACTCCTACCTCCTTAGCTTCTCTCATGGTAATAGCACTTATGCAGGAGTTTAAAGCAAGTGAGTGGGAGTCAAGAGACCTGGATTCTATTCCCTGATACAGTTCTTTAATATTCTCCCATATACTCATGCTGTCCATTATATAATATGCTTCTGTTCCTTTGGGCAAGTCAGTAAATAAATTGCTTTTCAATGTATCATAAATTACGTTGTTGTTTTAAAACAAGACATTTGCATAAATTCAATGTTTTCTTCCTTTTCTTTAGTACCAACAACATGTAAACTAACAGGACTCAGAATTTAAATATATGGAAAGAGTCAATTTGCATGAAAGAGAAAACAACTTATGCAGTAGCTTTTTAGTCTAATGACATTCACAGTAATAGGCACAGATTTATCAGTGTTTCGATTTAGTGCCTTTTACGTTTCAGCAAATTGGCAAAGAATTTATAGCCCGCTTTAAGGACACAGATCACAACAACTTGGTGGTCTCCTATATTTTACATGATGTCTCTAGTCAAATGTTCTGTCCTACAAGGGAGGGGGGGAACACCAAAAAAATCCCCCAAACACTGATGTGCATGTGTTTTATTTTATTTGTTTGTTGGCACACTTGTAGAAATATTTAGAATGAATGAATCACCGGCTGGATTTACAAGCTAAGGCCATGATCCTGCAGCTGGCTTTGCAGGTATGGAATCCTGTCTTCCATGTGGAGACCCATTGAAGTCAATGGTCCCATTGAATATCGGGGCCTAATTGTGCGAGGTGACATGGGTTCCATTTGACATAGTTCTTCCCTTAAGCGAAAATGGGTTTGCTACAAATCCCTAGATCCAGACATCCCAGAATGTTTTAGGGGAGTTAAGGATGTAAGAATCCTGCAGACCCAAGTCAGGAATCCATGGCTGAAGACTTTCTCTGTAATGGGCCACTCCAGTCATCTGGATCTAAGGCCGATGGAGCTAGATGGCAGTGAGTAAGTCAGTGCAGCAGATCTTCTCTTTTGGAATTATGTAGCTTCATATCCTGCATAGGTGGCAATGAAATAAAATGGTCTGATCCTAGACCTTTATATTTATCCTCATAATGAAACCACTCAGTCCTGCCTCATGCTGAAATTGACCTGCTAGCAACCCCATCATTTGGCTTGACTGTTTTCCCTCAATTTATCATCTTCGTACTTGTCCTAGATGAGACCACAAGGAGGAATGAAGACTGTCTCTAGGTGTTTTTCGTAATGTTTGGGGATTCAAAATAGGGTTTTTATTGTAGCCACTCTCTTCATTTTTTAGCTGTAAAAGATGGTATTGCATTAATGAAAGAACTCAGGTTGCTCTGCAAGAGCCTCATCTCCAGGGAGATGCAGTACAGAAAGAAGACCAAGCCCAGTTTGAGGGTGAAAAGTTGGCTTTGACACATTTGTGCTTTCTGGATTCTGCATTGAGGGTCAGCTTTCCCACAGCCACTAATGGACTGTTCCAAGGTCTAAAATAGCTGGAGCACAAAACTTCTGATCTCTCGTCTTAACCAGCCACTCCTCCTCTTGCCTTCACTGCTGCCCATCACTTCCCCTGCATACCCCTACACCAAGGGCTGAGGGGGATGAGTGGTATAGAGCCATCTACACAGGCCTTACTCCACTTCTGCATTGGAGGAATTCCCCAGAGCACCATTCTGCTCCTTTACAATGCTAGAGGGGTGTAAATGGGCCTGGCAAGAGACTGAATTGGTCTTTTGCTCTGTAAAATAAAAGTGTTAAGGAGAACAGATAGAAAAATTTCCAGTGGAACAATTTTCCATCGAAATTTGCTTATCTGACAAAATCAAAACTTTTCAGTCATCGCAACAACCACACTAGTAATTTAATCAATTTTTTTGATGGGAAACAAGCAAAATGTTTTGTTTTAATAAGGTCAAAATGTTTCATTTTTATGTTATCATTTAAACCTGTACATTTACCATATAACATTCAGAACAATAGTCAAAATTAAGTACTTTGATCTTATCGACATGAAACTTTTCTGTAAGGACATTTCGATGTTTCCAAAACTAAATATTTCAGCATTTTTGTTTCATGGTAATTTCGACTTTTTGTTCTGATCTGGGCCAAAAGGAAATTTCAAAATGTCAATACAAACCGTGGCCCCAGCCTCAGCCCCCTCTACCCTTTTCTGTGCCCCCTGCCACTCCCTAGAACTCGGGCTGGGAACAGGGCAGTGGCTCCGGTAGGGGGGGATGCACACAGGGATAAAGAGGGGTGCAGGCTGTAGAACCCTCAATATAGAAAGTGTTCTAGCACTGCTGTAGAAAGTGTTCTAGCACAACGCACAGTCAAAGCAGGTATCATTCTATCAGTTTCTCTAGCAGTTTCTCAAACCCTTTAAATCTTTGTGCAATTGCCACAGACATGCATAAAAATTCCCCACTTCACATTGGGCCAAATCCTGGTTGAATTCAATAATAAAACTTCCATTGGATCAAATTTTGGCCAAAAGTCTTCAGCGTTGGCCAAATCCATCTTTTCGGAATCTCGGGAAATGTCAGAAGCCATATCACCTGTATTAGCCCATGTATGTCTTCCAGCCCCTTCTTACATTTTGTGCCATCACTTCACATGCACAGGAGAGTTTTAAAGAAGCAAGCAAAATATTATGAGAAATGGACATTTAGAATACAGTTGTAAACTATAGGCTTGGTGCATGAATGGAGTTTACATGCAAGTTAAAGTGTGCATGTTAAGTTTGCCACTAAGAGTTGGAATTCTCTTTAAATTGTTCCTATAAAAAAGGCCCAACATAAAATGGAACAGATCTTCAGCTGGTGGAAACGGTGGAAATAGAGTTTAACTCTACTGAGGTCACATTTAATAGAAGTCAATGGAGTAATGTCAGTGTTGCCAACTCACGATTTTGTCACGAGTCTCATGATAATTATTGTTTTCATTAAAGCCCTAGCTCCTTGAGTCAGGTGGATATGTGATGATTTCAGCCTTCATTCTTAAGCAAAAAAATAAGTTTCTAGCCCTTGTGGCTGTGCAGAAAGCTTCAAAATGGGACTCCAGTGCATGCTAAAGGCTCAAAAAGCACCGGGCAAATACAAAACACCAAATCTATTATTTTTACATAATCTCATGATTTGTGGTGAGCCTGACTCATGATTTTTGAATATTTTGGGTTGGTTTATACCAGTTGAAGTTCTGGCCCCAAAAATCTGCTATGTAACAAAGTTCTTGAAATTTACTTTTGGAAAAACCTGCTTATTATTCTGTAGTGTGTTTGTTTTACTTTGATGGAGAACAGTGCCATTTGGAGAAGCAGTAGGAATACATAGCTAACTATCCAAAGTGGGGAAGTACAGTGCAGCAAATGACGACCGTAGTGGAAGACAAAGTTTCCGTGGTAGGTTTGTTCTCAGCATCTCACTGTGATTCGAACTCTTTTCCCTCAGAGTTGGCACCTGTAACACTCTCCTACAAACTGTGAAACTTCCTTTGTTTGCACTAAATAGGCACAGGAACCAAACATTTGGTGGCTGAATAACTGTCAGCTTGGAACTGGCAGAGCTAGAGTGCTCAGCACATTGTGTGCAAACAGATTAACACCTGCAAACTCTTTAGATAGGGTTGTTTTTATTCTGCTTTTTGGCAGTCGGAGAGCTGAGTGTTTAAGAGGAAGGAAAAGTAGACCTTAGGGAACTGGAAGAGGATATTGCTCGCAAAACAAGCAGCGCCACAGAATGAAGTAATCAATTAACAGGTTTTGTTTTAAGTTATCTGCAAATGGACCCCGCTTCCTCTAAGGCTAGAGCTATACAACAAGGTGTTAAGTATTTTTCTTTAAAATCAACACTCCGATGTGAAATATAACCACTAGAGTACCCCATTTAGGGTCTTATTCTGTGCAAGTACGCACATTCAAACCAACAGGACTGTTGGTGCAGTAGAGTACTTCTCAAAGTGTGAAAGAGCGGCACATTTTAGTTTCCATATGTTATTAACTGTTGCTGTCTTAGTAGCTGAAGATAGGGTCTGGGATGAAACAGAACTGTTTTCACCTTAAATTTAAATTTGCTCTATTGAAATCTTAGAAGAGACAATGAAAGTAGCCTGTCTGATACGTGCTGTACATATGGGGCCTGAACATTATTGGGTGCAAATCAGCATAGCTCTGCTGACTTCAAAGGAGCTACATTGATTTATACCTGCTGAAAATGTGACCCATGATTTTGCTATACTAACCCTGCATATGCACGTGAACTGGGATATTTCTCTCAGCAAGAGCTGTTGACTGGTGAGGGTGAAGGCATACACACTTTTCTATGCATGTCCTGTTCCTTTTTTACTCCATGCCCTTGCAAGTGAGGGAAGAAGAGAGCATGGAACATCGGTGTTACTACTTCTCAGTGTTGAGGACTGCTGGACCGTTTTGGCACTCATGAACAGGCTGTGCTCACGTATGCAGAAGAATCAAAGAATCTTGAGCACTGTGCTGCACACCATGCAGAGACTTGTATGTTCCAGTGTCTGCGAGTGTACAAGTCACATATTTGACCAAAAGAACAGAAAAATATACGGGGTGAAATCCTGGCTCCTTTGAAGGCAATGATGAATCTCCCATTAACTTCAGTGGGATTTTACTCGCAAAGTTTATGGTAGTTTAAAATTTTGTCTGAGCAAATTCTCTGTAGCTTGTGCAGTTTTCTTATGATACCATTGGTCCAAAGAGTGACATTTTTGCCGAATGCGCTGAAATCTTAAAAATTTACGTTTGCAATTATAATTCTGGGTTCAATTGTCTGGGGTCAACTGGAATCAAATGGAACCATCAAGTTAAAACGCAGCGTTGTTGTAAATGGATATTATACAATTGACTGTAATGAACTGCAGTACAGCTGATTCTCCTTAAATCAGGGTTGAATTTTGGCCATTTTCATTAACAAGAATGTTGTTAGATTGCTGCAATTAGAACAGTATATTCAGGTATAAGTTCTGAAGTCCTTACACTAGATGCATGACTACATATAATACAGTCATTACTGCATATGCAGACCAGCTATAGCCTTATGTTACATTTATCTGAGCAATAAACTATACTCATTCTAATTCAGAATATTGTATGTACAAGCAACCCATTTTTTCACTGGTCAACTATCGGTTTTGGTCACATGGTACATAATGGCAGGCCTGGAAATGTTATGCAATGAGAATCAGCAGACAGTTGTATTCAAAGCTACTTTAGCGGCTTTTAATCAGCTTTTTTGCATACGCGTCTCTGGGACCTAGTCATAATATCCTTGGCCTCTTTTTTGAGATGTGGGGATTTTGCAAGCCTTTAGAGCCAAGCTGTGATGAACAAAATACAACCATTCACATAAATAGCACAGCTTTTTTAAAAAAATCCTCTCTGCTATATAAACATCCTGTCTGGTACCTGATGATAAAATTCAAAGCATTATTAAATGTACTAGAAGAAAAGCTCTGTGTAAGCTGGAAAGCTCTTTCACCAACAGAAGTTGGCCCAATAAAAGATATTACCTCAACCACCTTGTCTGCCTAATATCCTGAGGCCAACACAGTTACAACTACACTCTAAAGCAGTGGTTCCCAAACTGGGGTTTGTGAACTCCTGGGGGTTCGGGAAATGTTGCAGGGGGTTCTCAGGAAAAAATTGCTTAATGGCAGACAGAGCTGGCCATAGGGACCCTGTGCAGCATGGGGCCAGCAGCCCGGAGCCCCTGGACTTCCAAGAGCGAAGCAGATCAAAGCAAGCATATCTATCACACTGAGGAGATTTAAACTTCAAGACTGCTTATAAGAAATGGAAAGGAAGGTGGATATTTTTTGCTGTTTTTAAAATGAAATAGGCAGCTAGTATTGTTTTTAAAATTATTATGAAGAACAAGTTTAAGCTTTGTTGCAACGTGCGTTGTTTGCCTGGACTGCTCAAGACCTGAATGCTTGTGTAGGAGGAATTCTTTGAGTTGGCTTCTTAAATACTTTCATGCTGTTTCATATCTGATATTGTTGCTGTTTTCATAATGTAATAAAAATACTATGATAAATAAAAATAATAATAAATAGCATGTAATAAGCATGTCAGAAAACATATTTTATATTTCCAAGACCACTGCTTTTATAATTTATGCTGAGGTAAATGAGAAAATCCCTGGAAATATTCATTTTTAGGAGGGGGTTCGTGAGCCTTGACATTTTATTGACGGGGTTCACAGGTTGTTAAAGTTTGGGAACAGCTGCTCTAAAGTAAAGACACATGAACAGAACTCCAAGGAGCATGTCAGTTTAAGTACTAGATCACCATAGCGACTTGCTGCATATACCTTACAGACTCATAAAAGCCTTTGCAGGATGTCTAATGCTAAATAATACAGGAACCCATTACCATAAAGCAATCTACTAAATCACCACTGCACAGACCCATTAAAGATTTAAAATCACAAGTTTATGACTTTAGGAATCAGTTGCTTAATTTGGAATCACTTAGGCTGCTGCTAATTTATTGAAGCTGGTTTCTTAAAAAATAAAGAACTGATGCATATTACATAGAGTTATAGTGAGATCTGCAACATAGTATACTATTTTTCATAAGTGGTACAAACCCTTGTTTCTTTAAGACAATTATGCTTTCAAAACTGATTTCTCCTCTTTCAGTAAGCACATGAAACAAATTATTTGAATAGCAAATCTTTCTACAGTTTGATCATTTATTCTTTCCACTAAAACAAGATACAGTCTGTTGATGGCAAATAATAGTTTATTATTACCTACAGACCACAAGACATCACCCTGCTCCAAACTATATTGGCTGAGAATAACTCTGCAATATTGATGCGGCTTATCTTGCTCTGTTTTCATCTGGAAATCAGCCTGTGGTCTACCTTTAACAGATCTATTCTGCCAATCTCCCTACAACAGGTGGTGCTCCCCTATGCTAGTACACTGACATCACAATCCCATGTTATTAGTTAATCAAATTAATCATAAAATGAAATAGGCATTGGATCTGCTCTAACCAGTCAGCATAATGAAAACAGCTAAAGAAGGAGATATAAAAAGGAAGTATGTGAATTAAATTAGAAGCAATTCATTGGACAGCAGGGTTACTATTTTTTTTTTTTTAAAAAAAAAACCAGTGGAAGCACAAATCAGGTATTTGTTTTTGCAGGTGAGGCAGGATGCTGCTAAATTGACAGATTCAGAGGCATTGCTTGTCATTTGGACACACAAACTTTCATGCATATTCATGGTGTTTGTGCACATCAGTGTGATACACTATTTGCATAAGCATGTTTATATGTCTCATATTCCACTCCTTTTTGAAATTCAGGCTCTAAATTACAGGTTAGAATCATCACTGGGACTAATTAAACAGGAGTTTTTAATCATTATTAGAAAAATAAGATTGCAGTTATTGAAACATTTAAATGCTGTGTCACCAAATTCCATGGCAACTTATTATTTAAGCAGAGCTGTAAAAATTATAGTAATATAATTCTACATTTAATGATCATTCACTATCAAATGTCATTTGCATATACCATTATCTGATTATCTAAGTATTCCAAACTATAATATTACTCAAGCTTTGTTTTAGACTATTTAAAGAAAAATAAATCCTCCCTAAAATGAATTAAAGGCACTTCACGTGCAACATGTTACAAAATATTGATATTAGAACTGGGCAAGTTTATTTACAAATAACTATTTGTTTGACTACTTTAGCTTTTTTTATTGGTGGGGAGGGGTGGAAAGGGAGAAGGGCCAAACTATTTTCCTGAATTACTTTGTTTTTCCTTAGTCATTCATCAAATCACTGCTGATGCCACTTGGGAAGAGGTGGAAAGAAAAAAAGACACCCTAATAATTGGATTAATGGACTTTCATTGAAATGCAATTACTTAAACTGCACCTGGAAGCTCAGAAATCCCCCATTATTAAATAGTTATAAAACTTTGTAATAAACCACCCTTGCTAGGCAGCCTCTGGTCTATATCCCCAAATGTACTGAGTATAATGTTGTTCCACTGTTATTAGAAGGCCACTTCTGCTATGTAAATTATTTTTGTAGGTCCCTGATATGGTTACTTGAGACAGATTTGACTGTATATTACTCACACATTTAGAGATTACACATTGCACGCTGCATGTGTGTCCCCATTTTAGGCATTGTACTATTTTGAATCTGATCTTAATTGGACCCAGTCCTAAAGTCCTTGTTTAATCTTGTTTCAGGGAAAACTCCCACTGATTTTAATGATTTCTGAGCTTTGATTGCAATTGCAATATTGTCTGAACTAGGGCTGAGTATGGACTTTAGGACTGGATTCCATGTTAGGAAAGAGCAGAATGCCAGTCAGAAATATATATAGATAGAGATAATTATACAAAAACTAAGTATTATTATTATTTTATTATAATTCTGGATTGTAGCTATTCTAAAAGTATCTGTGTGGGCCAGCTGTAGTAGTGAGAAGTTGATTTAATCTTCTTACTTACCACACATTGGCTTCTCTTCAGTGAGACTGACAATGAAAGAGGCTGTTGTGGTGCCATTGGTTTGTGATGTGGATATCTTCCCAACAGGAAATGAGATTAATCTAGGCTTGGGGAACTAGCCCAGTTTTGGTGAAATTCCCGAAGAAGAAAAATGTGGGAACGGTTACTAGGTGAACCCCAGAATCTCCAAAGGGTGTGTCTACAATGCAATTAAAAACCTGCGGCGCGGCTGGCCTGCGCCAGCTGATTTAGGGTTGCAGCGCTTGGACTAAGGGGCTGTTTAATTGCAGTGTTGACGTTTGGGCTCAGGCTGGATCCTGGGCTGTAGGACTCTGGAAGGCAGGCAGGTCCCAGATCTCAGGCTGCAGCCACAATCATACAGCCCCTTAGCCTGAGCCCTGTGAGCCGGAGTCAGCTGACATGGACCAGCCCTGGGTACCTCATTGCAGCGTAGACATACTCTAAGAGGCTTTAGGAGAGTACAGAAGCAGGGTCAGGTCATCACATCTCATGAAAAATATAGCAGTAGATACAGGAAACCTTGGGGATTGTGGGAGGAAAAGTTTAGTGCACGTGCCGGGGAAGTAGGATTGTCCAAAATGTATTAACCCAGGTCCTCCAAACTTCCATTGATTAGGGCAGATGTTCATAGGTCCATTTCAAACCTCTGACCACCTTTGTCTGGATGAAATCAGGATCTTTCACACAGCCCTAGTTAGCAATGACCTCAAGTTATCACCCGCTGGCTGTTTGGTAGTCTATGTGGAATGGGTTGTTGGTCTTAGTTCCTACTGGATGGGGGTTTGCACCATAAAATCAAAATGATCACTTTTATTGTCTGTGTCTGAAGAGGAACACCAAAAATGGACAAGTAAAGAGGAAGGGAAATAGCCTACATTAGGCAGCCTGAATAAGGCAGACGGGGAGGAAAGTGGCTACTTAGCATATCTGGAAGACTCCAGTTGGTGGCGATCATGCTACCATCCCCAGGGGAAAAAAAGCAAAGTTAAAAGCGTGTAGGCCCTGTGACAGGGTGTTTCCTATAACACCTTCGGCCAGGTGCAGGGTTTTCTTAAAGGTAAAGGTTTTGAAGAAGCTAGAGCAGCGAGTAAACTTGCAGAAGTTGGTCCGTTGCCCTCACCTGCAAAATTAGGCCCAGAAGGATCTGGAAAATGTAAACTATATAAACAAGATACAGTAAGATTTGCTCAGCCCTAATAACTAGCAATTGGGCCAAAGAGTGACTAGTCACCCCAGAGATGTGGGGCTCCTCTCCTTGTACCAGTTCTCTGAACCAGCCAGTCCCCCACTCATCCTTTCGAGTTCACTGGTTACTCAAGAACCCATCTACAAGTTACTCACTAAGTTAGCTGTTTTTGCAGTTTCTCATAGTTTAAAGCAACTATTCTTGAGCCTGATGCATAATATAAAAGGCCTTCAGGAAGTATTTTAATAGGCACTTGATGCTACATCAACTCAAGCTTCTCCTCCTAATGGGTTTGTTTTAAATTAAACTACAAACAGCTAAAGGGTTATAGAAAGCAACTCAGATGAGATTATTAGCTTTGAAAATAAATCATCAGAGCAAATGTCCACTAGAGGGAAGCCTCCACCACAGCTGACAATACTCACTGAAGGGAAATAAAACAAGCCTTCCTTATTATTAAACAAATGTTCTAGGCTGAGAATCGCTGTTCATTTGAAGAAAAGTACACAGAGCTCTCACTGTAACTCCAATGCAATAGGGAAATTTAATACAAGCATCTTAAATACTATTGAGCAAGTTCCTCAGCTAACATAAAACAGTGTTGACTACAATAGAGCTAAGCAGATTTACATCACCTGAGGGCTTGGCCTTTTGTCTGTATATTCCAAATGATTTATAAAGTTTTGGGTTAAATATGAGCTCTGGGAGGAATATGCAGCTGTTCAGTGGATGATCTGTTACCAACTCCCCCCGCACCGATCAATAGGCTGTGGAATGAATTTGATTTCAAGAATTCCCAGCACATCCTAAATCTGTTCTTCGTTTGGCATCAGAAATCACAGCTCAAACAAGCCCATTGGCGTATCCTAGGCAGCTTTTTTTGAAAACCACAGTCCCCTTCCCATCGTAAATAATGCTCCTACACACTTTGGAAATTGCTTACTTGTTTTAATTAATATACTTAGAAACATGCAATAAGTCAGTTTCAGAGTGTTAAGGCCCTATTGTCCCCTACACAGGCTACTCATGCACAGGGAATGGAAAACATCATGAGTTTGCACCTATAGAGTTTCCTGGCCTTTCCCTCTGAAGAAAAAGCAAGAGATTTGGATCTGTGCAGATTTTGGGGCTCTACAGAGGAACAGGGCCATGTCTGCAATGGCTCTTTTCTTCTGCACTCCCTCTCTCACCCTCCAGCCCTAGGCATTAAGCATGGCACTTGCAAGAGTCCCAGACTTAAATGTGATTTTATTTGCAACTGCATGTTCCAGGATAGCCTGTCCATCTCTCGCTCTCTCTTCTTTTTATAAGCAATTGGGGCAAAATTGCTCACAGACATTTCTGTTGGAAACCTGGAACACAGGTACAGTGTTTGTGAATAAAGCTCTCAAAGTCAGAACTTAAGTGTTGAAAAAACTTGTACTACTTTTCCTTTTACAGCTACTTTGTAGATAAAGACAGGACTCCTGGACTTTCAATCCTGGATTCTCCTGTTGGGAAGATTGTGGGGTACAGTAGGTTAATGCAGGGGTTTATGCTTCTGGGGTTCATTCTCAGCTCTAACACTGATTTGCTCTGTGACCATAGCCAAGTTGTCTACCTGGATGCTCCTGTTATACCTCTGACCTCACCCCTGTACCTACCACCTTCAGTGGTCCCTTGTCATCAGCTGAACCTAGTTTTCCTTTTGGTCCTCCTCTCCACAGCTGGAGAGTCCGTTGTTGTTGAGATGATAGTGCCCTTTCAGGAATTCTGCCATTGTCATCAGCTAATGATCAAAGATGCCAGGATATTTTCCTAGCAAAGAATTCGCTTAAACTTTAAAATAAAAAAGTTACACAACTTAATGTATCAGTGAGCTACAGTATTAATTTCATTTAATAAATATTGTATAGTACGCTGCATCTAGGCAACTTTTCTCCCACCAAACTGAACACACTGTTATAGCCATAGAGCAATGGGTGGTCCAGAAACTGGTCTGCTCCACTTTTTGGAGAGCTGGACTCATCATCACCACAGAGATGTTTAATAAAACTATTTGTTGAACAATGGTTTTATCTCAGTATGTGATCACAGCTGTTTTACTTTAGCAATGCGGCCATGCAAGCAATTAAATCCATATTCCTCCTTGGCTATTTATTTTCATGAAATAGTTCTCAGTGCATTGTCAAGAAAGAATTCTTTGTGAATTGCAAAGAAAAAGTTAAAATAGGATTGGACCAATGTCTATATCTATTTGTAAATTACTTTTATTAACTTTACATTACACTGACATTTAGTGGGGAACTGAAAACAGCGTAAAAACATATCCACTATTTGTATGATTGTATTTCAAATGATTTCATTCTGTTGCCCTCAGCAGATTTTTCCAATTGTCAAAAGCCATGTTCAATTGTTAGAAAAGTTAAGTGCTATCTTCCCCTTACAACATCTAAAGAAAAATGTAGAAAATGCATTTTGGTAAAATAAAATATAGTGTTTTTAGAGCACCACGCAATTACCTTGTTCAACTAAATACATAGAGCTAATCCTTAAATCTCATAATTTTATAAAACCAGCCATTTCAGCCTTCCTGCTGCCTTTCATTGAGCAGTTGTTTAATGAAACTGTCACTTCTGTATGCATCTGCTGAATCTAATTTTGCCGCTGCAGCTTGTATTTACTTGTATACACGTCTGATGTTCTGCCCCTTGCAGCTTCACTAATGTGAAGGCTACTGCTGGAGTGTGTAAGCCATGTGGGCTTGCCACCAGGGCTGGATTAACCATTTGTGGGCCTGGCACCAAACGTATTTGTGGGCCCCCGTGGTGGCAATGGAGTATGGTGTGGAGTGGGCTGGGGATTGGTCCGTGAAGCAAGGGGCCAGCCAGGAGCATGGCATGGCAGGGACAGCCCTGCTCTGCCCAGCTCAGTGCAAGGGCACTATTTACAAAGGGGCACAACTGTGCCCCTTTAGTCCCCTCCACCCAACTGGCTGAGATTGGCCAGACTTCTGCACCAGTCCCAGGCGGTTCAGCTCCAGGGGGACAGGTGGGGCCCCACAGGTGATGGGAAGCAGAGACTGCCTGGAGCCAAAAGTACACTGGGAAACATGGGGCCTGGAGGGCAGGGGAGAGGGGAGAGGAGCAAGTTGTGAGCATGGAGGAGCCAGTGGGACTTAGGACACAGTGCAAGCAGAGCAGGCTAGGGTCACTTCTGAGCATGGGCCTGGCTACATGGCACCACTGGTGGCATTGTAAACCCGGCACATTTTTGTCACTAGCAGACTGTAAACTCAGAATCAGTGCTGGTCTCTGGCTGGCAGACGAGGCAATAGAGAGAGCCTCTGGAAAGCTAGCAATGATTCCAGTTTTTCGTGTTCTCCTCTTGAATCAGTATGGAGATAAGTTCAATTGCTAGTTGCATCTGATGCATCTGAGGTGTCCATGCTATTGGAAATAGCATTTATGGTATGAAGCATGCATTGTTACTGAGTCAATGAAACCATAATGAAAGTGTTGCTGTTTCAATAATATTGAAAGAAGCATGTAGTATTTGTCATCTTCCTGCACTCCTCCCTATTTACAAATCCTGAGGTTTCACTCTTGCTTTCTTCCTCTAACCTTCCACCTGCCCCAGCAAACCTGTTGTGACCTCCCTTGCCCTTATTTCCTGACTTTCTCATCTTGCCCTTTAAACTTTCACTCTCATCAAGTTCCTTCCCCTCACAATACAAGCTAGTTATGGTCACCCACATCCAAATAATGCCGCCCTTGATGCCCTCTCCATGGCCAACTAGTGCACATCTCCCTTTTCTCCAAATGTTGCCTTCAGTTCCTCTTGTAATGCTTTCCGGGGGTACTCAGGGTTGAGAGGGCACCTCACTACCACCTGCCCTTAATGTGAGGAAGCATCGTCTGTGCCTGCCAAGGATCAATTCCACAACTCCACTAGCCACGGGCAATATAAACACTCTCCTCTTGACTTTGCAGGTCCTGCTGTTTCTCTGCAGGTTAGCAACAGGTACACTCCAACTCTTGCACCCTTTGTCTCTCTGGAGTGTCAAAGCGCTGATCCACTGGACATTTGTATTCAGATTCACTGCTTCCAAAGGAACCCTAGCTTAACAGTTCCACCTCAAATCACCATTCTGCTTAATGCACAGCACTTAGATATGTTTAGCATTAAATCAAGTACAAGTTTATTTAACAATGCCAGGTTGGCTGGGATCCTCCTTTCATGAGATAGACATGCTGTTAGCTTGCCTCCTGGGTGAAAGATACCATGTGTTTCTTTGCCCACCAAGATAGGCCAGTCCCATCATTTGTCTTTATTCATGACACTCCTTGCTGTTTGTTTCAACCTGTAAATTCATCTGATGTAGATTTCACCATCTCTCCTTTTGACTATGACTCAGTACAAAAATAAGCCAACATTGTAGGACATACAATACACATGGGAATAAGTGTCTCCTACCTCCTGCCTGAAAAGAACGTTTCTGAGATATGTGAACTGCCTTAACTCAAAATTTATAGAATAGATACATAACTTCTTAAATATAGTCTGTACATACATTTGGTTATGACGACCAGAAGGCAACTGGCTTTTAGCAGAGACTTCATCCTTTGGTGAACTATTATGCGTCTTTGTTCCAGGGGATGCCTGTATCCCCTGCCAGTTGGCATCAGGGGGTCCCTGGGTTACACCTCTCCTCAAATTCCACCCTGGATCCTATTTAATTTCATGACTGAGACTGCTTTCATCATGATCTGTAGTGACCTCCTCAGGATCAAGTCATAGGGCTTCTTATGTTTGTATGTACTACTCTATCTTCATTGTCCTTCACCTCCTGGCAGCTTTTAACTTGGCTGATCCTATCTCTCTGATTGAAATCTCATCTTGCTTTTGCAATCTCCTGTTTCTCCTCTTCTTCTTCCCTATTCCTTCCTTCAGTATTGCTTTTGGTAGGTCCTCCTCATCCAATCTCCCACTTTCTGTGGGGGTAATTTGAATTAAAAATGTGGAAAATATTTTTCTTGTTTTCCCACCAACTCCAATTCGATCCCCATTAAATTCAATGAAAAGACAGTTGTAATCTTCAATGGGAATTAGATCATGCGCATAATGCGTCTTTTCCCACTCCTACAATAACAGTTAATTTAGTTGCTGTAGTGTATCTGATCTCTTATTTGGTTTCAGCAACCAATTCTGCTGCAATTTCATTATTCAGTTAGTTACAGCAGTCCTTTGCAAAGGCAAACCTCCCGTGACTCAGAGAAGTTCAGGATGGTTAAGTCCATTAATGGCTATTAGCCAGGATGCGTAAGGAATGGTGTCCTTGGCCTCTGTTTGTCAGAGGGTGGTGATGGATGGCAGGAGAGAGATCACTTCATCATTACCTGTTAGGTTCACTCACTCCAGGGCACCTGCCATTGATCACTGTCAGTACACAGGATATGGGGCTGGATGGACCTTTGGTTTGACCCAGTAGGCCATTTTTATGGTCCTCTGTAGGATCATCAAATCACTGCTCTGTATATGTGCTCTGATCTAGGTAATTGCTTTTCTTTAGTCCTATATGACCCATATAAAAAATAAGCAGTTGTTACAAGAGTGATTTTAAATATCTCTCTATAGATATAGATATATCCAAAATAACCCTAAACAGGGATTGTTCATTGTACTTGACAATTACTATTGAAACAAAACAGAAAGCTGTTATGCTGGAGGCTCCTTGTGTTTAGTTTTAGATTACTTTCAAGTAAATCCTTCAGTAGTAATAAAATAATGTAGTTCTTTTGCACAAAAACCCTTAGGCAATTTTTAAAAAAGCAATAATTCATGAAAAATCGTAAGTTGTCAGCACCAATATTTATGAAATTGTTTACTTTTGTGCCCTTTTAAATATTAGCAAAAGGTTGGCTAAACAAGCAAATAAATCAGCCAGTGTTAATGCAACAGAAGCATTGTTCCCAGCCCTGCTTTTCCAGTGTGTACAAAATTCCCACTGAGTGCAATGCCCTAGTATCTGCTACTGTAACAGGTATGAAAGGCTACTGGTAAAAACCTCCTGTCAGGGAGATTCACAAGAAAAATATTAATTTATTCTAAACTGAGTTGCAGATTTTCATACACGACCAAATCCTGCTCACCTTACTCTCGTATGCAGCCCCATCGGATGCTATGGAGCCAGTTAGGAATTTTAAAAGCAGCTTATAGGGAGTTAGGTATCCAACTCCCATTGATTCTGACCTTAATGGTTTCCACTGACGCCTAACTTCTCCAGGCTTCAGCACAGGCCTGTAACATTTGATGGGACTCTTTGTAGTTATAAGGTGAGCAGGATTTGGCCCTATATAAAACAGAGTCAGTCAGAGCTGGATACCTAACTCTCTTCCAGACCCAGGTAATAAGATGGGATTGCTCACCTGTTGTATGTAGATCACAAGGACTTGTCCAATTAGTGTAAAATTTCCGGGCTGCTCAGATATTTACAGAAGAAGTTTTCTCATGAAATGCATTGATTCAAAGGCTCTCTTATGATATTTGAATTTCTTGAGGTCTATGAAATAATTAAGAGGTAAAGGCCTGTTTCTCAGCTGTTGTAAATCAATGGAGCTCTGCTGAAGTCAGTTTGCCCCAGTGGAAGATCTAGTTTGTATACCAGATTGTCAAATGCTACTACTGCGCTCGATGTTTCTGTTTCAGACTTAGTGCTGTTTGCTTAATCTTCAATTAGATGTTGTGAAAATAATATTAAAATTAATTGAATAATTAAAATGAAATTACATTTAAACTGTCATGTGTTAATGACAAGCTTCTCTTTGAAACTTTTAATAAAACATCAGATCTCTAGGTTACAAACATCTGAAGATAAAACATGACATTTTGTGCATGTGGCTCCAATGCTGGCAGATTGTAGGAATAATTCTGCGCTCCTTGCACACTCAAAACACTTACCTACAACATTTTTCTATTTGCTCTCAGTGACCTCAATGAGAATTTGAGTGCATTAACATGCAAGATAGAGTCCCTTTAGAAGAACAGTATCATCTTTATCATGACTCTCCTATGGCTGAAGTGGAAAAGTTTTCACATCATCCAAATAATCTTATAAACCTGTTAATAAAGAGCAGCCTTGCATAAAGTTTTATGGCACCATGGACACAGCAAGAGTGTTTGTAACCATGATAAACAGCTCACAAGTGTGTTTCCTAATGATATTAAAAACCATAACTAACTGTTACTAAAGGCTAAGAGCCTGCCTATTTTGCTCCTTAACTAGTCTTTGCTTTGAGGCCATTCCAAAGATGACATGAAACTGAGATGGAAATAGAAGAGCTATCCTATATATTCCTGTGAGATGCCCTTGTGAGACATGTCAGCTTGCTTTTATTTTCCCTTTGATGCTATGAACTTGGATTTTGAAAAGTGCCTACCAATATTTTCTGAAAAAGAGATGACACTGCAGAGCAAAGAAATGGCATAGTAGTAATCCAAAAAACCCGGAATGTGAGACTGTGGGCTCTCACACTGGCTGGAGATCACTCAGCCTAGCCACAAATCGAACAATGCTCTACTCCATGGTAATGCTGGAAAAATCTCTGCTAATGTCTTGGCTTTTATGAACAGAAAAGAAAAAGTTAAATCCATGGAAGGCAACCGTGATAAGTAATTCATGATTTTGGTCATTTTCAGAGCTGTAAAATTTTAATTGTGAGTGATTTGAATTTTTTTAATTAAGTCTCTCTCCCCAAGAACCTCAATTTTAAAACCAATAGGTGCTAACGTAGCTAAACATTTCTCATGCTTGGCTATTCAGAAATTATTCATTTTAATAGCAAGAGCCGTGGTTCAGGAAAGCACTTATAGGCTGTGTTAAAGTCTATGCTTATTCAGGGAAGCACCTAAACATGTTTATCTTTAACCCATTGACTTCAGTCAGGGCCTAATGCAGTTAGAATGGAGGAAGTCTAGAGCAAACTTGAAGTGTTAAAGTCTGTGGGAGTCAATCAATGTTACCCTGCTTTACTAAGTGAGGGACTTAGGTTCTATTTCTGGTCTCTAGCTTCTCCGACTGGCAGCAATCTCAGCCTTTGAAGAAAGCTATGAGCTTTGCTCTGCAGAGAATCTTGTGTTAGGTTTGCAAAGTAACCCCCATCCATTTGTCCACTGCTAGGAATGTTGTTGTGATGCAGGGCCTTAAGGAAGGATGGATGGGAATGTCTCCATTGTGCACTGAGGACAAAAAAAAAAAAGTTCTCCACTGAATAACAAAATAACCAAGTAAAGAAATAGATTACTGAGGCATAATTTTTGTGGTGGGAAGTATTTGATTTGGCCTTAAATTTAACTAACATTCCCTATTTCCCAAGGAGAAATGGATTTTTCATAAAATAGACAGATATATGCGGCCAAATCTTGAAGACCTTATTGAATGTTTCTTTGGTAAAACTCCCAGTGAAGTCAGTGAAAGTTTTACCTGAATGCAGTCCAAACAAAAACTGAAGGAAGTCAGGTTCGGACCTAGGCTTTTTTATCTGTGACCAATATAGTCTTTCTCCGGTCTTTTTCATATTATTTAAAGGAAAGCTGTTCCCTGGGAATTTTGGATGTGAAAGGCATACAAGATCAGATCTGTGCTTGGCATAGTGATTTGGCAACACTTATTCACCTTGGCATGTCATGGGAATTGACAGTGACTGTCAAGCCCAGCAAGACAGGTTCAGTTCAGTCTAGAAACTACTTTTATGACATATGAGAGAGGATTGGAAAAGGGCAAATATAGTGCTCATCTATAAAAAGAGAAATAAGGACAATCCAGGGAATTACAGACCAGTCGGTTTAACTTCTGTACCCAGAAAGATAGTACAGCAAATAATTAATAATAATAATGTGATAAACAAAAGTCATCATGGATTTGTCAAAAACAAATCATGTCAAACCAACCTGATAGTTTTCTTTGACAGGATAATAAACCTTGTGGATAGGTGGGAAGTGGTAAATGTGGTATATCTTGACTTTAGTAAGCCTTTTGATACTGTCTCACATGACCTTCTCATAAACAAACTAGGGAAATACACTTAGATGCAGCTACTATAAGGTGGGTGCATAACTTGTTGGAAAATCATTCCCAGAGAGTAGTTATTAGTGGTTCGCGGTCATGCTGGAAAGGCACCACGAGTGGGGCTCCAAAGGGATCGATTCTGGGTCCAGTTCTGTTCAATATCTTCATCAATGATTTAGATAATGGCATAGAGTGTACACTTATAAAGTTTGCTGATGATACCAAGCTGGGAGGGATTGAAGATGTTTTGGAGGATAGGATTAAAATTCAAAAAGTTCTGGACAAACTGGAGAAATGGTCTGAAGTAAATAGAATGAAATTCAATAAGGACAAATGCAAAGTACTCCATTTAGAAAGAAACAGTTACACACACACACACAATGGGAAATGGTTGCCTAGGAAGGAGTACTGCTGGAAGGGATCTAAGGGTCTTAGTGGATCAGAAGCTAAATATGAGTCCACAGTTTAACGCTGTTGCAAAAAAAGCAAACATCATTCTGGGATGTATTAGCAGGAATATTATAAGCAAGACATGAGACATAATTCTTCCACTCTAGTTCGTGCTGATTAGGCCTCAACTGGAGTATTGTGTCTAGTTCTGGATGCCACATTTCAGGAAAGACGTGGACAAATTGGAGAAAGTCCAGACAAAAAGCAACAAAAATGATTAAAGATCTAGAAAACATAACCTATGACGGAATATTGAAAAAATTGAATTTGTTTAGTCTGAAGAAGAGAAGACTGGGAGGGGACATAACAGTTTTCAAGTACATAAAAGGTTGTTACAAAGAGGAGGGAGAAAAATTGTTCTACTTAACCTTTGAGGATAGGACGAGAAGCAATGGGCTTAAATTGCAGCAAGGGTGGTTTAGGTTGGACCTTCGGAAGAACTTCCTAACTGTCAGGGTAGTTAAGCACTGGAATAAATTTCCCAGAGAAGTTGCAGAATTTCTGTCACTGGAGATTTTAAAGATCAGATTAGGCAAACAACTGTCAGGGACGGTCTAGATAATTCTTAGTCCTGCCTTGAGTGCAGGGGACTGGACTAGATCTCCTCTCGCGGTCCCTTCCAGTCTGATTATTCTGTGTATCAGAAAGAGTATTGCAGCCTTTTTGGCACATGACGTGCCCCTCAGCACAGTGAAAGGCATGTCACAGCCTAGGTGCTATAATGGACTCCATGTTGAAACTGGCCCTAATGCACATGTGCTGAGAATGGCACAAAGGGCATTCCATACTCCCCTCCCTCACTCTGTGCAAAAGCAGGTGATGGTGGTGATCTGTGTGCTTGGGGGAGCACAGGGACTTCTCCTTCTGTCTGCCTCCAGGGATGCAAATGGCACCAAAGAAGGTTGTGTGTGTGTGGAAGGGGAGCCATGTAGGCAGTGGCAGGCTAAGAGCCCCACACTCTATGAATGGCAGGCTGTGGAGCTACATCCAGAATACTCACTAGGGATTGTAACTAGCTGATTGTTCCCAAATGCACTACTGAATTTTGCTCATAAATGCGGTGTTGAGTCTAAATTGCATGGCTCAGCCTTCAAAATGCAATCCTTAGTAGCTGTATACCGACAACAGCAAATTAGAAATAATCAGACAGAGATGGTAGATATCACCATTATTCTAAAGAATGCTTCTAATTACAATGCTAGACATTGTTTTGTCTTGTGCACAGAATTTCACAAATTCACTTGAAAATGGGTTTAAAAGTTTTGGAACAAAACCAGAAATTCATTAACAGGATATCTGATCTGCAACTAAATACACGCTGAAACTTATGAAATAGAAATAAAAACAGTTACTCCTTTTCTTAGCCAACATTTTCAGCTGTGATTGTTCGGTTTTTCTTCTAGAACATTTGGTACTATGACAGAGAACCATAAATATTAAGATGAGTGCAAGGAAATCCAGCTGAAGTGCTCACTTACATCAATAGGAGGTAGTGATGGAGAAGTGTCTTCAGAGTAAACAACGTAGGGGACCTAGTGAGTCTGCCCAGAAATAAATTAGCACCTTAAAAAACCAAGTTAAAATTTTGGACAGCTAGAGGGTATAACAGCGTGCAAACACAGCTGTGTCAGTGGGCTCAGAGCACAGCACTTCTGCATTAAGTTAAAATGATGATATGTTCTTGTGCTTAAGCATATTAAAAAATCCATGACCTCAAGCTGTGCTTTTTAGCTGGAAGCAGGGAAGAATGGAAGCACAGGCAGTGTGTGTCCATGGGGGACCTAAGCTACAGGAAATTTTTGCTTTCTTAAAAAAAGTTCCTGCTAACTCATGTTTAGAATAAACCTGAAGAGAGAGTCACAAATAAGATCCACCTGCAGTACTTTTTATTTAATATGTGTATGTTTGAAATGAATATTTGGAATGCTAGAACAGAAGGGCAAAGGAAGTGTTATTTATTCTAGCACAGTAGTTATAGGCTTACACACAAGCCATGAAGGAAATACTCCTTCCAAAATCTCTCATGCTACATTAAAGATTCAGGTCTAGCTTGGAATCTTTGAGTCTTGTTACAGCAGCCTAATTCATTTCTAGTTTACCTGCTAGTCTGTATCTTGAGAGGAGAACATAAACTGGCATCATGTGGAATAGGACAATAGTTCACCATCACCATATCCATCTAAAGGGGCACTAGATTAGCTATACCTACGGTAGACATATTTGTACTTCCTGTCATGATAGAATGACTGGTTAAGGCCTCTTACCTCTGGCTGAGTTACCAAAGTCCTCAAATCATGGCTTAAAGACTTCAAGTTACTGTGAATTCACCATTTACACTAGTTTAAACCTGAAAGTGACCCATGCCCCATGCTGCAGAGGAAGGTGAAAACCACCTAGGGGCTCTTCCAATCTGACCCAGGGGAAAATTCCCTCCTGACCCCAAATACAGCGATCTATTAGATGCTGAGCATGTGGGCAAAGACCTGAGCACATGGGCTGAGAATGTGCATATCTGAATTGAAAGTGATTGCCTTCCAGAAGTGTAACACCTCTTAAGTACTTAACTATAATAATGTAAGAGATGGGTAGGAGTCAAACCCCTGGAAGTAGAATCTCTAATGTCAGCATTGGATGAAAAGTCTAAGGCTATGGCTACACTGGCCTGCAGTTTGGACTATGGGGACGTGAACAGCAGTGTGCATCAAAGTGTTGGACTGTAAATCCCTGAGGCGTGCTGTGGGTTCCTAGTTCACATTAATGTAGGAACTTTTTAGTTGTTCCCTGCAATATCCACATAGGGGAGGAACAGTGCAGGACTTTGGTGCACACTGCTGGTCATGCACCTGAAGCCTGAAATACAAGGTAGTGTAGACAAATCCTAAGAATCTAAGCTGTGCTGATAAAAAGTACAGGGTTCAAAGTAGTCACAGCTAGATCTGTTATCTTCATTCATTGTCCAACAAGCGTTGTTAACCTTTTGTTTATGTATGGTGTAATTGTTAAATTCTTAAAGTAGATATAGTATGCATGCTAAGGTAATAATAAAAACAACTATGGGGGAAATCCAGACCCCACTGAAGTTAATGGCAAAGTTCCCATTGGCTTCAGTGGGGCCAGGACTTCGTCCCTTATGTTCAGAGTATTATTGTTCTGTACCACCACTACTGTTAAAGGCCCATTCACATTGTTCTGTCTCTTCACTTTGAATGCCTGCATAGTTACTTTATCATTATTATTATTTAACATTTGTATTGCTGTAATGCCTAAAGACTACAACCAAGTTGGTCCCATTATGCTAGGTGCTGTACAAACATGTAATAAATGACAGCAGAGCAAAGACAAGACATAATAGATGGATGAGACAAACAAGGAGACTAGGAAGTGGTGGAATCATGATATTTATTCAAACAGCCTTTTTACAATCATTGATTACACTGTGGTGCACATTAGTTTATTGGTGGGAAGCATGAAAAATCTTCCTTTTTTTGCTAGAGAAAAGGCTGAATTACCTAACCTAGGGGGAAATTAAGCCCTGGAGAAAGCACTTAAGTACCAGTGACTTCAGTTTGCAGGGCTGAAAGGTTTACAGGGAGCTAAACTGCTTTCCAGCATCTTTAAAGGCTTTGAAGTGAGTGTGAAATTACTCAGTAAACCGTTTACTAGCATGGTTTAGGGCATGTAATGTAATGGGCTGCCAATTTCTTCCATAATAAACGTCACTATATAAGACAAGTTTGAATACTACAGTAAATATTCCACATAAAATAGGAACATAAAATGGAACATGTGCTAAAAACATATCATTAAGGGGCACTGACAAACCCCACCAAATAATGCAGGTTTGAGCAGAAGCCTTAACTCTGCCTTATAAAGATGAAAACACTGGAGAAAATATTTATCTCCAAAAGCAGACATGTGCTAGTAAAGATTCAGTACAAACTCTGCCTACTCCTATACTAGCTGTGTAGTATATCGACACTGTGGAACTTTGGCCCTGATTCAGAAAAAGCGAATAAGAACCCGTTTAAGTCTCATCAAAGTGCGTTGCTGAGCATACTTGTTGCTGTAGGTGGTGTTGAGTTTGGATTGAAAGAACAGGAATTTACTTTAGTTGGAGCCAATTGGCATGTGATGTATGTGATAGTGATGTGTAGCTGAGAAAAACAAATAGCAATTATTACCAATTGATTTTTTGGAGGTTCTTGCACACCAGACGGACCTGCTGTTTGCAGACTGAGATAATCTGCAGGAGTGTGTCCCCTGTTTCCACCACCTTCCACACACACACCAGTTTAAGCCACAGAGGAAGGGACACTATTAACTGGGCAAGCGTAGGCAGTCTATTTAAAACAAGACAAATTCTCCCTTTCTATTAAAAGTCTTTTTCCCCCTAATCCAGGAGATCTCATGTTATTTTGTTTTCTGAGAAGGTGACAAAAGGAGTTGTGTTTGCTGGGTGTGGGTTGAAATGGTACAATTTCACCCCAGACTAGTTGGGAGGCATGGGACCAGAAAGGCTGGGTCGGGGAAGAGACACAAATCTGCCTTGGTTGGGAGGAGGAAGAAGAGAGAGAGAAAGAGAAATGTGATGGATTACTAAACATAAAGAGCCAGACCCTCAACTGGAGTAAATCAGGGAAGCTCCAATAAAATCAGTGAAACTATGTTGCTTTACATCAGCTGAGGATCTGGCCTTCAGACTTTCTCTGGCTTGTTTGAAGTAAGCCAAGCAGTGAACCCATAAAAGTTTATGCCATCCCTAATTATTTGGTAAGGCATAAGGGGGTGACTTTTGCTTTTTGTGGCTTTTAAGGACTATGATACCAAGAAACCACATTGATTTTGTTCAGCATTTTTAAGAGACTGATTGGTGTCAGTGGTAATGGGATTTTCCCTTGGAGTTTTACATTGTTTCACAGTTGTGGTTTTATTGGGAATGGTCTACTCTTTAACATAGTGTTACAGTGTCTACTTCTGGTGATGTTCCATGGGGAGCATATATACATTACTAGTCAAAAGGGTATGTTTGTAAGGAGCCTCCTCCAATCTAACTTTGATGGGTTGTAAGTAGGTTACCTAATTCCCACATAAATGACCTAAGTATGTGAGGGAAAACCAAATAAACTAGAGCATAGATGTGAAAAATTATAAACGTGAATTGTCCATAAATCAAATGAAAAGACTCAGTGAGAGGAGGAATTCATGAACACCAAGCATGGACATTTCCTAGCACTGTAAGAACCATCTTGGAATCATGCCATCTGCTAGATTCTGTAACCAAATCCACCTGTACTAGTGGTTTCTGCCTTAAATGATATGAAACATTTTCCACCTACTGTGTTAGAAGCTGGATTAGAGAAATCAAAGGAAAAGGCTTAACTACTAAGGAAAATAAAAGGAAGGAGTTGCATTTTCAGACATTTCCTTTGCAGTGAATCAATTTTTGGCCTCCTCTTTGCATCCTCTCCTCCACACTACACTCCTGGGGGAAGGTGTTACCCATCCATTTCTCCTGCCCTTTTAATCTGTAATTCAGTCACAGCCTTTCTTGAAGACAATGAGTTGTTTCTCTCCATAGAAATATTTCCTTGGTTCCCACTGTGGCCCATGGTCCCAGTACTCCCTTCCTCCCAGAATGGGGGAAATTTGAGATCTGAGTCTAGATGAAAATTTTACTAATAGGACTAATTTATTTAATAGACCTGAAGTGAAACTCTGAATCTGAACCCTGTTGAACCTGAGAAATATTCCAGGGGGAAGATCTAGGGGCACTGACTTCAGTGGAGTTATGATAATTTACACTGGGTGAAGATCTGCCTCCAGATCCTGATCTAACTGAATCTTTGCTTGAAGCTTCTCTGTTCTCTTTAGCTTCTTGACTATATACTGTATTATAAAGTAACAGAGATTGCTGTAAATCATACCTTATAGTTCAGTGATATGTGAACTCTACAATCATGCAAAAACCTGGAATTAAGCTGCTAATATAGACTTGAAGATATTGAGCATGACAGTACCCTGCAAATTTAAAAAATGAAGGTCTCCACTATTATAAAAAATGAATTGCCCTTGCAAATCAATTAATTAGTCACCTAAATAGGTGCAGTTGTTGATGCAATGTAGCATTTACCATATCAGAGGGCGAATTGAAGTCTACCTAAAAAACAGGGTCAAAATATCTAAGTCTAAGGTATTGATGATGTGGACTAACATTTGCCAGTGGTTAGTACAGTTATCTCTTAGTTTAATCATAAGGGTTCTCACACATCACTGTTTAGTAGCAATTACTGATTTTAAAATGCAGTGTGCTTGGTCACCAATGTGTCTTTCATTGATTGTACCTCTAGGATGCCCCCACTCTCCATCCTCTGGGGTGAGGGTGGGTACCTCTCTCATCCCCACTTCCCTCTCTGGCTGTAAGTTTCAGAGAAGCAGTTCTTCTCCTTCAAGTCCTGACCAGTCTAAATTATTGTTTTTTTAAAAAAGAGGCAAGCACAATAATCTTGCAGCCCACAAAGCTTCACCAGGTTCACCTCACTGTTCCTCACCAGATAACAGATAAATATTCTGTGAAGGGGTCTGGGTTCCTCACCCCATGAAGTATCTGAAAGGCCCAGGCTCAGCATTCTGGTTTCTAATTAAAAGTAAATCAAAGTAAAATAAAGATAGTCCCTCTGCCCCTCTAGAGGGACCAGGCAGCAGAGATTCTTCAGAAGCTTTCTAGGTAAGTTGTACTTGTTCTGTGGGACTAGGGAATCCTAGCTTTGTTCCCCTCTAAGTGCTGGCCTCTGCTGTGCTTGGAACCTCACTTTGAAGGAGCCACCTTGCTCCAGATGCAACAAGCCTCACAGGTACACTGGGCCAGAGCTGACTGAGCCCAGAGGAACTATTTTAACTCCTTCCTGAATAGAGTGGGAACACATCCCACCATATCCCCTCTTATTAATTTAAGGTCTGAACTGGGCTAAATGCCAATTTTATTTTCAAGTCAGTGTTCCAGTGAATGGAATGCAAAGAAAATGTAGCGTGCTCCATGTGTCAAGATCAGGAGGAATGGAGTCAGAGGACACCAGCAAAACAGGGAATGTGAGGAGTGGTGCTGGACAGAACAGTAGACAAGGTTTAATAAAGTTCAACTTGTTCAACTTATCCTGCATTCAGCTTCACACTTTGCTAATGAAACACCTTGAATAGGATAGAGGTGAGGGAGGGGGGAAGGTAATTATGGATACTCAGATACCTCTTTCATGCATTTATGGAGTGATAAGGAAAAAGACTGTCCCTTAGGTACAAAGAGAAACTTCCTTCAGGGGAAAAGACATATCTTTCATGAGTAGATCAGGAAATAAAATGAGTGACATTTCTGCTTAGTGTCAGTGTCAATTAAAGGCCAATAACACAAATTCTTTTTCAGTGGAGCAATCCTATAGAAGTCAGAGTAAGAACACAAGCAAATAAAGCTTTGTATCATTAGGCCTCAAAAGTCAATTACTATTTCACTTTGGGCAGCAAAATCCTAAAGACTCTGGCCCAGATCCCCAAAGGTAGTTAGGCACCTAACTCCCGCTGAGTTAAGCATGTAAATACCTTTGAGGATCTGAGCTATGGTGCTCATCCTCTTTTACCACCTGCCTGCTATAAGACCACGTCAGGACACTTCTTTGTGGAGATATTTTTGTGCTGTGCTCAGACAATGTTTTGAAAAAATAATTAGATGACAGTGTGGGGAAAATTAGGGGAAAAATCGTCTGCATATCTACTAGAAGAGGAAAGAAATCACATTCAGTAAACTATCTTCAGTGTTGATGCTGTGGCATTTTGTCAGACCTCTTTTGGCATTTTGGAGAAAAAAAAAGATAGTCTTCCTGCAAATATTTATGGTCGGTCATTCAAAGTCTGAAGTGGCATTTAGACTGAACCAAAGACCTATAATGGATAGCCTGTTTTGTTATTACAAGGATCAGCTGTTATCAGCTGCCTTTAGAAAGTGACAGGATATGAAGCAAAGTGAATTGGTATAAATTAATTCCCAGTCAAAAAACTAAATCAGAGCAAACCTCAAAATACTGAAGATTGGCTTCATTGCTGCAAAATGACAAATGCCGAATCCAAACCTGAACTATTGTTTCTTTAGTATCAATTTGCTGTGTTTTGCAGACATATTCCCCAACCATAATTTATATAATTAAGTACTGTAGATTGTACAAAAACAACACACAGCATTGTACTATGTAATTGGGGCAGAATATCACTTTCCCCTGCAATTTTCAATGTAATTTCAGGGTTGTTTATATTTGTTTCTTAGGAAAGTGAAATTGATTGGGGCTCACTTGAGGGTTCAGGCTCTCCAAAGGTCTTAGAGATATTACCTAAGAAAGAACCATTTCATTATGGAAGGAGCTGTTCTGTCTCACTAAGTGAACAGGCTGGAGTGAATCACAAACCCGGGGTCAAGTCTATGACCTCTTTGCAAAGCCTGAGTTCACAAATTTTGCTCAGTAGTTCTCTGCAGGGCTTGAAGATGGAGCTGAGATGAAGGATTCCACTATCACCCGAAGTGCTTCATGATTATTACTAAAGTCCTGTAATTGCAGTTGTATCTGTAATCGTTGACTCCCTATGCAAGGAGTTTGCAAATGGATTTGTGAGACCACTCTCTCCATCCTTGCTTGTACAGTATTTTCTGCTCAATCCCCCTTCTATGTTTTCATGGAGAGACAAAGCCACCAAGGAGCATGGCTTTTTTAGCTCACCTGGAGAGTGAAGTACCATTGTGCAGTAAGCCTCATTGTACAGCTGAACCATGCAGTTCTCCTGTGTTTATGACTATGCATAGCGTGGCCAGATATCTGAGAAAAAATGGGGCAGAAGGTGTGTGTGGGAGGGTAATAGGCACCTATATAATAAAAAAAGGGACATATGGCCACACCTAACTCTGCATCCTGAAGGCAGGTATGAGAGAGTGAGTACATAGGAACAAGTCCCCACAGTGAGGGTAAACACATGGGTAATTCCAACGCAGTTCTTTCTTTTCCTCAGGTGACAATTGTCCCTCAAAGAAAGTGGAGTGGTGGCTGGGTTTGGAGTGAATTAAGTCACAAATGCAAAGGATACCCTGGTCTGTGTGTGTGATGTGGCAGTTTTCTTCAGCGCCTGTTCTGTTCCAGCAGCAGTTACATACTCACCTAACTCCTGCCCACAAGCCCTTTCCCACCCTCGCAGTGTTCAATTTTAGTACCAAAATATCCCTGGCAACGTGTCAGATTGCCCACACTGCTGCTTTTTCATGAATCAGTAAAATCATCAGTGTGGTTTTAGGTCTGGCTCTGAGTGACTTGCATTAAAAGACCGAGTTGTAAAATGTTAGGTAACAGATGCCAATGTAATATGAAGTCCATGTCTGCCACAGTTTACTAGGAGCATAGGACTATTTTACTTTCATTTTTTTTAAATAGTGGCTGCTCTACTTCACTGGTGAATGGAAGTTGCAGGATGCCCTCTGTGCTGAACTGCAGAGGATCTGTGGTGTTACAACACCAGCTACTGAACTTTAGCTCAAGCTGTACATGCTTCCAAGTTTTGGTTGTGGAGGTACCCTGTTCAGTCCCCGGGGAGGTGTACGTCACACTGCTTTTGGCATCTTGTCCCATTATGAGAGTCTCAGATGCAAATTAAAAGAGACAGAGCTTTAGTGCTTGAATACCAAATATGAGATGCCACCCACTGGTGCACAGGAGCTGGAAGGGTCAGTTAAGGGAGCTTCTTCCCATTGAATAAGCTGCATCTCTCTCTGGAGCTCAGGATAAAGCTAGGGCCTGAACTGCTCAGCCAGCCCATGCAGCCCCATGGGAGCATGGTCTGCTGATTGAGGGGTACCCTGCAGTTAGAGTCCAGTCCAACTCTCATTGGCTTCAGCTGGAGCTGTACGGGTTGGAGCTCCCTGCAGCTCCCACTAGCGATACAACAGTGGAGTTCAAGGGATTCAGAAATTGACAGGATCAGGTCCCTACTATATATCCTCCATTCATCAGGGACCGCTTACTGGGTTTATGGGTTGTTTTAGGTGAAATTTGCCACTTTGTAGAGAGCCAGCACCTGGCCTATGCATTAGCTAAATCCTACTGAAGCTATATTCTGAAGTCTCATGCTCACTGTCTGCACCATCCTGAAGTTTACATTTTCAGAGCAACAGGAATACAGGTTTATTTCATCCCACAAGCCCATTCAATGGAATCTTGCCCCAGTTGATAGAATTCCTAGATTTGCATTAACATCTGTTAATGTTTCTAATCCCTCTGTCATCACCATCCAAGGTGGGATTGGCCTCTAATGACTATTAGAAAGATTTTTTTGAGGCTTCACAACCAGATACTACAGAAGATTCCTGTTTATTATAAGCTGATAAATCAGCAGCTGTCATTTCATTAATACAGGTTAACAACTGCAAAAGTAATTACTTGGGTTTATTGAGCTATTAATTCTACTGCACCTGAGGTCCTCACTCAAACAATTATGAACAAAACTGTGAAAATGGAGGGGCTACTTCAAGGGAACCATCCTGTGAAAGCTAAATTAAAGGCTAAATCCTGCACACATCAAACTCAATGGCAAAATGCTTACAATCTTCAGTATGAACAGGGTCATATGTACATAATTAAGTGCACTGAGGAAAGAAATAAAGCTCATTTATTGTCCATAATGGCTTCAGCTTATTTCACAGGCTGATGAATGATCCAGATGCAAGACATACAAGAGGATTTTCTTTAAAGCTATGTGCTGATAGGAAATAAGGAAAATAATCAGAGTAGGGTAGAACTAGAAGCATTTTCTCTGGAGGAGAAATGAATGCAGGTGTGGACAGGTGAATAGCATTTGGCAAAGCATGAGAGCAGATAATAAAGGGTAGAGAGTCACATTTAGGTATGTTCCATAAATATCCATACTTTTTGTCTGAGCTTCAAAACTTTGTGAGGTTCTCTGGACCCTATCTTTTATTCATTCTGTAAATTAGTAAGGGCCAACTAGGCTCCCATTAACATCTGTGAGAATCTTTCTACTGACTTCAGCAGGAGTGGGATCAGCCCCTAAATACTTGCTTTATCAACACGTCAAGGAATAATGCATTGCATTGTATTGTGTCTGAGCACTACCAATCCTAAATATCATCTCACCATCCTGTTTTGTGAGCATTCATTGCCTACATGTTGTTTTCAGAACTAACAGACTTCACTGAGCTTTCTTCTTCTCTTATTCTGCATCTCAGAACATTTCTGGTTGCTTTAGATGGCATAAGCTTGCAAACAAGCTCTCATTCCAATGCCGAGTCCATTTATTTTATTTTCAGCTCATCCCTGTCTTCTTAAAGTACCATCTTATGTATTTCATTTCATACAATTTTAAGTGTTTGACAACTTACGCATTCAACGTCCCACCTATAGCATGATGGTCAACTGGTTATTTTAATCATCATACGTATCATTTCCTTATCTTTAATAGGGGCTTGATGCAAAGCCACTGAAGTCAATGGGAAGACTTCCATGGTGGCCTTTAAGCAATTCTGGACTCCAAGAGTTCCATGGGCTTTTGGTATGAAAGTAGCATAGGCTAAGCGTTGATTTTACCTTTGCCCATTTTAACGCCCTTTACCATTTTTGCCCATTTTTTGCTCTTTACCCATTTTAACGTAAGCATCTTCAGAAGAAATGGAGAGCAAATTAGCTTTTTTAGTGAAGACTGTTAAGAAACATGATTGTTTTCCTTAAAAGCACAGTGTTGGTTGTGTGAAAACTCTAGGATAGACACTTTTTTTTGTAGGGTGTTTTGTAGGGTGAGTGGAGTGAATTCACTGTGAATGATTATCCAGTGGTTCTACGGAGAATATTTTCTATGGATTCAGCTTAAGAAAACATATGCTTCTTATTATATCAAATACATTTTTTTACAATATCCATTTCAGCATTATGAAAACGTTTAGATGTTTGCTTTATAATTTATATCCTTTTTAAAATGTCACCTCTTAAAACTCAATCATTTTATGAAAAAATATTTCGGCTCCTGTAACAATGATTTCACTCAGAAAACAAAGGAAATGCCATATTGTACATACCAGCTCAAATTGTGTTGGACCTAGTTCAGAATTAAATGGGTTATTTTAAATATTAAAAATATTAAAACTAAAAATGTTCATCTGACGCTTGATCCCATTGTCTCCCTTAATTGTCTACTGGCATTAGTGTCTGCTTACTGTAGTCTGTGTCTGACACTACTGCTTTGTTTTCTTGTAACATACTCCATGCCGTGCAATTTGGTCCAAACATGCATTTAATTATTGTATAAAAACAGCAGAGAAAAAAACCCAAACAGCAAAGCTCAGCACATGATGGAGTATTATATGCATTTTTGCTTTATTCTTAGGAAAAAACACCTTAGAAGTCAACTCTAATAGAGGAAAACATTAGAAGTTTTTGTATTTCTGATTGGCTGAATTGAGCATCCAAAATTACAGATTTGCTGTGTTTTACAGACATATTCCCCAACCATAATTTATATAAGGTTCGGTGACACCAGCTAGATTTTTGAGGCACATCTCCAACACTTCTAGAATCATATAAAGGGCTGATCCAGAGCTTCTGATACTCTTACTCTGGCTTAGCAATGCATTTTTTTACAATTAATCCACTGATGGCAGTGTGACTATTCAGTGAGCAATATTTAGAATATACGACTTTGTCCCTCAATTTGGATGAATAAAAGATCATGTTCTTATTTCTGATTCCTTTCTGTTAAATGAAAAAAAATGGAAAAATGGCTGAAAATGGAAATGGAGCATAAATGAATAGGCCAAAGGTGTGTGAGACAGAAAACAAACCAAAACCTGCACAAACACAATACAGCTCGCGAATGCCAATGAAAATGCAATAAAATAGGTCCATCTGGTGATATTAAACCAGGTAAATGGACGAAGAAGTAACTTATTTTACTAATAGAGAATGATAAGGAGAAATTACCTGGTTATATACTGTACTGTTTTACTGTTTGGGAAAAAATCCCAAAACTTACAGCCTTAAATTTTCATCCTCTACTAAGTATATTATAGGTTTAAGACACAGATTTTTTTTGTAAGAAAAATAGGGGATACTGCAAAATAAAGTAGCTGTTTTTAAAATGACATCCATAGAGCTTTATCCTACAGCCTTTACTCACATGAATTTACTTTATTACATGAGTCCTGGTGAAGTCAATAGGATTATACACACAATTATAACTGCTTGCATGAGTAAGAACTGAAGGATTAGGCTCAGAAATTGTCCCTTTACCAAATAACAGAGGGGAAGGTGGGCATCTCATAAAGGAATGTTAAAACAGCTCTTATATCTGCTCTGCAATGTGTGTCTGTTTAGCGTGACTGTTACCAGAGAACTGGACTTAACATAACTTGTAGCCATCTTGAGCACTTAGCCCCCAGGGGCTGGAAGCAAGGACACCACATAGGAATAATTTGGCCTTGCTTAGACAGACAAAACAGCTGCACCAACTGCAGAGTGTTACCAACAGGATAGATACAGTGAAAGGACAGATTCATGAGACATGTGTTGTGGAAGTAGCGTGAGTGTGGAAAACTGACCTTGATTGGTGCCTGTGTTTGTAAATTTCTTGCTGAAATTGTTTGGCCGATAAGTTAGTAGAATAATGAATTATTATTCGTTGTTGCGAGGGTGTTGCTAGGGCCATTATTAGCCTGTTAGGGTCTATTATGAGTTATGTGCTTGGTCTGGAGAAAACTTATGAAAAGTTTAGTTAGTGTGTGCACATTGGAGAAGCTTGGGAGAAGTTTAGGAGGATTTCTGTGAGCTAGGAGACTGGCACCTAACTCTTGAGAGGCTAGGAGAAAAGCTGGCCACTGGAAACCTGCTGCTGAATCACTTGATACCACCACAGATTTTGGATAACTATATCTATCTGGGATGAGTCTAGAGGATTACCAGATTTTTGGTGTGTACTTTAGACTCAATAAAAAAGGATTTTGGGTGGAAGCACTCTTGGGTGTACCAAAAATTTATTGAATGGAGGTGCTGTATCCACCACTGTTTGATTTCATGACAATGCCTGGAAAACAGAGACTAGTACCATAGCTTTGGGTTCAGATAACCCTGGATAACACAACTACAAAATTAATATAAAGACTCAGAATAAAAAATGGCATTTTTTCATTTACAATAGTTAAATGACTTTTTACTCTTAGGGTCTGAACATTTGAGGCTGGGGGGCAGAATTCACGGCTTAGTGTTTTGAAGGCAGAATTTATTGTTGGCCTCTCCCTCAGTCTTCGCATGAAGTTCCTTACAGCTGATTTAGTTGCGATTTTCAGCATGACGCATGCCCCCAATTCCATGCTGACTCACCTGGCCCAAGATGTTTGTATATCTCCAGCCATATGGGTTAAAATGCTTAAAAATGCCTTCAGCTACCTGGCTTTATACAAGTTCCATCCATTGCTATCCAGGTGAGCTTCATCCTTTAATTAGTCCTCATTGCTCCCTGCTTCCTTCTCCAGGTGCAGCATAGGTGTTTAATTGGCCCCACTTAGTTCCCCTAACCACTTCAGCGGCTATTGTGGGGGGAACATACTATCACACTAAATTAGTAATAGCCTACTTTTTAATATACCAGGGAACCACAAACTGTATGCATTGAGGCTGTATAAAGAGAAATTATTACCTATAGACTCTCCGATGTGCTCCAGATAGGCATACTATATATTTTGTACATGTCCAAATCACGTCAGTCTTTTTTGTCTCTGCAGCATCAATTAATATCAACAGGTACTTGCTCATTCTTCTCAGCATCACTATTTTTTCAGCCAGTAGCCTCCATTTCATAGTTATTTGCTATTTTTTATAAAATGTATTAGTTTGCATTAACATCAATTACCGACCAGCTGATCAAATAAATTTGTGATCAGGTTGCAGATCCTTCTACAGTAATTCCCTATCCTCTGCTGTTTGTCATCCTTCCAACTTTGCATTTATAGGTTAAATATGGTGTCTCTCTCTTCTCACATCATAAGTAAAGAGCTTCCCCTCTTCTCTTTTCACTTATTAATTAGTTCAAAGTTCTCCTGAACTAAGGAAGTTGATTCTCCAGCTGCTCTGTCTGGGTGTAGCTAGTTAAAAATATTCAAGGATGGTTGCCAAAGTCTGGTCTGAATTATTCAAATTCATAACAGATAAATATTGTGTAAGTGAATTTCACAAACCAGCATAGGAAACTGGCTTCCAAATTCTTCATTACAAGGTGTATGATACAACTTGATAAAAAGTGCATGTACTTTTGGTGAATTTTTATGTGATTTCTCCCAACCATCAGATTGAGTTATTATAGGTTGCATAATGATATCTAAAAGAATGTTCTAATCCTTAAATCCATTAATGGATTAGGATAATGCTGAGGTTATATTAAAAAATGTTTGAAGACATCCTCCTCGAACAAAAAGAAGATTACCCTTAAGCAAGGCAGATCCCATGAATTCTTTGAAATACTATTTTAAATGGCTATCTGAAATCTCTTCGTTTTGAAAGTGCATATTTCAAGAGCAGAATGCTTTGTACTTTGGCAATTTATTAATCGCCTGCTTTGTGAGACTAGAAACACTCAACTGCTAGTGAACTTTGTGAATGTCAAAATACCAGTCCAATCCTGTAAGCCATGCTCATGTGAGTATGAAGAATGATTTTGGGTGAGGAAGGTGCTGACTTAGGAAGCAAGAGAACTGGGTTCAATTCTTGGCTTGCCTGCATGACCTTCTACCCAAGCAATGTTAAATTAGCCAGATGGGCATATGACATGTACTGGAGTGGAATAAGCAATCACACACAAAGTCACATATTGGCCGAGCCAACTCAAGTTGAATTTTTCATTGTTTGTAATGGGAGCTGGATTGCATCCATAGAGAAAGTAAGTAATTTGTATTTTCCAACAACAGTACCTTAACACAGTGTTTTTAAGTTAGGGAAAGGGAGCCCCAAACTAGACAATAGCTCATTACTTACTAGAGATTCACACTGGTTATACAGCTTCTTCCTGGTTTCCAGGTTCTTCTCCTGGGGGATAAGGAGCAATAAACTGTGCATTCCTGTCCAGCATTATTAAAAGTCAGCTGCCACTTCTGCATTCCTGTGTAATCACCTGTTTAATGGCATGGCTTTCCTCTCTAATTAAGGTTTTTATAACTATATATTGACTTACTCTGTGCAAGGCCAACAAGCCCCTCTCCTCAGTAATGAGGAGTGTGTGAATCTGTAATCTCTTGAACTAGAAAAACATTTGAACTCCTTCTGAGAACACTGTCTCTTTAGACTTTATTTACATAGGGATCCAATTGCCTGTATGGTATTTCTACATTGCATCTTACCCATTAGTCAGTTCACAATGGCATGGGGAAAAGAGAGAGAGAGAGAGACAGTCCTTCACCTGAGCTAAATTACCATTAGTAGAGCTGGGATTGAAATTCATTCCTGGTTCTGTGTTCAAGCCACTAGATGACTTTAGTTATTATAGTCACCACCATCAGGTAATCCACAGTATTATGTTTTCTGTAAGTATGGTTTTTCAGTATAGTTGAGGCCCATGTTCTCTGAACTATGTAATAATATAGAGAAAGTTTTGATAAGAAAACAAGTTTTGTTGGGACTTGACTAGTAAATTACAGTGTTGATCATTATCATGAGCCTCGTTAGTGTAAAAATAGCTACAATGTGGATGAGAGGTATGGTCTAAAGGTGGTATCAGTGTTGTTTCCCAAAGCAGTCTTACACAAAAGAACCAATAAACACCTCTTTTGAAGCAGTAAATATCTGAGCTCATAGAAGAGGGAAAGGGAATTCCAGTTTTTTGTATAAATTACAGAATTGGAAGGTGGGATAAAGAGGGGGGAGCAATAACCAAAGTGTCTGATGGTTCAGTTATTGAAGGGAGGCCTTCAGCTGATTTTAAAAATGTCCTCAAATTGTCTATAGGTGCAAGTGCCATTGAGTTTCTGCATATTATAGGATGCCTGTGTATCTGGAGAATAGAGTGTCGTACCCTACAATGGAGAAGTCGTGGTTGAAAGCATACAAGCGGTGTTCATGTTAGTCATGGTTACAGAATGGTAAATTGGATTTACTGTTACAGTGGAAAAAGAAACACCATCAGACCATTCTATGTGTATCTAGGAGACAGAAGAGCACTGATTTGGTATTCTGACCTCTTTCTGCAGAGAAGCTCCAGCAGAAGCAGCTTCCTCTGCCTTTTAAATCTTCTCCCCCAGTCATCTCACACTGAACCTCTGAGCAAAATTCTGCCCTGTCTAAAGACAAGCATATCACATCTTAGGGCAACATTTTACGTTATTCAGATCTGTATACAAAGGTACATTTTAGAGCCATACTTCTCACGCTGAGAGTTTGGCCATTCATTTTCAGTTTTAACTTACCTGGCAAATATAAAAAGAAATATGAAGGGGCCAGAGTATAGGTGCCCCTATGGGCACCTATATACTCCATATATACCACAGTCAGAATTCCTGTAGAGAAGCAAAACATTTCTTGCGCCAGGTTCGCCATGCCACAACAGCTTTACATTGGCATGACTCCATTGGAGTTAGTGTTAACCGCTGGAAGTGATGGAGAGAAATGGGTTTTAAAGTGGTCTAATGAAGTGGTGAGTCAGGCTTCTTGTATAGGAGTGCTCTCTTTGTGCCTGACATTCTCACCATCTTTCAAAGTGGGTATGAAAAGTTGGATTACCAAGTAATCAAAAATACACAGTTTTATTACATGTTTCTTTCCATTGCCAGAGCTGCAAGAAAATGTGAAGAGCCCCAACAAGCTCTGGATAGCACGCAAACTGAATGAAACCTTGCTGTCCCCAGGAATGGTGCTGTAGTTCTAGCAAAAATCCACAAAATGGGGCAAAAGAAAGGAATCATGCTACAAAAACAACATGCAGGTTTTTGGGGGATTGTAATGACTGTAAAATGGGTGCATCTGTTTTAACGTGGACCAAGATGCCATTCCCACTGTACTTTATATCCATCAGAATCTAAATTTCATTGAGCCCCTGTTCACTCAACTAGAAATGTTTGTTCAGTCTGGCCTTTGGCTAACCATTGGTCTGTGTCTTTGGTTTGGGCTTTTAGTGGTCGAGTGTTTTAGGCCAGCTGAGTTGTTTTGTTTATGAATGGTTGGAATTTGAATTGATCTGAGTCCTTTATGTTTTTAATAATTATTGAGTAGCATCCTGGTGTACTGTTATGCAATAACATATTTTTATTATATGAGACAATTAAAAAAAAAATCTATAAAAATAGCAGCCTCTGGGCTACATCTATTTTTTTTTATCACTTACTACAGCGCTTTGTATTTTCATAGATCTGCTGTGATGAACCTGGACTGAGTGGAGATATTTAGATTGAACTGATCCTATAGGGCTCCACTGTAGCTTTAAAAGCCAAACACACAAGACAGAAAGGCAGCTGAGTTTCTGTTTTCGGCCTGCAGGGCAATAAGATATTGAACCCAACAGAGTAAGGGTGAGACTGTGAAACCCAGACAGTATCATTTAGCTCTATGTCGTTATTCAAGTACTTATGAGGGTTTCTTTGATGATTCTTTCAGTTCCTGTCATGATCAAATGTTGCTCACATTTTGTTATAAAGCCCATTGACACCACACAACTCAGTTGTAGAAATTAGTATGTGTTCAGGTAGAGGAGAAAAGTTTAATTCTCAGCTTTGATGAAAGGTTCACAGGGCCATCAGCTAGTTCCAGTGAAAGTTTACTGGCTTCACTTGTATGGTAGACTTCAAAGTTTGCTCCCTGGTTTCAAGTTTTATTGCCTTCTATTCCAACAGCTCCAGCTACCAGTTGTTAAAATACCCTCTTAGAAGAAGCTACTTTCTGAATTTCCTATGGAAAGTCAAATTATAATCCAGGTCTTGTGGTGGCACAGAAAACAAAACATTGTGGTTACATACCATATATCGTCTCTGATAGCAATGACAGCAGGACTGCAAAGCATTGTTCTCTCAGCCCTATACAACCTCCCAAAAAGAAGTGATACTTTGTCAGCTTCAAAAAATGAACTCCCATCAAAATGGGATGGCCTATGCAGGTAATTCCTAAATGATGTACCCTTATAATAGGATCCTCTCCCATAATCTTTTCAGGCATATACATCTTATTGCAAGATGAGGTATTTTTAGGTCCAAATTCACCTTTTTATTTTTTTGTAGATAATTGAATGGCCAAATCCAACATATTCCTCCTCTACATGTGATAGGCTAAAGGTTATCAGAACTATAATCCCTCTAGAACAGGCTTACTTAGTTAAAAAGAACGAAACCCAGTCAACATAAACATTTCAGTATTGGAATGATGCTCATAAATTACAATGACCATAAATCCCCATAGCAAAACTCCATACACACAGAATAGTTTTGAGCTCCACTTTCCACCGTTCCTTACCTATTGAGAAATCACAGCAGTAAATTTGGCCTGCATGAAATTTTCGTATTCAGTGCCCATTAATTTCTTGATGCGTGTGCTAATTTATTTTTTCTCCACAATCTGCTGTATTCACTACCTGTAAAACCTACTACTGTGCCTTTCTTTATTGAAGTAAATATATCAAGCATCCTTTCTTTTCTCTATTTGTTATATGATTGACAATTTCTTAAAATATATGTATTTTTAAATCTCATTGGGAGCAAGAACTTCATGACTTTACTCATGGATGGCACTCTGTAACAGAGCAGTGACTCACCTCTGTGGCACCTCCCGCTGGTCATCCAGGGAATTAGCTCACTCCAACGTCCGGAGCGCCCTCTGCAGGCCGTAGTCCCACTTGCCGCTGGCCCCTTGTCCCTCCCTGGACCCCGGTGCCCTCTTCTCTGGGGTGCTGCACCCCTGCAGTAACCCCACAGTCTAGCTCTGGGTCCCCCCTCCCTGGGGAACCCTCACCCACTATCCCCACCTTGCCTCAGTCTAGGCAACTGCCAGTTACCACTTGCCCCTGTTCTCTGGGGCAGACTGCAGTATCATTGCCATTCATCATTAGCAAGGAGGGTTTGGCCTGCTGCTTCTGCCTCTGTAGCCATAGGCTGCCCCCTGCAACCCCAGTACCCTTTTGTTGGGCCATCCCCTAGGCCCTGCAGCCTGGGGGTTTCCAGGCCAGAGCTCCCCCAGCTCTTCTTGTCTTGCCCCAGCCCTGCACCACTCTGGGTACCTACTCAAGCTTCAAGCAGCCAGACCTGTCTACCTCTGCAGACAGAGGAGACTCTCTCTGCTCCTGGCTTCCCTGCCTTTATATAGCCAGCTGGGTCTGTTTGGGGCATGGCCCCCAGCTGAACCTGCCTCCCAATCAGCCCAGCTCCACTCCATTCAGCCTGGGAGCAGCTTGCCCCCAGCCACAGCCCTTCCCAAGGCTGTTTTAACTCTTTTCCTGCAGGAGTGGGGCAGCTGCCCCACTACACATTCAAAGACACAAGCTAATGCATCTTGGGAAGACAGCTTTCTTATCCCCAATAATTTGTCTTTTTTTATGTAACAAAAACACAGCCTTGATAATCACTCAGATCCCACTGAATTGGAGTCAAGTGACTAACTCCCTTGAAAATCCATCCTTAGTCATTGCCATGTTATTTTTTACAATGGTTGAAAACAAAAATTCCTACCGCCATAGCGATCAGTATTGCTGTTGCTTTTCTTGTTCGTCTTTGGAACGGGGCTGAGTCTTCTCTGCATTGCACTCTGCGCGCGCACATTGCATTCAGTTAGATAACTAATAAATCAAGACTTCTTTATCCATAGCTCTAGGCAGTATGTAGGCTGCTGTGTCTGTGTAAAGTTTGTGGTAAGTCTTACCACTTTGCGCTTCCTTTTGAGGTGATTTTCCACATAGTGCAAAATAGGAAGCTATAGTTACACACTCATGTACCACTGGACTAAATTTGGCCCAGGAGGTTCCCCATCATTAATGACAAAACCTCAATCCAGCAAAGCACCTAAACCTTAAAGTCAATAGAATTATTCTTGCTGAAAATTAAGCATATGCTGGATTGAGGCCCAGGCGGCGATCTCAGTAGATATGAACCTAGGCAATGGCTGAGCTGTACATTAGCTTGTCCAGTTTTCTGATCGGAGTGTTGCCATGGCTGTTTTCAGCTGAAATACCATCACACACGCAAACACTCACACAAAATTCTTGTGGTATTTTCAGAATAAGCAGCAGAAATACCACAAGAATTCTAATACTTAAGGTATTTGTTTTCTCATGTTATTTCCAAAGGAAATGGTGCGAGGTGCTATATTTCACCACCCGAGTTGGTCTGAAGTGCCGGGGAGTTCTAGCAACATCTCAAAGAAAACATTGCATCCATGGTCACCGATCAGTGAGAGCAATACCAGGAGGTGAAAATAAGATACCTGAGTGTGAATCAGAGACATGTGTTCACCATGTGGAAACTCTAGCAAAAAGAGTTGTCTTTGATCTGGTCATAATAGTGCTTCAGAAGGGGTCAGGTGTGTGTGTGTGTGTGTAGGGGGGAAGAGGGTGAGAATTTTCAGGTGACAGTGTCAAATTCATGACTGCCATAAATGGGTGCAGTGGCGTTTATTCTTTTCCATTCCTTAAAGGGGAAAACCAGAGCTGTAGTGTCGAGTCATTAAAGGGGATATATCCTCATGCTGGAAAACGTTTCTGCTCTCCACTCAAAAGATAAAAATGGCTCAAGAATGGTGAAATTAGGAAGCATTTAAACATGTCCTGTTTATCGTAGTCAATGTTTGGGAAGCACAGATTAGTGTATTCATTATATGCCAGTGTTCTCACTAGCTTTCTTTGTCTTCAGCACTTAGCAATCTTAATTAGTCCATGTATCCACTGCAGGTACTGGGGTATCTCTCCAAAAGGCAGAAGCTCCCATGCAGGCCTTTAAAAAATGGAATTTAAATAAATACTATATCTTCCTGGAGGGACTGCTATCCTGGCCTAAGAATGCTAAGATTGTTCCTGCTTTGAGCAGGGGGTTGGACTAGATGACCTCCTGAGGTCCCATCCAACACTGATATTCTATGATTCTATGAATGCAGATGTTAGGCACATATACTCATGGATGTTGAATTCCTATGAACAAATATCTTTAGTTTGTTACCAGGGATACAATCCCTGGAGGCTTAAACTAGCCAGGTGTCATCAAAATTGTGCATGAACAACTGCTGGCACTCTGTCATGATGTACCTTGCAAATACATCAAAGAGACATTCATTTAACTATTTATATCCTCCAAGGCTTCATGTTCCAGCCACAAGTGACTCATCATAATGGAATGGAACAGCCAGAACATTTTAAAACAATCCATCTTTGTTGTGGGTTGGTTCCACTGGTTTTTCTTTGAAAAAATGTGCTTTTCAGCATATACATATTTATTTTACATAAAATAGACCCACATGCCATGTGAAGTTACTTTGGTTCAGCATATTGTCAAAGACTATTCTTTGCTGGGGAAAATTATCTGCTGGGATCCCTACCCTGTAAGGCCAGGTTCTATAAACATGCAATCGAAGGTAACACTGTTTATTGCTAAGGACTGAGTCCTGCCTCCACTTTATTTGGTATATAGGTACAATTTTGGTTCCTCTATGCAAAGTTGAAGGCATGATTTTTGGACCTTATACAGGAGGCATGTAACCACTCCGCAGTGTGGGCTGTTGTATGTTCGCTCCCCAGTATGCAGAGGAAACTTGGGCAATGCGGCAGGGAGAGAATGCGTGATGGGCATAAGGATACGAAATCAGTGGAAGTTGTGCCTAAACAGAGGCCCTGGCACAAAAGGCCTGCCCTGTCTCAGTTTCCCTTCTCAGGAAACAGAAGGGTTCTCTTCCAGGCTCTCTTAGTTCAATAATAACCCTCCTGGGATCCAGTTTGTTACAAAATATTGGGCAAATCAGCCCATAACAAAAATCCCAACATATAGCCCCTCCCACAGAACATGTAGTCCTTAAAACCCTGGCTCTTTCCACCAGAGACCACCACAGTTTTACTCCATAGCCAGGCTATCATCACTAGCACATCACTTTTTATTTAAAGCACTTCTGTAATCCCCTTAGCCAGATACATACCTGGAGCACCATTTATTGTAATTAGTGTCTTTCCAGCCACGCATATGTGAAATCTTTACACAGTTTGCTTCAAGAATTTCTTGTTTTGCAAGTTCATGCAGGACCCTAGAAATGGCTCACTTAAAATTCACTTCAGAGGGTAAATGAATGCTTTTACAAACCAAGCTTGGGCCAAATTCAGCTGAAGGCAGCCTGAAGTAGAGCAGATACAGCTCCCACAAATGTCTCTGGACAAAGCTGAGGGATCAGGATATCAAGGCTGGCGTAAGTTACCGTGGAGGCTTGACCTTGCACAGAGAGAGTGTGGAATGGTGCTCTGAGAACCGCTGGTTGAAATGTGATGATCAGCACAGCAGTGGTGCCAGTTATGGGCAGCCTAGTGGGGGTGAAAGCCCCGCCCTCACAGTTTTTGTGCTTGCTCAAAGTTCCACAGGCTGCAGAGCTGGGGTGTCCGTGGTCTGATCGCTCTAAAGGGTAGGTGCTGTACTCAGACACTGTGGGTGCTGCCAAAGTAGTCCAGAGCATCGCTCCAGCTGCGTGGTCACCCCTGAAATTTGACCCAGCCAGCCCTTTGTCTAGGTGTCTTGGCCTCGTCCAGACGGACAGGCAGCTGGGTGCCTCATGTACCGAACAGCACAGTGGAGTCATCTGAGAACTTGACTACTGACTTGTGCACTGCATGGATAAGAGAGAAGAGAGACTCCCTGGCTGAGGGAGACGCTGGGTCCCCACGGGAGGAGTGAGGGTGGGGAGACAGGAGCAGGGACCAGAACAGGGTCCCTGGAGTGCAGGAGGCAGGGAAGACACACAGGATTTCCCCCCCCACCCCTTTAAGAAACACTACTGGACAGTGTGTGCAGGGGAACCCAAACCTACATCATTGCGGGTGCTGCTAGACAGGCACCAGGCAATTTTTGCTTTGTAGCAAGAGTAAATCTCTTCAACACAAGGCAGGTTGCATTTAAGATCATGTCTTCTCAGACATGTCCATTCTCCACTCATGCCATGACACTTGCTCCCTCTTTAAAGGGAGGGAGTAAGTGTGCAAGGGTACTAAGGTATACTAGCAATCAACGCAGGAGGCTGATTCTTGGTGTTACTTGTATCCATGCAAAGCTTCTGCTGCGCATTGTGTTTCCTGCTGTGTGCTGTATAAGAACTTGGAGAATCAAGAGGTATGATTTTTGAAAGCGCCTAAATGACTTAGAAGCCATGTCTCAATCTTGGCTTCTAAGTGATTTAGGCACTTTTGAAAATGTTACCCAAGGCTTTTCTGTGTAACATGATCATGTAAAAGGGGTAAGTGGCAAAGGAATATAACTTGCAACAATTTGGAATTCATTGGTATGCAAAACAAAAACAAATATAATTTACGTGCTCAGGGGCTAAAAGGGTTTGAATAGCATCTATCCATTCCCCATAGATGTTTCATTTTTAATTAAAAAGTGAATGTTAAAGGCTAGATTTTCAAAATTGCCCCAGTTTTCTGCATCCAAGTTTTTTGCACCTGCAATATTTATTTTGTTAGTCCAAATCTATGTGTGCACAAAATTTTGTAGAAGTAGAAGCCCTTTGCATCTGAACATTTGCATATGCAAAACCCTAGGCCATGTCTAAATGATGCATTAGTGCACAGTATGCCCAAATAAATTTGTTAGTCTCTAAGATACCACAAATACGCCTCATTCTGTTTGAGGGTATTAACTGACAGTGCTGTCAATGTCCACCTACAACTTGCTGGGCATTATATAGACAAGCCCTTAGGACGTGAAAAATTGTGGGTTACTTTTTAGAACTCAGCATGAGCTTTTCAAAACTTGGCTCCAAGCAGAGCAGAGAGGCAAGCATAGTGCAACTGAACTCTGTGTTGGTATCTGTTTTCAGGGGAGACCTAAATTTCACTAGATCAGTGGTTTTCAACCCTTTTTTTTTTCATTTGCAGACACCTAAAAAAATTGAAATAGAGCTGCAGACCTCTTTGGAAATCTTAGACATAGTTGGTGGACCCCCTGGGGCCTGTGCTCCATAGGTTAAAAACCACTGCACTAGATTACAACAATTCAGCTTATGCTGTTAGTCCACTTTAAGTCAGCTGGAGAGGAGAATTATCCCAATATAGTCCTAGGAAAGGCTCTTTGTTCCCTTGCAATATCTTGTTCTGAGCTTCTGTAAGTTATTTACATTTCCCCCACTTAAGATGTGCAAAATGTTTCACATACAAAGTCAGCCACTACAAATGTACAAGTTGTGCCTTTTGTTGCTTGAATATTTTCATGTATTTCGCCAAACTGATCATTCTGGGATCAAAACTCTCCCCTTCTTTCCCCCCACGTAGGAAGTACTGCATGAGGCCTCAGCTTTCTAGGGAGTTTATATTGGGAAAATTGAAAGAGACGTAGCTAACAATTCATGACATGGTAGATCCCTTAACAGATACCTGCTGCTTCTCTATATATGTATGGATTTGTCACTGAAGTGCCTCTAGCTGAAAATCAAAGCATGTCAAAACAGTTAAAACCAAAAGGGCTTATGCTAATGTTTTATGAGAAAGCATGTGGTTAAAAGTGTTGAACTTTCACGGGATGAAATGTGTAGGAATGGAAAAGCATTTGCCTGTTTCATCCGCTGATTAGTTTTCCCCATCACTCATTATTGGGGCATACTAGGCCTGCAGATTTGTTTCAGATAGACAAAGAATGTTCAACCCCAGACTGACCCTCAAGTGTTCTCTCTCCTTCCCTAGGGGAGTGGAGGACTTTCAAGTAGAAAACTGATGAATAAAAACAATTAATCCACCAGTCGTGGAAGCTGAAAGGAGACCAGGACATTCTGACATGTTGACACTCAAAGTCAAAAGGAAAAGTATGATATAATACAGTTTCTTTAATACCCAATAATGGCATTTCTGAAAAATGTCATGCCATCTGACCCAAAAGGCACTTGCCATTGGCTACCATCGGAAGACAGGATATTGGGCTAGATGGACCATTGTTCTGACTCAGCATGGCTGTTCTTAAGAAGATAGTGCCCCAATATTATTACAGTGAGAAAGTTAAGATATGGACCATGGAAGCTGAATATCCTTATGACTATTTACAGAACTCTATAACAGAGCTATCCACAACTCAGGCTATTGGGATCTTCTTGGTATGCTAGAGATAGGACCACTCATGGACCATCTGCCTCATCGATAAGAGGTATCTGCAGGGGATTGTGTGAGTATACACATGATCAGAAGCCGGACATCTTGACCATTTTTTATCTCTATCTATTTTGATGAGTTGGAATGCTTATGATTTTGAAAACTGTGCTAATAAATATATTATAAAGACAGAAGGCCTTTCCTAAATGCAACTGTATCTTTTGTGCACATTGGGGTTCTCATAATAACTGTAATACTTTTGGGTCTGATCACAGGGCAGATCCTGCCAAACCACAGAGGGATTACTGGGATTTCTAACTGATCAAAATAACTAATACACCATCATTAGATCAGGCAACTTTATTATTACAGCTGGACGGCAAGCTGTGACTGATGTATTTAAAGAGAGAAGGTAATCTGATCAAGAGAACTAATGAAAAATGTTGCCATTTTTTCTTTGCAAATATACAGATTCTTCCCCTCCCCACATAGCGACAACGTAGAATTTCATTCAATTTGAGAGGGAAGTTGATGCTTGCTTGCTATTGTACTCCTGTCTTTAGAAATATAGTTGCATGGATAATAGTATGGTGTATGTATTTCCTGGGAAACCCATAGAGAATATAGAGCTGTTTGTCCAACTGACCAGCAGATGTCCTCGTTGTCCCAAACAAATCCAGTTGACAATGCACTGTAGTGGACTCTTAAAGAAAAAAGTTCAAAGTTACTCAACCGACAGATCAGACATTTACTCACTTCCAACATTGGCAATTTTAGCAGACTAACTATGCTATAAATAGCGGGCAAAGGGAGAAACCTTGGAAATAAAGACAATTTGTTGCACAATCTACTATTATGGTCAATACCTCAATTAAAACACATTTGAATTTATATATTGGGAGAAGATGAAATCAAGCTAAATGGGCTAAACTTTCCAAATGTACATTTAATAAGGCAGCTGAGGGGATGGGTGAGTTAGAGGCTTGGCAATTAGATCTGAAAAATATGACATCTAGTTTTTTGTTTAGAATAATGAGGCAAGAATCCAAATTTGTTGCCCCTGATAATCAGTGAGGGGTTCCTACATATTAGAATTTCAAGTAGTCTGATATTATCTTAGTAATTAAACTTTTTATGAAACAAAACATGTAGGTCTAGATTGTGACCCTACAACTCAGCCCAAGGGAGGGGCAATCCATTGTGGCATCACCACAGGAACAAAGGCTGTGATTCGAAGAGCTACAATCTGATTCTTGCTTCCTTCTTACTCCAGAGGGAGAGTAACCTGTGCCAGCCTTTTTGCTGATACAGATTATTCTCCTTCTGTGGTAACTCTGATGTCCTTGCTGGCCTTTGTCAGAGCTTTGTCCACACCCCAACCAGCTGCCATGGAAAAGGGAGTGGCATCTCTACAGTGTCCACTCTCCCGCATCCCCGCACATGCTCCAGGAATGTGGGTAACCTGCACAAGGGGGTAAAAGTCTATTCTTCTCCTTAGTGCCCTGTTTAGATTCACAGCAGGTTCATAACTGAGCCTTTCAAATCTGGTTGACTTTGTACATTACATCCACAAATCACTGGGGAGTGAGGCGCTTCTGATTTTTCTAGTGCATCTGACAAAAGTCTCCTGTAGGAGTAAGGCAGAGCTTCTGGCACTACCATCAAGAGACACATATTCCCTGCTGGTCATGTTTTTCAACTATGCCTTTAAAAATGTCACCATTTTTGCATGAGGGAGAGAGTTGATGGGCCCTGTTAACATGAACATTGAGATGTATGGGCAGTTAAACTTTGCACTTTATGGAAGGCTAAGACAGCTGAAGCAAAGTGATAACACAGTGCTTACTCCAAAGACCAGAAGACACTTCTTGCTAGCTGCCCTAGGATGTTAGCCAACAGGAGGAGGCAGAAGGTGCTGCCACCGGAAGATAGCAGCTGGCATGTTGCCTTGATGCACCAGAAAACCTCTGCAAGGATTGCAGCAGAGCTCCTTCTGTGCTAGTGTGGTCTTGTGGAGTGAGACAGCTCCTTAATGAAACCATGTGACCTGTATAGAATGAGCTTGGATTAATTCCAGATGTCTTGGTTTGCAGACCCCACTCTCTCTAAGCCACTAGACCAAACTCCCATTCTGAAGATTGCAAAGAATGCATTATACACTGTAGTGCCCCTTCAGTACAGCAAGGTGCATTGAAATCTCTTGAGCAATAAGTTCTGTCCACATACATTGTTCTTCTGTAGTCTATTAAAACCTGCTGCTGAAAGCAAGATGAACTGTAATCCAGATGTAGCCTATACCTATTGAACCATGACTGTCTAATGTGACCTGAGTCCCCATTAAAAGGATAAGTTTTGTGTGTTGAAGAGTGGAAGTGTTAAGGGAAATTACAAAAATTCAGCTGCTCTTGGCCCAAATAGCTTGGTGCATCTATTCTTGGAAAGTCTTTTCAATGTTTTTCAAGATTTTCTTTTGAAAAAAGAATTTAACTCTCCTTGGAGCTGAGATGATACATTCTGGCTTCCTTTATTTATTTCTTGCAGCATGAACAGATGCTGATTTGGGCCAATTCTACAAACACACCACGTATGGAAATTCCCTGGAGCTCAATGGGTGTGTACCCAAGGAGTGCCTGTGGGGGAAAAAGGGCTCTTGAGGTTGGAAGAGTCTGAATTTCATATATTTAAAATTTTATGTCTAAAAAATTGCAAATGTGATCTATTTTCATATCTACAGTTACTAACTATATTTCCTTCCAGTGTCCTGTATTTTAAGCATAATGAACAATAAAAGGCAAAGAGATGTTTGCACATTCTGTAAAGTTTGATGGGTCTCTTGCTGCTAGATGATAGACTTCTTCTGAAAATGTGTTTATTCTTAGTGCTCAAGCTATATTCATCCCCAGTCTATTGACAAAGATGCTTCCACAAATAAGAAGTATGAAAATAAAATGCCAAGAGACCAAATTCTGCTGTCCGCCAGCATCCTTATCCTGAGTTTACACTGATAAAATTGAATATAGAGTTGGGTCCATTTTTTTTTAACTTATCCTTCAATTGCCTGCTTCACTGCCAAATTCTCAGGCACTGCGATTAAATTAAAATGCACGTTGCTTATTTCAGAAGCTTGCAAACAAGCACACCATAGCCTAAAACATGGAAGTTGAGGGATACATTTCTTAGAACTAGTTTTTTAAAAATAAGCATTTCTACATAAACAGTATCTCCAGTGTGAAGTAAAGGATGAATAAATACAGCCTTTTACTAATTGCTACAGTTTATCTGTTGGTTGTGGGCTCTGATGCAACTCGCACTTACATTAATGTCAGTCTTTCCACTGATTTTACTGGGAGATGGATAGAGCCTGTAATGCTCAGTTTCATCCATCAGTTTAGTCCCAAAGTGAGATTTTTAAATATTATTTGAAGATACGTTTAAAAATTGTATTTAGATTTGCTGAATTATAAAATGAATCAACTATGTCTTGAGTATCTTTGTTTCAAGTTTAAGCTGAGTGATCAGATTCTTAGTTGTACCAGTATAAATTCACAGGATTTCCAGTGAAGTGATTTCAGTGAATCCTAGATGTATCGTAGGGTTAAGAAGATGGCTATGTCATTCAGTTTTCAGAGAGGAAACTTGTCATCAGTTAAACAAAATGGAGAACTCTAATCTGAGGAGCTCAAAGTAACACAAATTATATGATAACGATAAACATTTGTGTCTAATGAAAGCTTCTTAAAAGCCATTCTTCTGGAGGTTCAGTTGTGCAAAGGTTTCAATGTCTAATCTTTGTGTTCCAAATTGGTCCAATAACTAAAATTATTTTTCAGCTTTCTGTTTCCTTCATAATGACATGAAGCAATTTACTGTAAACTCAAGGACTGTTTCAGACAAGTATGAAAACCACAGAAATACACAACAATCAACATTTTCTAGGAAAAATTAAGATAAGGGTAATTTGCCAAGAATATTTGTAGTTGCTTAATCAGATTCAATTAAGTGCAGTAGGCCAAACTTTGATCCAACTGACATCAATGGCAGTTTTGCCATTGACGTCAATGGAACCAGGTTTTGGCCCAGAATGCTCACCTTCTAAATTGGCTGACATGATGAAAATGATAAATCTGTTCCCATTAATGTGAACTAAACAAGCAAGCTTTATGTGAGTTGAGTTCACATTTATCAATGACTTTAAGATAGCTGGAGTGTAATAAACAGAAAGCTTAAAACATCCAGTTAATCTGACAGTAATGTTTAAAGAAAGGAGGTGCTCATTTCTGCCTAGGTATTTTATAGTTGAGGTAGAGTTGATATGATCAACTCAGGCTCTGATATGATCACTTAAATGAAACTAACAACTACAGCTACCCCATGTGAATTATTTAACATGTGTGTTCCGATCTTGTTTTGTTTCAAGTGGACCACATGCACTGAGCCCTTTTTGATGCTCAGGCCACAACCTCTGTTGTACTACCTTAGAATGTATTTGGTGAATGAAACCAACAAACAAATAAGGCGACAATCAAGTTTTCTTTTTCCACTACCTCTGGCCTCTTCTCCAGCTCTATCCTTCCCATCTTGTGAACTCTGATCATTGCTACATGTCCTGTTCTGAGAAGATTTCCTCATGGATTTCGTCAGGGTGGGATCCTTTTGAAGTTACGCCTAGTTTATGGGAAAGGTGAGACCAGTTCCTGAGCAAACATGCTGAGTGGAAAAAAATCTTTGGTGACAAATTTTGCCATTTCACTGAATTTCTACATAGCAATTAGGAGAGTTACATCAGACAGAGAACACAGGACACTCAGGCTAAAGTATGGAAAGAAAGTGCATGTCTCAGTAAGCATTCCCCAAGCAAGATGATTTCATATGTTGTCAGCATTTGGCCAACCTTTCATCGTTATCAATATAGTCTTCATCTGTTGCCAATAGCAAGTTATCCTCCAAACCTTCAAAAAATTATCTTGATTTAAGAAATCAGCTTACAACACTTCTCAGATAGCTCATTCCAGGTCAGAGGAGCGGTTAAATTTGTCAGTGCACTTTCCTAATTTCTTTGTGTGTAGCTTGCATTCTGAGCAGCCTCTCATTAAAATGTTTCTCTGATCATGCAGTTGGGCCAAATCTGAGCAGTGTTCTGATCTGACACACTGAATCCTGCTGCTCCCAGTCTTTATCTCCAGCTCTGCTCCTCCATGGACACAGACTCTGTCAAGAGGGAAGCTCAAGCACTGGGCTCTCCATCGACACAGGCTCCATCTCACTCCGACCCCCAGGTATTGCTACTTCCTTCCCACTGGCTGATACTTTGGGAGCTGAGAGCCAGTTGGGAGCCAGCCTCTCCCCCTGCCAATGGGGTGTATGCTGGGGGGTGCTTTGGCCTGGGGTGGTTGGCCAGAAACTGGTTGGTTCTGTGGTCCCAAATAATCAGCCTGTAGGGAGGTAGTAACTGGAGGTTGGTGGCAATGGGCAGAAAGTCGGACCTTGTGTTGATGGGGAAGTGGAGCTGGTATGAGGCAGCAGGAGCTTTGCTGAAAGACTATGCCCCTCTGTGACCTAGCTCACTCTATTTTTTTAAAAAAAGAATTCTGTATGGCCTGCCAAAGGGTTTTAGTGGATTTTGTGGCCCTCTGCTACCTTAAAGTGGCCCATCAGTGCTCTATGGTTTCAGGAACAGAGGAAGCATTGGTTTGAAGTCTCTGTACTCAGAGTTGTTGCAAGGCATATTTTTAAGAGACTACGCCAGCTTTTAAATATTTATAAGAACAATCTAACTAGTATGAAATGTGAAAGCCCATATTCCCACAAATGCAAATTAGAAATTAATATCTTGGCCGAGCAATATGCAATGATTTTGGTGGAATGAACATGGCTGAAGGTTGGGAAAACTGTGCCAAAACTCAGAGTTTCCATTTTAGGGACATTTAGGATTCCATGAGGGGGAGAAAAGATTCAGTAAAATTGTTTCATATCTTCCACTGATCAAAGTATCATTTTTCTTTTTCTCTTCCTCCAGGAATGTAGAGAGAAAGCCAGAGAGGTTTTTGTTCAATGTTATAATAGAGCTAGATGTTGGGGCACAGGACATGGAAAATTACAATAGGGTCATAGGAGCAACAAGCATTAACTCAGTGGGGGAATCTGCTCAACATCTTATATGTCTATACACAAATGCAAGGAGTATGGGAAATAAACAGGAAGAACTGGAAGTATTAATACATAAGCTAAATTATGACTTAATTGGCATCACAGAGACTTGGTGGCATAAATCTCATGACAGGTGTAGAAGGGTATTGTTTGTCCAGGAAGGAAAGGCAGGGGGGAAAGTGTGTGTGTGTGTGTGTGTGTTGCATTGTAAATCAAGAATGTGTATATACTTGTTCTGAGGTCCAGAAGGACGTGAGAGACAAACCAACCAAAAATCTTTGGGTAAAGATAAAGGGGAAAAATAGGCACGATATCATGGTAGGGATCTGTTATAGGCCACCTAATCAAGAAGAGGAGGTGGATGAGGAATTTCTAGAACAAACAACAGAAATATCCAAAACACAAGACCTTGTAATAATGGGGGACTTTAATTACTCAGATATCTGTTGGAAAAATAATATGGCAAAACACTAAATTTCCAGTAAGTTCTTGGAATGTATTGGGGATAACTTTTTGTTTCAGAATGTGTAAGAGATAACTGGGGGGCAGCCATTTTAGAATTGATGCTGACCAACAGGGAGGAATACTTGTGAATCTGAAGATGGAAGGCAATTTGGGTGAACATGATTATGAAATGGCAGATTTCATTATTCTAAGGAAAGGAAAAGGAGAAAAACAGCTATTATTTCTAGGATGTATTAATATGAGTGACATATGTCAGACATGAGAGATAATTGTCCTACTCAACAGAACACTGGCGAGACCTGAGCTGGAGTACCATGTCCAGTTCTGGGTGGCACATTTTAATAAAAATGTGGACAAATTGGAGAGTCTAGAAGAGAGCAACAAAAATAATAAAAGGTTTAAAAAACCTAATCCATGAAAGGGTGAAAGAATTGGGCATGTTTACTCCTAAAAAAAGAAGACTCAGGGTCTTCTGAAGTCTTCCAGTATGTTATAAAAGGGATGGTCATCAATTGTTCTCCATGTCAACTGAATGCAGGACAAGAAGTAATGGGCTGAATCTGCACCATGGGAGATTTATGTTAGATATTAGGACAAATTTTCTTACTATGAGGGTAGTTAAGTTCTAGAACAGGCTTCAAGGAAGGCTGTGGAATCCCCATCATGAGAGGTTAACAACAGTTTGGACAAACATCTGTCCGGTATGGTCTAGGTTTACTTGGTCCTGCTTCAATGCAGAGGGCTGGATTTGACCCCTCAAGGACCCTTCCAGCCCTAGATTTCTATTAAACAGGTGTGGTTTTGGGTGCTAAATGACTAGACTGCCTTGGAATTCAAAATGATGCATGTAATACTCTGGGCCTGATGTATGTGTAAATTAAGCACACTTTATATATATACTTAAAGTGTTTAGATATAGATATTCTATATCTAAACACATTAAAGGGTTTCTCTTTCACTTTATGGGTTGATTGTGAGCAGTGTGCTGAGCGGCTCCAATACCCAATATGCAAAATTAGGGCAGTGTTGGTTGACAATACTGTCAAGACAGCTTTGATTTGTAGGGAATGGGTCTGAGAGAAAAAGATTAATTAAATACAGTTTAGGATCTTTGTGATGAATAGTTATGCCAGCTTTCTGTTGGTATGTAACATTATGAATTGTCTTGTCTATCAATCAAAATGCAGCGAGGAAAGATATGTCTGAAGCTATTGGAAAGGAGAGCATGATTCATGCGATAATGCAGATATGTTTAATTTCACATTCTCCAATAAAGAAGTGTCTGCAGCTGTTCAGCTATATATATATATACTGGCAGCAAAAGATGATTTGATGAGTCTCCAGCTATGTTTCTAATTTGCTGTTATTTTACTACTTTATTATGCACATCTGCATGGGCTGTGTTCAAACAGAAGTTTTATGAATTGGCTCATTCAGGATAAAGTCAACAGGCTCTAAAAGACAATGTCTAGATGTTTTTCTTTTACGTGGCACCAAGCTATAGAGCGGTGGGACCACAGGGAGAAGTGCTGATTACGTACATCATTTATTTATTGCATGCCTCAGGACAAAGAAGACTAAGAGGCCCATCTTCAAAACCCCATGGGAGAAATATATAAAAGGGGCATATTACATCTGCGATCCATGACATACCTCTGCTTATGCAATCTTAGATCACACCTAAATTCTTATGTTTAATTATATCATAGATTTATAGATTCATTCTATATTGCATTATTGTTGGCTGTCAGATGTATGACAAATATGTTCAGAGGACCTGATGCCTTTCAACACAATTTCGTTTAAGGCCTATATCTAGTTGGTGGTGAATGTAATTAGGAAGCATTATTAGACTCTAAATCGTGACATCAAAAGACTTCTTTCTGTCCACCTTTGAAAAGGGGTGTGTGAATTTATGTGTTCTTTTTGGGGAATGGGAGAAATAAAAAGGAGCAGGTGTTTACTGGAGTCATCCAGTCTTGCATATCTTATATTTGAGCCCAAACACAAGCAAGTTATGGTACTAAACAGATACAGGGCCAATAATATGAGGAAATCAATAAAAATAATAAAAAAAACAACAACAAAAATTAAAAATCCTTCCATAGCAGACCATGAAAAGGAAGAAATGCCAGAGATTCCTTATTGTTTATTAGGGACTTTGCTGTTGATTTTGCATGGAAAGTGCTCAGATACTATGACGATAGGTGGCAGAATAAACCCTAAGGTAGGTATGTGGATCTGCAGATGGTGGCAGCTAGCACTGAAATAAGTAGGATGATGATTTTAAACTGTTCAAGGCGCTGGCCCACAGCTTCCATTCCAAAAGTAAGAGGCAGCCCAGCATGCCTAATGTAGAAATCTAAGGACCAAAGAGTGGCATTCTTTTACTTTTACTTTCTCTTCGTAGACTGTGGAAACAAAGGGCCTTCAGGAGCCTCGCTAATCAAACCATCTCCTGCTTTTAGTGAGCTCATTTATTTCTGCCATTTTCTTATTTTCTCATCCAAACTGACTCAGAACCGAAAACATTCTGACTTCCCCCTCCCTGATGGGATATTCCCTTTCCTAGCACACTAAGTCTGCACATACAGTAGAAGAATGCAATATCCTTGAAATTACAACTCTCTGACAGGAAAATCAAATTTCATCTAAAAGTAACCCTCATTACTAATAACAAAAATGTAGGTAGCACCATATATTTGCATCACACTTTACAAAATGATAAAAGACACTGTCCCTGCCCTGATGAACATGCAGTCTAAATTAAACAAAGCATATAAGGTTTATATACTGCACATGTGTCGTCTCCATTACTGTGGTATCTAAGCACCTCACTATCCTGAATAAAAACAAGGAGGAGTCCTTGTGGCACCTTAGAGACTAACAAATTAATTTGGGTATAAGCTTTTGTGGGCTAAAACCCACTTCATCAGATGGATGGAGTGGAAAATACAGTAAGCAGTATAAATATTATAGCACATGAAAAGATGGGGGTTGCCTTACCAAGTGGGGGGTCAGTGCTAAAGCGGCCAATTTAATTAAGGTGGATGTTACCCATTTTTAACAGGTGACAAGAAGGTCCCTCTGCTGAGACTCAGACCTTTTTGTCAACTGTTGGAAATGGGCGACGTCCACCTTCATTGCATTGGCTTCGTTCCCACTACAAAAGTATTTTCCCTCTCTTGATATTCACCCCTTCTTGTCACCTTCATTGAATTGGGTTTTAGCCCATGAAAGCTTATGTCCAAATAAATGTGTGAGCCTCTAAGGTGCCACAAGGACTCCTCGTTGTTTTTGCTGATACAGACTAGCATAGCTATCACTCTGAAATCTATTCTGAATGTATTTATAACCGCTGTGAGTTAGGGCAGTGTTATTGTCCCCTTTTAGCAGAAAGGGAACTTAGACACAGAGAGGATAAGTGACTTGCCTTAGATACAGAAGAAGTTTTTTGGGAAGTAGGAACTTGAACATAGGGCTCTATGTCAGTTTTTAAGCCTAACCACACTAGATCTTTAGCAGTATTAAATAAAATAGGAGATAAGGGATCCTCTTGTTTAACTCCACTATGTATAGAAATAGACCCTGTACAACCATCACCTACCCACACCTTTGTTATACAATTATTATACAAGTAATAACTTCAAGTCAGATAGAGGAAGGGTGCAGAGAAAGGAGGGACCTATACATTAGCGTATTGGCATATTGTTCAAAGTCCTGCAGGCAAAGCCCATGAGTTTTTTGTTAGGTTTTAAAGCCTAAGGAAACACATGCTATCAAGAGAGAATCCTGCAGATCCACAACTCGCACCAGGAATTTTCCTAACTGCCAGATTTCTCTCTCTCAAAGTGGGGTGGAGAATATGGAGGAGTATGCGGAAGGGTCATTGTATTTCCAATCATGGAGGCTACAGGAGGTGCTGCTCAAGGCACGATTTAAAATCATTTAGATGCTTTTCGGTGTTTATTATCCCAATTCAGTGACCTTGTTCACTACATCTTGGAAAATAGGTTTTTAATAGGAATTTGGCTAAATACTATCATGTTTTAAGCTAGCAAATGAGGGTACAATCCTGCAAAAAACTTACTACTAAGTGTAGTGGTTATTATTGCAAGTGGCACTGTTAACTTCATGCGGGCTGTTGATGGTAATGTGCACCACACTCAATAGTAAGTGATTGTAGGGTTGGGTTCTGAGATTCAAAGCAAACATAAAAATAAAATAAAATAATTCCCTTTTATTTGGAATTCTAGAAGCATTGCCTAAGCCTTTATGTGCATTTACGTCAATAAACATAGTTGAAATGCAGCAACATATTGCCAGCAATTGGCTTCATCAAAACACAAGCCCTGAATATGCAAAATGGAATACATATAACAGCCCCAACTAATTACCCAATTGTTCTATGAAACATATTAGCTCATCTGCATTGGGCAAAGACTGAGGAGAGATTGGCTTCCCATCATTCCAGGACTGCCAACAAAGTCAGGCTCTGATGATCTGAGCCAAGAGGTATGTATGAGAGATGTGTACCTTCTCCAGAAAATGTTCTGCCACACAAATGGACAAATCTTATGGCTGTTAGCAGGAGCATCTGAATTGATCTCAAATGTAATGAGGGGAAACAAATAAAAACATAATACAGAGCTCTCAGAACAACACCGAAACCCTGAATTCTGCTCCAATATGCAGGAAATTTGTGCTGAAAGTAGAAGTAGTGAGCTCAGTATGACTCAAGTCAGGAGCCTTCTGTGCTCTGCCTCCTAGTGGTCTTCTAGCATTGCCCCCAAAATACCACATACTCCAGCAGTCCAGCCCAGAGGGCACAGGCATAGAGAACTGTGGTGAGGTCTAGATTGGTTGACTTCACGGGGCTTTGGAATAGGCCCTAATAGACTTCTGTCTGTGTAACTTAGAGGAAAATTAGCAGAAAGTGTGATTTTGTCTAGTATTAGCTATGAAAGGTACAGAAGCTGGTAGGGAATGTTAAAGTATACAGGGCATATTCACACTAAGTATTGTCTATGTACTTGAGAACATTCACATCCAATATATAATGCTAAATTTATAATGATTGGAATTTAGCTGACATATAGATAACAAAGACCTTATATGCTGAGGGGTCTTAAAGCAGATGACCATTCTCCTTTCTCTTTCTGTGGTTTCTGTTTATCTTATGATTCATACAAAACTCTTATTTTAGCATACAAATATATCTGCCTGTTATGTCATTAATTGCCACGGGGCACTTAAAATCTGTTTCCATTTCCATCCACTACTGTTTCAGTGGTGTTTTAGTTTATAATTGCTTTCAAATGCACACCATAAACATACATTCTTGTGAAAAATATTATTTTTAATGGCAAAATTGATTTTAAAGCAGGTTTCTGTCCAAAAAATGAGCATGTATTTAGAGGTGGCTTATAGTCACAATTCATAGAAGTCTATTGCGGTACAGTATTACTGCATTAAATTAAAATCAAATCAAAGTCATTTTAAATTTCCTAATGTAATAAACACCAGATATTCCATGTCAGTGAGCCAAAGTATTTGCAAAGGCCCTAACTGGTGGCTATTTTTTTAAAAAAAAGTTGACAAATTGCATACAATGAGGAGAACAGAAAGCAGATGAGTCTGTGGGGGCAGGAGGGAAACCCACTGAATAAGCTAGAAAAGATAAAACACCTTCTTACTAAACTTTTTACATACGGCATATGTTACCCATTGTAGTTATAAAGTGAGCAGACTTTTATGTTATGTTGGTTGATTAGAATAATATCAATTCTTTAATGTTAAAGCTTTAATATCAATTCCTTAATGTTAAAGTTCTCGTTGCTAAATAAAAGCTGTCATCTCCATTCCCCATCCAACAGGAAATCTAACATGGGCTTTAATCTAGATTCTGAAATGATTTAGAGCCCATTTTAACTCCCAGTTGAGACCAAAGTGCTGACCTATGGGAGCTCACAACCTCAGCAAATGAGCCCAGTGTTCAAATACCTAAATATGGACTCTCAAGTCTGAAAATGTTGACCATCACAGCACTGTTATGACTAGTTTCACCGTCAAAATCCTTATGCTTCCCTGATCTGTCTACATGACATTGGCATCTGTATTAGATGGGATTCTAAATTGTGGTTTTGGTAGAAAATGGTTAGAATACCATAAATCCAGGAAAACTGAGGTTTTTTTCAGGTCTGTGAATTAACATACTTGTGAGTCTCAGGAAAAGCACAAATCAGATTTCTATCAAACATTAAATTTGTATCACCTATTTTTTGTTTTATCAAAGAATTCAGACATCAGACAACTTGACTCCCACAAAGGAAGACAAGTTTAGACTAGAAAGTTGATAAAGATTAGAGCTTGTAAAAGGGACCTCAGTGAAGATACCAATATTATATCAGAAGTATAGCCATATATTTTGCCGTCCACAAACTATAACAGATGCTTTCTTTGTCATGATCTTTTATATTTATAACCACAAAAGCTATAGCTAAGTAATTTGATTTGTAGTTTAATTATATTTGAAAGAAGCTTATATACATAGGAAATTGAGAAAAAAACAATATTTTTTCAAACAGTACGGTAGTATTGGATCTGACCAGCTTTTATATATTTTTCTAGAAAAATGCTTTAAAATGAATGCAAAATCTCAAAGTCAAACTCAATGAGTTTCATCTGTTTTTATGTGAAAACCATAATCCCTTGTGAATTTAGCCTGATTTTAATGCAGAAGTGTGAATGGGCTCAGATTTGCTTGACAGCATTATGAAGATCAGCAAGCCATTTTAGTGTGTTCGGCGTCTGCAATGAACCTGATCACTGGGAGTGCTTTCTGTGATTTTGAGGTCAACTGTGAACATTTCATGCAGCTCCACTGACACCAAGCCAAGGCTCTGGCCCTGCAAGTAGTTATGCAAGCTGTCATAGTTACAGGGCAAACTGCTTTGGACACCATTAGTCCCTCTCAGGTGGACCCCTTAGGTGAAAAGCCTGTCTTCCTTCACTTCTCTCTGGGCAGAACCACAAGGTACGACCACTGAGGGTCAGGGTATCTGTTTCCCTCCTCTGTTAATCTGTGTTTAGTAACTATCTACTATCTCTGGCTGGGAGAAAGTAGACTGTTCTGCTTCCAGCACAGTTCCGTCTGTCTCTGGGTGTTCCCTGGCCAGCCTGTCAGCTTTCACTGACACACTCAGGGCTGCCTCTCCCCCTCCCTCAACCTTCACCTTCTTCTAGGCCCTGGAGGTCCTCTAATTAAATGGTTGAGTGTTTCTTTTGATCTGTCTCTTCTCAGCCTTGGCAAAACAGCTAAACCAATGAGATGCCATGTCATGGCTATAAACCTGACTATTGTGTTTAAGTGCTTGATGGGGCATTCCTTATCTAGGTCACTATATTATTTTTTCTGCTTGGTTCCTCCAACAACCCGTTTTGATCTAACTCCATAGCGAGTAATCCAGCATAAACAAACACATAGAAACATGTGCCATGTTCATAAAAATAATACGGATAGTGCCCTGTTCATCACAGAAATGTTTAACTACTGTATAATGCTTGGGCAACCTGCTGGTAAGTATACGTTACAGTTCCCCCTCTGTGCCAGTCAGTGGGGGAGATGAGGTGCTACAGAACCTTGTCTCTAACTTAAACTGTTGCAGATCCTGTTTTTTAGCTCTAGATGTCCCTTGTTTAATCCGTAGTGTGTGAGCCAAGAGAATGGCTTTCGTGCACGTACATTGACTACCCAAGTTCTGAAAGATTATCACTTGTACATTTGCAGGATCAGGGACCGAGGGAGCCATTGTACTATCTGCAGACTTTGGGCACGAATCTGAAAGAAGCACCCACAAATTCCATTGACTTCCCTGGGAGTAACAAGAGCTCAGTACATCTAATGATCACACTCTCTATTATATCATGCTTTTCATACAGAGCTATCATATGGTCAATACAAGACTGGAATTTTGCCTTCCTTCCCCCATTGTACACCTCTCTGAAGATTTACCTTCATAACAGTTCATGCATCAGCTTCTGGACAAGATTTTGCCAAATCTTTTAGCTTGTCATTGATCTAGAAAATGCACTTTTCTACCAAGTACGGTACCTAACATAAAAATAGTGAAATATTTAACTGGAACTAAAAAAGGATTTCATTTTTTTCCTAGGAGCTTGTTAGCTTAATTTGGTTTCAGATGGTTTACAGCTCACAATGTACTAATTTAAAACACATTCATAAAACAAACCTCTGCTAAACTTGGAGTATAACATAGTTAGTAAAGAGACATAAATACAAAGTTTGCCAAAGACTGCAAACAGAAGAAACAAATGGCATATGGGCTATCCTAGTCTGAGGAGTTGTACCTGTTAATATGCGTTGTAAGATTTCTTTTTTGTGTGTGTGAAGTTGGGCTTTCCCTTATAACGTTGGTTGCTTTATTTTATCTTTTGGGGAATCAAAGGGATACAAATTATTTTTTAAAATAGAGGGCACAGTCCATTGATAATTTGCATTACCTTATATTTAAAATGCTTTCTCTGCAGTTCTCTGGCACTGAAAATTTCCCAGTCCTGCTATGGCCACTTTCTTCGAGATGACTTTGCAGGGTTTTGGAACTTTTAATGAGGAGGGGTGCATTGTCCACTCTTCACTGCACTAGGTCTGATTCACCCTTATCGTCTTACCTCGTGCCTCCTTGACTTTGTTATGGGTGGCCCCCCAGTTATGGGTTAAGGAGTATGTGTGAGGGGGGTTCTTGCCTAACTTTGACCCTTGTGTATCCATGAAGAGCCAGGCACTATCAGGTCCAAGATGTATAGAGGATCCCATGGTTATGTTGTTCTTTTAATAAGGTTCACATAAGTCTGATAACTATAGTGTATGGCAGTGGTGCCTAAGCATGTTACACATAAACTGAAACACAGCATGAGTGTGGGCCAAACAAATTAAAGGTATTTTAGTAAAGTCACCTGTATTAATTGACATTTTAAGTTCAGATTTTTTTGTATGTATTTAGATAGATTGTTTCTATGTACAGTATTGTCTATTTACACACTAGTGTAAACGAAAATTATGCCAACATGAGAACAAAGTGCGAATGAATCAGCAATCAATATATTACGTTGAATCAGGCCCCCGGTTTTATGAAATGCTCTGGTGGGAAGTATATAGCCCTCAGGCTGATGGTTGGTCACCCCGGCATACATGATAACAGTACTGTATGGTGTCATGGAGCAGTATAGTAAAGGCCATCTCCTCCTCTCACAGTGAGAGATTTTTTCCACTGATTTCCATGGGGGCAGGATCAGACCTAAACAGTAAGGGTCCAATCCCTCCTGATATGGTTTCTATTCATTATTCACCTGTTTGAAAAGTTCCCATTATCCAATAAGGTAGCAGGGATACCATGTTACTTACTGTTGGTGACTAACCACACAACACAGATAGTGAACAGTTGAAGTGAACAGTTCACAAATATCTTCACGAGACAAGCCGGAGTCTATGGGCCAGGGGCTCAGCTAGTGGAAATTGACATAGTTCCATCAACTGCATTAGCGCTATACCAATTTACACTAGCTGAAAATGTTTCCCTAGAAAACATTCTTCCAATTATTTGGTGAGTACTTTTATAAATAACAAACACAACTGAAGAAATCAGAATCAATGTAGTGATGATTCATGAGCAAAGATAAGGATTAAATTCATAATGAAGGTTATTCACAATGAATGCTTCAATGAGCTCTATTGAGAAGTAGGCTTTGTGTCTGCATCAGCAATGACAAGCAATTATCTCATATTATTGTATCTCATAACAGTGCTTCTAGAAAGTGTTAGCTAGAACTACTGGATAAATACACTTTCTCTATTGCTAAAAGAGAAGGGAGACTTTCCAGAGTCTGACTTTATCTGGAAAGATTCCTTCCAAGGTATTTAATTTACAGAGTTTCTTGGAGATCCAGTCCATCTATGAAGAGACCTTGTTTATCAACATGGGGACCAGAAAACACATTTAAAATATTCAAAGAAAGAATGGAATCAGCTTGACATATCTCTTCTGCTACCCAATTTCCACATATTCCAATGCTGTCAAATACAGCACATATGTTCTAGTATAGATCATTTTTCTTTTATGTCCAATCCCCTTTTACAGTTCTATAACCTAGCTTCAGTAGTTCTGGGTTGTCTGTAAATATTACAATGCAGAGGAAAGGAGTTTGAGAGATAATGAATATAAGTAAATAAATAAATGAATGAATAAATAATAAATGTGTATTCCTTTCAAGGAGAAATGAATGCATCAAAGTGACACTGGATGGAAGATGACTTATAGAACAGAGCCCATAATTTTAAAATGAATCTTTAGTGTGTAGTATACTTTTTATTTTAGAACGTAGACTACTTCTATATAGTTCGCTCTATGCTGTTTATATTTTGGATTATTTGCTTAAAAGTATAATGTTTGTCATGGGACTGAACATATATCTATTTTATCCTGGCATTTATTAAAACACAGGGGTTTGGTTTTTTAAAAAAACTGAGGTTACCTAAAATGTGGTTTATTCTGCAAACAAAAAGAAGTGTAGAAAGCCACATTCTGATTTTCCTTTTGAGAACTGAATCTTATCAAAGTCAGATTTTCATATTATAAATTAGCAAATGCCACATGTATAGAAAAAATTACCTCACTTGTTTCATTAAACTACTTCTGCTAAATGTGTTTTAAATATATTTTTAATATAGCAATTCATATTCCTGAACATTCATTTTATATTTTAATAGATCTTGTCAGACAGAAGAAATCTATAAATATCACATATTGTACAAGCTTTGTTTCACTTCCGAATGGCTTTGAATCAACACAGCAGACATAAAGCCATTGATTGTTGAAAGCGGGTCCTAATTTGGTTGACTGCAATGGTAGAACATGCTAAAGAAGCATAAATTCCACTATAGCCACTACATAGCTTTCTGTTTGCATTTATTACAGCAGTAATTAACTACCCTGTGCTCCCACTATAGTAATGACAATTTGGGTCTAGTCCTGCTGCTTCTGAAGTCAATAACAGAATTCCACATACTCTACTTGGCATAGGGTAGGGCCTTATCAATGTGGCCCTCCAATGTCACTTTTAGTGTGATCAAATGTAAATACAATTCAAAAGAAAAATATCCCCATATCCCCAGATACTGTATTTGAATTCAATAAACTCTAATCTCTATATAAATAAATGATTTGAGATTAAAAATTTCTTGGTGGTGATATTAATTTGGGATTAGTGGGTTATGTCTGATCATTCTTTACTTGCTTCTCGGCTCTTTTGAGCTAAGATCAATGTGTAGTCTCACCCAATTTGCCTGGTACTGAAGTTAGGCTGACCAGCTTGTAATTGCCGGGATCAGATCCTGAGCCTTTTTAAAAAATTGGTGTCACTTTAGTTATCCTCCAGTCATCTGGTAGAGAAGCTGATTTAAATGATAGGTTAAATACCACAGTTAGTAATTCTGCAGTTTCATATTTGAGTTCCTTTAGATCTCTTGAGTGAATACCATCTTGTCCTGGTGACTTGTTTAATTTATCAATTTGTTTAAAAACCTCCTCTAATGACACCTCAAACTGGGACAGTTCCTCAGATTTATCATCTAAAGGTCATGGGTTTCTTTGGTGTCCCCTCTCCCCACAGGGATGTTAAATTTAATTACATTATCATTGCTATTACTGAACGGTTCAGCTATATTCACCTCTTGGACCAGATCCTATGTGCCACTTATGACAAAATCAAGAACTTCCTCTTCTCTTGTGGGTTTCAGGACTAGCTGCTCCAAGAAACAGTCATTTTCAGTGTCAAGATACTTTATCTCTGCATCTCATCCTAAGATGACATATTCCCAGCCAATAAGGGGATAGTTTTTTATTTTTATAGTTTCTCTCATCTCTCTGAGCATTTCACAGTCACCATCACTATCCTGGTCAAGGGGTCAGTAGTATATCCCTGCTGCTATGCTCTTACTAGTCAAGCATTTTTAAATAACATGTTTATACGTTTAAAATGTCCTTTGTGACACGCTTCACCCACTCCACACAATTTAAGATTTCAACCAAGTTCCACAAAGGATAGCACAAGAAGCAATGAATTGTATTTTCTCAATCTAGGCCCTAATGGCAGTTTAGCTCCATCTGAAAAATCACCTGCCTAGGTATTTTATTATAATGTATTGTGACAAAGCTCCAAGTTTGTACTCGTGGGTCCTGCGCTTCCTGGCAGATTTAGGGGCCTCAGAAACTCATCTAGGCCCCAGAGTGACCTCCCTTTCTCAGTATAATTGGCAAGAGTCACCACCTAGTGAGTTACCTTCATCACAGGCCAGTATGGAAGGTGGAAAGAGCCGGGGGGAGCCCGGGCCCGCCCTCTACTCTGGGCTCCAGCCCAGGGACCCTAATAGTATCAGCTAAGATGGCTGACCTTTTATCCACAAAACACAATACAATTCCCTGGGCTACTTCCCCACAGCAGTCCCTGCTTCTTCAAACTCCACTTCACCCTTACTTCAGGGCCTCCTTCCTTCTGGATGATATGTTGTCCACCACTTAGTCTCACCAACAGCACAACTTCCTTCCACAGCTCCTGACACCCACAGCCCACCTGACTAACTGGGAGGTTTTTATCTGGATTCAGCCAGTCCCTGATTGGCTTCAGGTGTCCCAATTAGGCTAGCTGTTTCTACTCCTTTCTAGAAGGTTCTTAATTGGCCCCAGGTGTCTTGATTGGTCTGGAGTAGCCTTTGTTTGGCTATCCAGGGAACAAGGACCTGCACATCCTGAGGCTGATATACCTGCCTTCCAGCACTCTCCTATATCCTTCTGGTCTGACTCCGTCACAGTATCCATTTAATTTATTTATAAAGGAACCAAATGCACCTGCAGACTTGTTTGGTAGTCTTTGCTCAAAAGTGTGCCAGTTCATGCTTGTTGCTAGAGACACACTTAAAATGATGTAATTCTGTTAGTTACTCCTAATTTACATCTATGTTAGTGAGATGAAAAAGCAGTCCACAGTATCATCAGCTAAATGTGTGGCGCGGATTGTGTGTATTGACAAGATTTTGCAGGATCAGCTGGAGAAATTTGCAGCATTTGAATAAAATTCTATTGACGCTTGGACAGCTTTAATATAACTGGAAATGTGTATTTACCTTGCATAATCGGAACACTTTGCTGTTGATGTCACAGAAGAATCTTCTCCAATGTCTATCTGAAGTATCAGCAAAATCCAGATCTCCTTATTCACACAAGTAGTCCCACTATCTTCAGTGTTATAGTCCCATTAACTTCAAATAGAAGTACACATCTGAGTGAAGCTAGTTAGATTTGGCCCTATATCTGTTTCGACTGTTGATGATCTGAAGAATTTACCGCCAAATGTAAAGAAATAAATGAAAAAAAATCTAAATCTTTTTAAAAATGAAAAAAAACCCTAAATCTAAAGTACAAAGGCAATGAATACAGCATATTCAATAACAGGGCAAAGAAAAATGTTATATTCTTATGGGAACTTCACAATTAATAACACATATGCACATGATATTTGAGAAGAAGAAATTTATCCAAGTGATCTTGAAGTTTGTAGATTAAGCACTCAAAGAAAGCTGTCTGTGACATTAAATATAATTGTTCCTCACATAAGTTCCCATTTATGTTTTCCTTTGTCTCAGAACAATGCTCTGAAGAGGACAAAAACATATGACTTTCAAACTGAACCAGATGGAAAAATCAAGTCCCCATGTGTGCCCTGAGTAGGACAAATTCTGGGATGTGTCCTGGTACTGCATCCCATGGTACACTTGTCTATCCGGAAACATGACATCATCCCAGATCTGCCATATAGAGGGGCATTACTATATTTATGGTCTGCAACGTAAAAAGAGTCAGATACTTAAATAATTTTAAGATAATGAAACAAATATTTAAAGGGATAGGCAGTGTTCATTAAGGTGTGTATGTTAAGGACATATAATCATGCATAAATTGGTGTGCATTATTTCAGTGTATGGGAGTGAGTGAGAAGCTGGATCAGTGAGAATGCCAACATCAGGATTAGAGATTAGTTGGATAAATTATTCACCAATGTACCTCTTTTTTGATTCACAAATTGACTGTGACCAGCTTGTAATTTTCTTTTGCCACTGATCCGCAGCACATCACTTCATTGCTCTGTGCCTCAGTTTCTCCATCTCTACAAAACAAGGATAATGGTATTTACCTTCCTTTTTAAAATGCTTTGAGCTCTAGGGATTAATTTAACAAGAAGTAAGAATTATTATTTACTTCTTTTAAAGCATTGAATGAATCATTTTTTGTAAGTATTTGATGTTCCAGCCAATTTAACTGGACGCACAGGTCAAATGGCATGTTACTGTTTCTTGGCAAGCTTAACTCTTAGAATCTAAGCTTTTGGTATGAATACTCATGATTAAAAATTCAAGATTCACTTTACACAAATGTGCTACACTATTTGCTTAAAATCAGTATTTTGACAAACATTCCTGCCAGCAAATTAACTTAGGTTGTGTCTACTCTGCCATATGAGGTGTGATTGCAGGATGGGTAGATATACCCATCCTAGCTTTACCTGCACTAGCATGGCTAAAAATAGCAGTGTAGATGTGGCTGTGCAGTCTTCAGCAATAGCACTAGATACTCTGGCTCCACTGTATGCTCTTACTGCCATCACTAAAGCTCCTGCCACTGGATCTACACTGCTATTTTTAGCTATGCTAACTGTGTTAAAACTAGCATGGGTATGTCTACCCAAGATGCAATTGTAACCCATGCCTGTTTGATGTGGCACTCTGTCCCCCTCTAGTGGCACCTAGACCATCTGGAGATTAATGAGTCTGCTATAGCCCTAGCTAAGAGACACGTGGCTTTTAGCCCCTGCAGAAAAGGCTCATACTCTAAACTTCAGAGATTCCCAAGTTAGATCCCAGTCATCAGTAGGTGGGATTGGTCAGTGTTACACAATCACACCTCAGACTGCAGTGTAGACTTTAAATAATGGCAGAATGCAGACCCAAAAGGGGAACAAAAAAGACACAGCGAATTTCTTTCAAAAGCCTCGATATTTTCAAAAAATATTTTTTTGCAGTATTCCTCCAGGTCTAGTCAGAAATCAGACAGATGTATAGTGAAAATATGTATAGCTGAATCAATGTCAGAAATGTATATTTGCATTTTAATGTTGCTTGTTGCAAACACAAAACTAAAAGAGATTTTTAATTTTGAATAATACACAGTCACACAGCTGAGATGTTTTTATCCCATAGAATACATTTCCTTTAGTTTAAAAGCATGGGAACTTGTCTTTTCTCACTTGCCAAAGCCACAGAACAGAACAACCATCAGAAAGTGATTAACACTGTCTGTCTTCTCTGATTCGATTAAACAGTGGTAAGATATACGGCTAGAGTAGAGGATGAACTTACTCAGTGAACCATGTTTATAACAATAAGGTTTATATCTTTTACCACATGAATTTGCTAGAGAAGATTTTCCTTCTTTGTTCAGAATGTTAAAACAAACACAATTGCCCTGTATTCGTGGTCATTAGCATTTATCTCCATAGCTTTTATAAATTACAAAGAAAGGAGAATGAACATAAAACTGAAATATGGAGGGGCCAATTCAATCACATATGAATGAAATCAATGATCTCCTCATTTTCAGATAATAAATTTCTGTGGAAGTGATTGGTTTATCAGAGAGCACTGACTGATGGGTGAAATCCAGAAAGTACATCGTAACGCCATGCTTTACCTCCATAGTAGGTAGCACAAGCCCTTAGGAAGGGAAAGGAGAGAGAATACCATAAGGGCTTGCACAATGGCACATTGTAAAAGTGTGATCGCTTCTCAGTACAGTTAATGGTAAAACCGCCATTGACATCACAGGGAGGAAGCTAGGCCAATGCTGAGCACTATTGAAAATCCCACCTTTATTTCAGCGGGTAACATAGTGATGGGGATTAACGGGTTTTGCCTTAGCTACCAGAGAGTTTTGATATCATCCATTCAATAGACTCTGAATAAGAGTGTTCTGAAGAAAAGAAAAACAAAACAATAATTAAAATGGAATATAAGCGCTACCAGTGTTTCTGCGCATGCTCACTTTAATGGCTTAATTCACTTTGCTTTGCTTTTAACAACACAAAAGAAGAGACGGAGAACAAGGATTTTCCCTAATTTTTGCTGTACTTTTCTGCATGAGCGAGGTGCCTATTACAATGAATGTGTATGCAACAAGGTCTATTTGTGAAACCAGAGATAAAGGTTCAGTGCCTGGTATTATAAGGACGAGACAGTGTATGCCCCTTCATGTTTAGTCCTGTGGAGATAGTTAAAGACAGTTCTCCCTAACGTGATGTGAATGTCTACGGTGTCTCCAGTTAATTCATGTGCACATCAATCCAGCCCGCAAGCCTGTCTAAATTATCATTGATATTATCTTTGCAAATAAATTGTCTGAGCAGTCAGTAAAGGTTTCCCTGTTCCACTTAAACAATTAAATGCACGGTCCATCATAGACTGTGCTGGAAATAAGAATGCAATCACACAGACCAAAACTATTTATACCCCTTCTTTGAATTATATGCTCTTTGGACATATGAAAAACCATTAAACAGCAATAAGCGCCGAAATCTCTTTACTGTCACATTTTCAGTGAGATTTAGCATTTCTGCTTAAACATCCATTAAATTAATATCACACAGTAGCTGCTATGAGTTATAATTCATTACAACTTTTGTGTAAAGCTATTCAGCCTGCTTCTTTATGCCACAGCTCGTGTAAGACATTTATTTTCAAGCAGTGCAATGCTACAAGGTTGCAGCTTTCACGGAATGATGTGAGTTCACACTCTTAATGGTGCATTGCTAGGAGATCTGCACAGACAGAGATGGCAGGAGCATTAATCACCATATTAACTCCATGCTGGACACTGATATTAGGGGGGTTGCTCTGTGGCTAGCTCTGATGCTGCAAAGCAGGTTGAAAGAGGGTTTACGCAGCTGGTCGGGGGTTCCCTCAGTATAATCAGCAATAAGCCATTCCCTTCCCCCAGTCTCAGCATCATAGAATGGGGGGTGTGCTGGGGAAAGGGATTGTGAACAGATCCCTGGCTGTGCTCCAGCAATCTCTGGCTCTAGCAGTGCTCTGACCACATTTCCTCCCCCAACATGCCTCCGATGCCATTACGTCAGGACTGGGGAAGGGAGGAGCATACATCTGGCTATCCTTGAGGGTCATTACAATCAGCTGAGCTCCTGGGGGTCCATTACAACCAGGCATAATTTGGAGCATCCTTAAAGCTTCAGATTACTCCGGGGACCACTTAGGAGCCCAGCAGCCCCCAAGATTAGGGGAAAGCAACAATGACTTAAAGCCAACTTTTCTCCTCTTCCTTCAATTCAGCTGCAAGAAGGAGAGTTCTCTTGAGTATGGCGCGGAATGTTTTTAGAACTAATAACCTTTGGGCATATTCCATGAGGAAGCTTACATTGACATGAGTGTTGGAAACCCGCCATGGGCGTGTGCTAATAGATAGAGTCAATCGTAGCTATCCAATTTGCTCCATCAGTGCAATGCACTGGAGTGGGAGTTTACACTCAGATGGATACATTAATGAAGGCTTTTTGAAAAAGTGTCATTTTATGTTACATAATCCTGTTTAGGTGTGGTTGAGGCTGGTCTATACTATATATTTCAACAGCCTATTTAGCATTTGAGTCTGTATATTCTTTTCTCTATCATAAAGGGGACGTTCCTATATCTTAATTCTAGAGATTTGAGGGCTCCAATTTATCTTGTAAGTATGCATTTTTCTTCCAACCCATATAAACATGCTCAGGTCATCTGTGGTCAAAGATAATCCTGGCTTTTAAACCACATTTTTCTTGAGGGACATACATTTGGAACTGAAGAAACAGAATTCTATTATCTGCACCTTGGTGAAACATGAAATATAATCCAAATCCTTTTATTCAATTAACATGTCTTACTTTAAAACAAAGAAGTCTTTTGTCTTAAGTGGTTTTCAAAAAAAAAAAAAAGATCCTACTTTAGTTTGGTACTTTTTAAAAACTGCTAAGTGACACTCAGCAAATTTCAGTACAAAGATCTTTAGACGAAGAGGCTTCATACAAAGTACTAAGTGTCAGTTTAGCTTGGTTTTAGATAATACTCAGTAATGCCTTTAAAGAATAAGGAATGTAGCGCTTCTGGGTTGCTCTTCTTGCTAGCAACGATTTAAAATGGAACAATGAGAGGCATTCAGTTTAAACGCTGTGCGCTTCTTGCAGTAAGTGTAAGCCACATGAACAGACTTCATATTATATTTACTTTGCTATATTACCTAGTGATTATATTTCATTTATGCTTCTATATATTATCCCAGACAAAGATCACACTCTTTGCCTGTTGATCTCTGAGCATGAGGCGGGCAGGGGTTCTCATTTAAATTCTGTTCTGCTGTTTAGATCTGAGTATTTCTGGCCTCACTGTAGGAGGATTTTCTAGATCTGCTGTCAGCTAGCAAGTATGTAAGTGTCAAACATCTGCTGTTAGTGCCATATCTGGGGTTAGGTTGAAACATGTGCCCTTGGTGCTCATCACTGTCAGAAGAAGCCAATTACAGTATGCAACAACTTTTACAGGTCCTTTATGACCCAGGAACCCTGCTACATAGTTTGATCACCACCTACTGGCACTTGATCTATTAACTAACTATTTACAGACAGTTTAGATAGTTGAGATAGTGGGTTACCACTGGGAGGGTCTACCTCATGTTAGCTCCCTAGATGCCCCAGTTTCAGAGCTAGGGAAGAAGAGTGAGCCAGACAAGGTGGTCTGGGAACAAGCAGTGCCAGAAGGCTCTCTGTGCACTGAAGGAGGCTCTAATCCAGGGCCTGGTGTAACTCCCACTGGAAAGTGGGAGAGATAATGGGGCACCCATGAAACCGTTGATACAAAGAGCACTCTATTGATGTTTGGGGCAGGGCACCCTGGCAGACACGAGCTGGCACTTTAGTTCCCTTTCATCTGAACTTCCACAGGTTATCGTCCCAACTGTGACTCAAGGAACGCTTTCCTTTGCTGGCGCCAGGGGCAAGACATGTTCGCCCACACACCAACCAGCTCAATCTGGAGTCCTGAGAGAACAGGCTGAGGCTTCTAATAGCATCAACACTGTGTGAGCAGGGAGCAGAGCGGAAGCCCAACAAGGAGTGTGGTGTCTGGCTTGTGGCAGAAACGGGCTGAGTAGGGGACACCAGGGAGGCTGGGGAAAGCAAACCAGATGCGTAGAAGCAACAGTTGGAAGGGAAGAGAGTGCATGGGAGGAGCATGTTGAATGTCTGAATAGAGTCCCAGGGATGCAAAGCACTACAGTGGATTTTTTCTGTGAGAGAGAGTGAGAGCTAACCTGATTATTCAGCTGAACACTTCATCTTAACATTTTTCTTGGAGCCATCACCATCAATAGTTGAAGATTCACCCAGAAATAATCCACCACATGGGAGTCTGGATTCAGTCATACAAAACAGACAGCCTGTATGGATTTATGAAACATTATAGGACTAAGTTATTTATGCCTAGAATTAGCTTTACTGTCAGACTGTCGTATTAGAAAATGGCTATTAAGCACAGAAATGTCAGTTTTAAGACCTTAGTTCATTTCTGTTATACAAACACACACACAGTTTGAAAGGTTTGAAAACAAGGGGCCAAATTTTCTGCTCATGTAAATCGGTGGTGCTCCATTGAAGTCAATGGAGCCATACCAACTAACACCAACAAACCGAGAATTTGGCCCCATATTTCCAACTTATAAAAACATGCTCAGGGCTTGAGTCAATGCTTATTGAAAAAATTTCCACTGACTTCAGTTGACATTAGATGAGACCCTAAATTTGGAGGCAAAACAAATAAGGAGGAACAATCTGTGGATGTTCAAAAGGGTTTGAATTATTTAGAGAATTGGTCTAGAATGGGGCAAATGCCGTTCAGCATTGAAAATGCAAAGTAACTCATGTGGTCTTGGAGCATGTGCTAAGAGGGAACACACAGATGTGGGAGATATATGGAATAAACATCAAACCAGCTGTTTACTCAAAAGTTTGAAAGTATATAAAAAAAGGCAAACAAGATATAGAAATGCCTAGTAAAGGATTAGATTATAAAATCAGCAATTGACACTGTCGCTGAATAGGGGACCTGTTAGATCATATCTGAAAAGCTATGTGCCATAATGTCAGTGGGACTACTTATGGAGAAACATGATGTTGAAGATCAGACCTTTCATATGTTTACAAACTATATAGTTGAAGCACCATAGACTACACACAGTTAAAACTACCACTTCCTCTGAGTGTTTTGATGAAATCAGTTATGCACTCACAAACCATTGCTGTCATATATTTAATTTTTTATATATATATATATATATACACATATATATAAATTAAATATTATATATATATAATATAATATATATAATATATATATATAAATGCCTATCTAACAAAAAAGAATTTGGGACAACTGTAATACTTCCCTTGACCTAACCTTTACGCAGAAGCTTTTTAATTCTGACATAATGACCAGGCAGAAATACCAAATGCTTTTAACTAACATCAACACACAATTACCAGTCTTTGTAATTAATCAGGGCAGAAAATTGGAGACAAGGGCCTAACACAGCCTTCTTTTAGTCTTAGGGCCCACTCTGCAAAAGTATAAACTTTTCCTGTACTCTCTGGATAATTTTCAAAGAGACTCTTGGACAATTCAAAAATGACAAATACTTTTGTTATAGTTCATTCAGAAGTCCATCAGTCTTTGAAACCCTGTCATTATTATGTTCAAAGACAGGAAATAATAACAAAGCTTGATTTTATTTTGTCTCCATGGAATGACTTGCATATAATTCTCCTATCAAAATAACCTCTCCCTCTGTGCTTATTTCATGTGTTTATATTGTAGCAACACCAAACTTAAATTTAAAACATGAGAAATCAGCAGCTAAGAAGTGGTATCCCATAAACAGTCCCTACACTGTGATAAAGGTACTTAAACTGAAGACTTACCCATGCCATGGCATTTCAGCCTGTCTCATGATTTATGTGGCTTCAGACAACTCTGTTTAATAGGATGCAAACCCAAAGAATGTAAAACCACAGATCCTGGTTAAGAAATGCTTTGGAGTCCTGGTATGATTGTACTTAGGTGTAAGCATTTAATAGCTCTTCTGGGACAAGGTATAAAACAAGAGACACATTTCATATTTTTCCTCATCACAGAATATATTAGAATGCGTCCATGTTCAAACAATAAGAAGAGTTGTGATGACAGACAATTAGAAATTCAATTGGAAAAAACAAAGTATTTTTCATTTATTGTTGTACCCATTCTATTTGGAATGCAATAGATTTCATGTTCTAGATCATCTTAAATGGTTATCTAAGGTAAATATATTTTTTTACTCTTTTAAAGCATTTCATATACTGAAGATCATATAAGAGCCATTCTGTAACTGCTCATGAATGTGAATAAAGGGTTCAAAATCTCACTCCTAATGGTATCTGTTGTAATGTAAGAGTATGCAGTGTTGGAAGAGGACAGAGAACACTACATGTTGATAAAAAAAAAAGTACTGTATATTTAGGTTACTTGAAATGTAAATTTAAATTACTCAGGTTGGAAATTAAAGCTACTCAGATTCTTGCTTATATAGTAATCGTTATACATTTTTTGAATGTAATTTTTGTAAAGCATGGAATTAGGGTGTTTTTAGTTTGATAGCTAAGGGATTTTCCATGGGGCTAGTCCTATTGCACAGATTTGGCTTTAAGCTGGGATCAGAAGAAAAAACATAATCATCTATAAAAATTAATTACAACTCTAGTGGATAAGCTAACGTTAAAAGATACAGGAAAATCTGTACTCATCAAATAGTGATCTTTTTTTAAGCTTCTTTTTTTGATTGTCTTTGTTGTGGGAAAGTATGAGAGACATTTCAGGAATGACAACCTGATTGCGAAGATAAGTACCAGAAAAGATGTGATCGTGTCATTGATATTGATGGGAAAGTGTAACTTGGGGTTTCATGGGGATTGACTTGAGAGGCAAGCTAAAGTGCATGTGTGGGAATTAGACTTGTCAACTGAAACATTGGGACTGGTCGTTACAATTTGTACAGTTTGATCATTTACGGTATAAAAGGCCAAGTGAACAGAAATATATTTGGTGTGCTTATTGAACAAAAGGAGAAAATACTATTTCATCCATGACAATAACATAATAGATCCAATAATAAAGCAGTCACTGACTCTGATTGCAAAATAATGGGATTTGGTCTGCCATATTGCCCATTCCAGGCATTCAAAAATCAAAAGTCAGTCACCCCAAAAAACAACATAAAAATAATCTGCTTGGAAAAATAAAAAAATGGGTAGATCCTTTACAGTGAGCCATCTGATGTTTGAGCCTTTTAGGCTTTCCTTTTTCAAGCTCCTTACATCTCTAGCCACCCCACTAGCTCTACCAGGGGTTGTGAGGTGGTCCTCAGAGGGCATCTTTATAGCTGGCTCCCACGGTGTCTGCATAAGGGGAATCATCACCTGACTGGAACTGGGGTGTTTATGCTACAGCAGCTCTTTTATCCAGTGTCAAGAGGCCAAAGTGGGGGACAGAATCCCACTTTGAATCTACCCCTTAAAATGTATGCTTCTGAAGCGCCTCATCCAGGGCATGGATTGATTTAAATAATGCAGCGCTTACAGGGGAACTTTCTTTCTGGGTTAATCGGTTGCAGACTTTTTATGTTTCTCAGGCTACATTACCACTGATTTTATTATAACTCTGAAAAATACAGTGTTTAGATGCCATTTATATGGCCCTCAAGGGGAAAGATCCTCAGCCCAGCTGTGTGTGTGTGTGTGTGTGTGTGTGTGTGTGTCCACCACAGCAATATTCCACCAAATATTGGATCCATTTGATATTTTTAATTGTTTAATAGTGGCAAGAAAAATATTGATGGTTTTAAATCCCAAAACATAAAAGCCATCCCAGCATACACACAAACACACATACACACACACACACACAAAAAGACTGAAACATCAATTCCTTATTTCTCCACAAAGATCTCTGGCTCTAAAAGGGACTGGAGCTTCTGTTGCATATGCATACAAAGATTTTGAAAGCAAAGTTTGAGAAAAAGGTACAGCTTCCAGCTTGAGCCCAACTCTGCCACTCTCACTCAGGCAAAACTCCTATTACCATCACATTTGGGTAAATATATTTAAATATCTACCTCACCAGATACTTAGGGCCAGATCCTCAGCTTCGGACTGATCATCGGTGTACTTCCACTTATTACAGTTAACATGGTAAATGGAACTATGCTGCTTTACATCAGCTTAGGAGCTGGAGATATACAAGCATTTACCCAGTCCCCAAGGCTAGGGCCCTGATTCAGCAAGGTACTGTGTAGACGTGTGCTTAACATTAAATCCAGGAGTTGTCCCATTGAAGTCAGCAGGGCTATTCACATGCTTAAAGTTAAGCACATGTTTAAGGGCCTTGATAAATTGGGATTCTTCCAAAATACCCTCAGGCAATAGGTTAAGTCTCATGAGTTCTCAAGCTGGCCATCATGACAACCGTCTCTTTATGACTAGAAGCAAAGGAGGGTGGCACGGGGGTGTGGAGGGTAGAATGCCAATACATTTTTTTCCTAATTGTAGTATGAGATCACAGTGTGGAGAAGGCTGAGAATGAATGGGTTAACTCAGTGAGTCTGATGCTTGTAGAAGTGCAGGCTGATTTTTGCTAGTACCTATTATTTATGCCTTCCACTTTTCTCCCTAAAATATTAAATGAAGGCATTAATAGTCCTTCCCTTTTAAACCAGAATTTTCACGAGAGCACAGCACCCACCATCAGGCCCAGATTCTCCAAAGAGCTCAGCATCCTGGAACTGCTCCTAAGTGTCACAGTGGAAGCTGCTGGGTGATGAGCACTTCTGAGAATGTAGAACTTATTTAGATCCAACTGGGAGATGAGCTCTTCTTAAAACTCCTATTGAGAGTGTGGAGCATTTGGAAATCTGAACAAGAGCTCTTTTGAAAATTCATCTTTAAGTGATTAATTTATACCTGTCTTTTTCTAAGTTGTTTTTTTTAAACTACTTCTTGTATATTTACCACATTCTGGGGTGGAAACTTTTGTGTCTAGCAATAATCAGTGCATCCAGCAGCCATACAAAGAATAGGGGGAAACTATTAAAGGAATCCCCACCTTCACACATGAGAATCATGTGTAAGGAACAAAATTAAGGGGGAAACTTTGAACCTTGGGATTTCCTGCACTGGAGCCAAATGCCTGGATAATCCAGTAAACCACAGGTACACATCACAAAAATAGATAAGGAGAATACAGCTAAGACTACAGCTCAGTGCCCATGAGGCTCTCTCTGCCCAAGGTGCACTGGTTAGTAGCTGGAAGTTTCTGAATTATTATTTAAAAGTTGTTTGCTCTCTTAAGCAGCCAAATAGCTCTACCTAACAGAATAGAGAAGCAGTGTCATCTGTATTGCATTGCATTACAGTAGTACTTTGAAGTGATTTCCTAAGCACGTATCTGAGGTGTTATTTTTTAAGAATTCAGCAGTGGAGGGTGAGGTTTGGCAAATTCCCTGTCTCCCTCCCTCCCCATTGGACCTTAGCTCTCCTTTCTGATGTTTCCTTGCTTCTTTGCTCTCTATCTCCCGAGGCCAATCTGATAAGTGACCTTTGGAACCAGATTCTTCTCCCTGGAGCGTTAGTTACTCTGACAGGATCTCATGAATCTGTGAGACCCCACTGGAGCAGGATTTACAGCCAGTGAGGTGGGAGCCATGGCTCTGCATCTGCCAGTGGGATGGTGCCAGCAGAGGAGGGAGCATACATTGCTCCTTTCTAAAGGAGCTACAGTAGTCCAGTGGGACAGTTTACTTGTATTGTATTCATTGCTTTGTTATTCTGTTTTATTATATTTAGTAGTAATGCAGGGAACCTACAGGTTTTTATCCTGCAAGATTTTGCTTTAGTAGATAGTGTAAGGCATAAGCCTATAATCTTTGGTATAGATAAACTTAAGTAACTCATAAGTTATAGGGAACTAAAGTGCTATGCCAGAGGGGGAATTTTGTCCAGAATACTGACATTAGCAACCCACAAAACATGGTTGACACGAGCATCTGGAAAGTTCCGACAGGAATTCTGACTGCAAAGCTGCCATGACAGCAAATTGACGTGTATGTTAATAGGGTAACATCAAACATATACTGACCTATAGAAAACAGACACCTTAAGGGGAAGAAATACAAATAAGAACCTCTATGGAATATGCATTGGTCATGGCAGTGTCAGCCTAACCTACTATAAAAGTAACATCCTAGGGGCACCAGATAGGTTGGAGAGCTGTAGACCTTGGGAGGGGCCAAAATAATGGCCACCAGGGAAGATGAGGATGATAATGGTGTTGAGAAAGATAATAGTTAAGTATGAAAGATAAGAGTGTAAGTATTGACGTTCAAATGTACTTTCTGTATTATCTCTATTCTCTTTGTTAAGTTTGTGTGTGTATAATCTTTGCTAAATTATTAATAAATCATATATCTATCTATCTATATCTATCTATATATAGTAAGAGTTACTATAGTGTGAGTATTGCACCTGTGCACATCAGGGTTCCCAAATTATATGACAATTTTACAATAATCTTACTGGGCCTGATCTTGGGACAAGAACCCATTAATCCTCAAGTTACAATTATATTTACCCAACTTTGGGTCAGGCTACACTACTCTAGTCCACACTACAAGATACTGTGTCAAATTCAGAGGGGCATCTAGGAAAAGCAAGGAGGAACCTATGTTACTAAGCTGAGTCTATTTTCTTCCAGACGTCTTATTTAGATGCATGGGCCAAATTCAGATGTGATGTTAAACTTAGCTTCTTTTACACTAACTCAGATCTCACCCCGACCCCTCACATCAGTTACATTTCTGTTGCCCTACTTATATCCACTTTGCTGATGGCCACGGGAGTTTAATTTGGTGTAATTTACCTGCTGAGGCACCAGAAGAAAGTATGAGAACATGTACATTAAAGTTGTTCCCCACTTTCATTTACATTATCCTTCCGGCATTTTGGCATGTAACTGACACCCCGGGAGAATACAGTTGTCATGTTGGGTTGACTGCTATTCCTATCAAAGTTAATGAGCGAAGGATCAGACCCTTTCATGCAAGAAAAGTTGGCCTAGGAAATTCTTTATAAGAAGAAGAAATTTCCAACAGCAGGGAAGCAATTTTCCCCTCACAGGGATAAGTTAAGTTAAATGATGTTAGGACGTCTGTCACATGTTAGAGTGGCTATGTCAGACACATGACATTACTTATTATTACACTGCATGAGACTTTGTCTTTAATTTAAAGTGTTGGATGACTCTTATTTTTGTTTTCTTTTGTTTTGCTTGACAAGTAGCAGATGACATTCGGGCAAATAAATTTCCAAATGGAACCATTAAATAAAATGGGAGGCACAACACCTCATACAAAAGAAGTCTGGATTGCTCTTACAGGCAAAGTTTTCCACTACGGGGAGAGAAAGGGCCTGAGCTGTAGTTGTTTGCCTTCTACCCCTATGTTTTCAACTCCCCTCAGTCTTAATGCCTTTGGGCAGCTAGCACAGCTGTGGCTGATACTAATTTGAAGCAATGGCTCCTCTCTCTGGCCCAATCACTGGAACATGAAGAAAGGCTAGTCCCTCCACCATCTCTCTTTGCACAGGGCCAACCACAATGGATTCTTAGAATGGAAACTTTCCTGTTTTGTTGCCATGTGCCAGAAAGCCGAAGTGGTTAATAAACATGCGCCTAATCTTTCCACGTAACTACAGCAATAATATGCAGAATAAACATTTCAAATAGAAACTGTAATAGAGCTGAAGACTGGAAAGCTGACTGAGTACAGCGTGTTAGCCCTCCTGCTAGCCATGTTGCAGTGGATTCAGCGAAATAGCAGAGCTCTGACAGATAGAGATTCTTGAAGGATAAGTGCAGGCAAAGAGCTTGCCAGACAATAACAGAGGAATCAAATGCTTCTCTTGAACATGCTACATGGTTCTAACAGCATCAGGGCAATAGTTGGGGGGAAGAAGAAGCCCTGCACGGCTGATGCTAAACGAAAAGAAATATTAGTGTTTAAAACACTGAATAAATTATTCCAAAGCATTTTGAGCCCAGCGTTTCCCATGGAACCTTGTCCATCTCTGTGGAGTTGCATGGACATTACTGAGAGGATAATTACCCCCTTCCTCCTTTTGAAATTATTTCTCCTACAACCATCCCCAAAACAGTAAAAGTTTTGTTCATTAATCAACCCTCTTTGATTGAGCACACCAGTTTCCCCTTTCTTTCCTCTGTCCCTCTTTTCATCCTTGTACACATTCCCTCTGGCACTTGCATGTTCACTAATCTCTCCAATATACATGTAGTGCAAAGCCATCCATAAGTAACCCCAAGGAGAAGCATAAACTCATTCATAAGTATTCCTGGGAGGAGTGTAAATCCATTCACAAATAAGGCCTGCAATGTTTGCCCTCCACTAATAACCATCAGACATAGCATACAGGCAACCAATTTTGTTCATAGTTAGAACAATCAAGTATGCTCCCAGCCTTTAGTGAGTCAGAGTTCCTAAGTTTTCTTGACAGAGGAGAAATGATAATCTCAGAGGGTCTCTAAATTATTCTTAAAGATGGGAAAGGGAGAGGAAGAAGAAAAAAAGGGAGAAACAAAGACAGAGAAAAGTGAGGGCGAGTGACTAATAGAAGGGAAAAGAGAATAGGAGGAAAATAGTGATGTAATGTTTAATCAGTTTAACCTACATTTTCTTTTTCAAAACTGATGCATTAACTTTCCAGAGGATATGAGTACAGGTCTGTATGTTGTACAAGAAACTTTAAACCCCCCAAACAAGTCTTTGTTAAAGCCAGTTCAGAAGCCTACAAACAAGAATACTTTTAACACTGCAACACTCAAAGCAACTTTATGTGTCTTGTGGCTAAAATCTCATGCTTGGCTGGGGTGGCTCTTTTTTTTTATTCAAAATGTTTACATCTTTGTGGTGTTGGCAATAAATACCCATCTTTATAAGACCAGCAAGAAAGGAACAGCAGTAAATCTTTGAAATGTGTTTTCAGTATGTCTCTACATCTAAAACATTTAAATACAAAACAGCCCATCTGATTTATCCTGAGACCCAGTCCATCAGTTTCAATCAAGTTTGTATAAATAAAGATGAATCTATCATTTTTTCCCCTCCTAGTAGGTAACCTTGAAATTTAAGAGCATAATGAAACAAAAGAACATTTTATTAAGAGACTTTGATGGTGGGTGACCGGAGATGTACACATTCACAGTACTACAGGATTAGAGCCAAAACAATTCACAGGGAGTAAAATGCAGTTAACCAATAAAATGATGTAATGTATATAAAACAACCACAGTAGAAAAGGGTCAGCTATTTAAATGGTAAAGTTAAAAAAGGTACAAATAGGACCCTTATCTAGGATTCATGAGCCTCAAACCTGACCTGGGATGAAGGAAACCAAGTTAGCCATAACTATCTGGCTTCCCTTCCCTATTTAAATAAGTAACCCTTCTCTAATATAGCTGTTTGTTTTTTAAATCACTTCTTTGTGGGCCAGATCCAAAAGCCACTGAAGTCAATTAAAACACTCCCACTGACATCACTATGTTTTGGAACAAGACCAAAAAGGGTAGACGCTCTACTCTATTTCTACCTTTGCTTGAGTTTCAGCTGTTAAATCTTTTGGCTCAGATCTCATGTCTCCCTTTTGTTTGAAGGCAAATAGTAATAAAGAATTAGTTGATCCTTCCCACTGACTGCTTGGTTAGTTGTATCTGTTTATCTCTTAGTAGATGTGCAGATGTCCATCTTATAAATGGCACTAATAGACATCCACCTTGGTAGTCTCAGCAGGGGAGTGAAGGACTGTATGCTCACAGATTTTATCCTGTTGAAAGTGTTTCAACAGATCACTGAGTCCCCAAGCAGAGATCAGGGCCCCATTGTGCTAGGCACTGCACCAACAAGTAGACCAAAGACAGTGCCTACCCCAGAGCACTCAAATTGTAGATTTATGACACAACATTAACAGACAAATAGGGGTGGGGAAGTGGGGTAAAGACAGACATGTCTGAAGACAGGTACCAGCAGTGACAGGTACCTTTGCATGAATTAGTAGTTTCACTGGTCAAAGCAATGACGGTGGGTCACCAGCATATCCCATGCCAGATAGTAGCAGCCTACAGCAGAAGTGGAACCTCTTGTGTGTCAATCTGCTCCTGTCATGAGCTAATTAATGAATTAACAGTTAATTAATGAGTAATTGGATTAATGAGGATATTTAAGGGATAAATGTTGAATGTTGTGGAAATCACAAATAGGTCTCCACAACATTCATCTGATGAAGTGGGTCTTAGCCCATGACAGCTTATGGTCCCAAACATCTCTGTTAGTCTCGAAGGTGCTACAAGAATCTTTGTCACTTTAACCCGTATATAGTTACTGAGTTACTGAGGTCCTTGTGTCATGGTGTGCAGTTGCCTTAATCTGACTTGGGGTGGGGAAAGGAAAGAAAAGGTGGGAGGTGAGATGGTGTACTGGGTACTGTACATCAACTCCTGAATATACAGTCAATGAGATGGCACTTAAATTAATTCATCCCAATGAGAGAAATGAATCAAATAAACAAATTCATATGAGTCATGAGTCAAAGTCTGGAAAAACACATTAGCAGATTGCATGCCAGCATAAACTTTTAAGTAAATCACTACGTGTTATTACAATAACCCCTCATTTGAACTAAAGTTGCTAGAAATCCTCTTCAGAAATTAACTCAGCCATTCTTAATGGAATTTGTGGCTTTTTGCACCCACATTCACATTAGTCCTCTTAGAAATACAAACAGTTCTAACCAACATGATGGAAATATAAGTGAAATAGTTTGAGACTCTGGCTTAGTGGCTGGAAATGTATTGTTCTCCCTGCACTGAGAAAACTCTCTGGTGCTGCATCAGCACTCAGCGTGTTTGGATGTAGCAGCTTGTCGGGAGGGAGTGTGGGAGTTGCTTTATGAACTACAGTACCTGTGCTTCTGCAGTCTAGAAAAGAGAAATGACAGGAATAAATTGTAAAAATGTATCATCTCTGTTGGGAGGTTTTTTATTACACATACATTTAGCCCAGATAATTTTAAACTTACATTTCCACCACGGCTCATCTTTGCTTTAACAAGTGTTTTTTATTAACTGAAATGACGGGTTTTTCATTGTGAACTGAAATATCCTTCTCTTGCTTTGAAAAGGGCATTTATCTAACAGATTATTTTAAACAGCTGAAACTCAATATGTTGAAAAGGCAGTTGTGAATTCTTTGTCTGTAATTGAAAAAATATATTAGTTTTGCTTTAAAGTGTGAATAACGATACAGCTACTATCTGTGCTGACTCAGATTCACTTACTTCCATGCTGGCATGACCTCTAGAGGGAGTTAAGAAAAAATTACTTGTGGAGAGGAGAATTTCTGTCTAGAACTGTGAAGCAAAACTATTCAAGGCTGCATGCAAAATACATAGTGTACTGCATCTTTTTGTGCTTAGTGCAGGTTTTTCCAACATTAATATTTCTGAAAACCGGTACCTTACAAAAAAGTGTTCAATTTTAAAGTTGCAAGGCTTACATTTGAAAATGCAAGTAAAAATGCTGCATAAAAAAGTAATGAAGCAGTAACCATCATCATTAATACTTACACTAATATTGCCCACTTCCAACCACCTCCAGCTATACGTTAATGTCCAGTTATAAGCACCTCGAAAAAGCCACTCAGGGAACAGAATGGACAATATGTTCAAAATAGTCATAAGGGAAGGCAAAGCACACTTTATTAATTCCGCAGCACATTGCTTAATCTGTTCAGCTCAGGCTTCTGTACCCATCTAGTCCGCACTGAGCATGCTCAGAAGACTAATTTAGCTTTGCGTTCCAGAATTTGGTTTGAAGGCTACAAGTCAGCCAATAATGTCTACAATACTTGCCAGTCTGAAGTGGTTTTAAATGAGCTCCAAATGAGCATTAAGAGTGAATGTAAATAAAACAGATGCCTAGCTTTTGAACAACACTTTAGTCATTGGATCAGAGTTACGTTTGTTAAAATGTACAAATTACATGGGTTGGGTAGTGCTCTTTCCACAAAACTTTTAGTTAGAGTCGGGATAAATGTCATGTAATAACAAAACACATTAATAATACGGTACATTCATATTCAGCCTGAAATCTAAGTATCTCAAAAAGGATAATGCCTGATTGACACTAGTTACCATATTATGCCAGCTGTACTGGTGAGGAAAGACAGCATTGTAGCATGATTCACTGGTTCACACATATATGTTATGCAGTAACTTGTATTGCCAAGTTAAGCCTTCAGTTGGCCACCCAGCTTTCCCTTGTCTCTGTTTTCACTCTACTTTCAGGCATCTTTTATTTTCCACACACAACAATAAACCAAAGGGCTAGCTTTACAGTTGTGTCACTCCCCTTTGCATGCTCTTAGTTTTTATGGGTCTTTTCCAATCTTTCCCAGACTTTTTGGTACAGCCCTTATCTTCATAGGCTGTGAAGCCTAGGTAGCAGAATTTCTTCTCTTGCACAGCTTCTTCATTACCAGTTTCTATTGTTGTTGGACTCTGCTGCTTCCCTAGATGAAGAAGGTGAAAAAGTTCACATGCGTGCGTCGTCCAGAAAAAACACTAACTTCAGCCACCCTTGTGACTAGGACTTTAACTGATTCCTCAGACTTAGCAATTAGGAAGGATATCATCATCATCGTGATGCCATTCCCTAAACTGCAGCATCTGTTTCCTCAAATTCATATTCCACAATCTAACTATCAAGAGCAATGCATGTCACCATTTCATGATACAGACTGAACAGCTGAAGAGAGAGACACAATACAGCCTTGCCAAACTCCTTTCCTGATGTTAAACCCTTCTGTTTTATGGTGTCATTTTTTCATTCTGACTGCAGCTTTTCTGCTAATAAAAGGGTGGTGACAAAGCCATTTTACTAAAAAATGCTAAGAAAGTCCATTTCCAAGGGACCGACAAGCTACATTACAGCTACACAACTGTTTTGTAAAGTAGTTGAAGAATAGTCACAGGGTATGTCTACACAGTAGTTGGACATCTGTGGCTGGCCTGTGCCAGTTGACTTGGGCTTGTGGGACTTGGGCCTGTGGGCCTCTTTCATTGCTGTGTAGACTTCCAGACTAGCGCTTGGGATCTAGGACCCTACAAGGTGGTTGCTGGAGGAGTCTTGGGCTTTTCCACTGATTGCTAGGGGAGTGAACATGGCACTGGTATTTCACAACCAGAGCTCTGCAAATATTTAAATGTTTGTTCTGTGGAAATCTGCACAACACTGCTGGTCATTTCAGTCAGTGGCACTGCTAGCCCACTTGGGCCACTAAGTAGGAATATTTTTGGGGGTCTCCCCCACATACAATTCAAATAAAAAGTGAACGGAGGGCCCCTTGAGTTGTTTGGGGCCCTAAGCATTTGCTTAGTCTGCTTATGCCTAGCATTGGCTCCAATTTCAGTTTTATGGGCTTGTCACTGTATCTGCCAATCCCTAAATTGTGCTTTGTATGAAATTTTAACAAAATGCTCATATAATATAAATACACACCCAAAATGTGGATTTCTGCCCATGTATATCTGTCAGCCCATGCTCAACATAACTAAAACAGAACTTTTAATCTTTCCCCCAAGCTCTTTCAACCACCTCCTTTCTCAGTCACTGAACAACAGCACCACCCTGCCCGTCACTCAAGTCCATAACCTGATCATCATCTTCAACTTGGCCTTCTCTCTACATCCTAAATCATGTTGTTTCTAAATCGTGCTGCCTCTTTTACACACAAAAGATAGGACTTTTCTTCCCCATCCACACAGTAACATGCTCATGCAGGCTCTCATTATCTCTCATCTTGATTATTGCAACATCTTTTCCTCTGGTCTTGGCAAATGCAACCTTGACCTTCTCATACCCAAAGGTCTCCTTTGCAGTCATTGGAACATACTTGCAACTCCAGCCAGGGTATCCGGGTCTTGCTAGTTGGCTATAACTACTTGGAATGTGTACTTTTAGACTCAAGGAGGGAAAAATGTAAACTCTCATTTCAAATATAAGCTGTGTAGAAACATCTACACACTTGTGTGCAGGCATTATGTTGCCACATACATGTGTTAGCTATATGGCCTCTTAATTGACTGAGACTGAGAAGCAAACAAGTGGGAGTAGGTAAGTGAGGTCTAGTTTATGAAGCCATTACTCATATAAATAGGCCCATTAGCCTCCCTGTATAGTGGATTGAATAGCTTTAAGGTATTCTCAGGAAACTGCTTGTGGAAAAACAGTCTTCCTTGGAAGTGCCAGATGGGCAACAGAGACCTCAACATAGTCTAATAGGAAAGAAACTATGCCACTACTGAACATATCCTTGATTAGCTGGAGTATAATTCTTACTCCCTGCCCCTTCTGTTTGAGCATCCTTGTTCCCAGCTGAGCTTGGGAAGCCCTAGCTGGTAGTAAACTGCTCACATTTCCTTTCTCGTCTCAGGCTAAAGAAGCACGAATGGCTCATCGCCCATTACATAGAGGGTTCTGTGTAAACTTCCATGTTGTAAGCTTCATGCAAAGGAGTCCTAGTGTGGCATACACAAACAAAGAGAAATAGCTCTAAGATTTGAGTTGATATCAGATCGGAATGGCATATATTAATTACTGGATTGTCAGACCAAAAATGTGTTTTGCTTTGATGGCTGAGAGAAGGACAGGTCGCCTGTGATGCATTCATTATTAACACAGATTGAGAGAGAGAGAACCAAGCAGTCAGACATTCACAAATCATCTGTCTTTTTACTAATATCTGTAGGTTTTGGCATCTCCCGAGCAGGCCCCACTTCCCTAGAGAGGCTCTTTCCTAATGTTCAATAATGCATCTGTTATTATCAGAAGGATGTTAAGAGTTTTGAACGGTTCAAGCAGCTGTTGCTATGGAGTCTGCTGAGGCTGAAAAAAAAGACACTTAAAAATTGTAAATATATGCTCCCATGTGGTCTATTTCTCAGCTGAGAGAAGGGCCTTTGCGTTGCAGCTGCCACCTGTCTGCCACAGGGGAGGTTTTATAAAGGGCTCTCTTGGAGTTGCACTTGGCTGCCCATTTGAGGCCACAGCCAACACCAACTGTTCAACAATATTGTAGAAACTGAATTCAGCTCTTCGTCCCTGCTTAGAATTCTCATGACGCTGATATTCTGGAGAGGTCGCTAGTTACAGTGAGTGACATGATAAATCTCAACCAATGAAGTATCTTAGCCCAGAGGTTCCCAAACTCTCTCTGGAGATTCATGTCCCATGCGTACTCCCCTTTTCTAAGAAACAATATTTTCTACTTGTCTTAGGAATACAAGAGCAAGTGGCCATGTCTCTGTTACATATTACTGAATTTCTCTTTCCTGGTCTCCATCGGTTAGCACATAAAATCATTTTTAAGGTTATGGCAGTTATGCCATATGGCTTCTATATTGCCACAAACTGAATAAAAAGAGAGAGGAGAATTTACTGTTCAGTTTGACGTTGTGCACCAAATTCTAAAAAAATGGCTCCAGTCCAGCTTTTTAAATGATAATAATGCAAACTGCATGCTGAAGTCCTTAACCCATAAATGTTGGGTGCTCAAGTTTTCCAAAATTCTGTGGAAAAAATTAGTTTAAAAATTCAGATGAATATTTGTGGATTTTTTTTTTTTTACAATTTTGCTGCCAACTCTTGTGATATTTGGTGGTTTTCTTAAAGCCCCAGCTCCTAGAGTCATGTGATTATATGAGACTTTCAGGATATGTCCACACTGCAGCTGGGAGCATGCCTCCCAGCCCGGACAGAGAGACGTGTTATTGTAAGAAGAGCTAGTGTGGTAAAATAGCAGCATAGCTGGCAAGAGTAGTAGCCCTATTCAGGACATTAGATACTGATCTGGGATCTGGCACTATAATGCAGTTAAGAACTAAGGTGAGAGTCTCCAATCACTTATACTGGTTTTACCCCAGTGTAACACCATTGACTTTTGTGGAGTAACTCCAGATTACAATGAGAGTAGGAAAACACCCATAGTATGATCACTAACTGAATTTTCTTTTTTTTTAAGGGTAGGTGGGAGATTTGCCCCAGATGAAATACCATTGAATGGGGTAGTTTCTTCAGAATCTTTAAAACTGCAGCTTAAAAGAAAGACTTTTATACAAGTGCAGTAATTTTGTGACAGACACTGTAACAGAAGGATGGTCCTGTTCTACTGCAAACATCCTGTGTAACTAACAAGTTACTTAGGCCTGGATCCCCAAAGGTATTTAGGCACTTAGTTCCCACTGGTTTCTCATGCTGGCATTTTAATGCTCTAACATCTTCTCACTGAAATAATAAATTCTACCACAATCAAGCAAGAAGAGGACTGTATTGATGATATAATGAAGAGACGAATGTTGAACATAAGATGGAAGTCAAATCCATGCATAGGAGAAACAGCTTCTGGGGAACTGGAATGCTGACTGAATGATGATCTCACAACATTTTGAGAGGAATTTCTGGAGTTGAACATTTCATATAGCGGGAAAGAGAAATGATATTGCATAATTACATGTGGACTGCTGTAGATTTCAAATATCTATTCTTTATCTCTCCTCCTTCATGCTTCTCTACTTCACCTCCCTTCTGTCCCTTCTGAAATTCAGTTTTGTTAATTTCATATTATATGTATAATTTAAAAAATACGGATTCCAAGGGGTCCTGTAGCTCTGTGTATTTTTCCATTTTGTCTTTGCTGTTTCTTATTGTTTTTGTTGTTTTGTATATTTGAGTATGTATAACATACTGTTATATGAAATATATGTGTGTGTATATAAATAGTATTATCACTGACTATAAGTATCAGTGCACCCTGTATAAGACTATATCTATATTTAAAATGTAATAAATAAAATATTACTATGCAGCTTTAAAATGTTAAGTGAAAAAACGCATAAGAAAAAAATTCAGTACACCCTCTTGCAAACATTTATATCATATATAAATTTGTTTAGTCAGAAAATTATGGTCCCGTTTTTTTAAAATAAATCCTGTGTATGGGCTTAATTTTGTTCACCATGAGTAATCTCACTGCAGCCAATGCGACTAACTCCTTGCATATAGTTAAACAGGTGAATAAACCTTTCTAGAATCAGGGCTCAGGAGTGTATGTCAATTGATACAGAGTAAAATGCTTAATTGTGTAGATACACACTGTATTTAAAACATTCAAATTCCATAGGCCAAACTTTAGCCCAGAGTTCTGTTTTATGGCATTAGAATCCACTGGGGAAAGGCCTTACAATGGAAACACTGACATAATTCTAATATATTCTATCATTGTTCTTCCTCTAAGAATTGTCTAGGGCTTAATCAGACTTGCTGGTATATTTCCATATCAAAGTTAAGTATTAAATATGTGATTAACAGATGGCTGCATGAAAAAAAACCCATTTGCATGCCAGTGCTTACTTAGTAATAAGAACACTCCTGTTCTCCAATTATGATTAGCATTGTTCTCCGCCAGGAACCCACTAATGCCCTGGTTATAAATGTTCTCCATATTTTCTCTCAGGGATAATTGTGAAACAATCAGAGCACATCTAAACGGGACTCAAGGTTGAAAACTTATAAATCACACTTGTCAGCATTTTCCATCACCATGGCTGATTTATGACATGACCCGCTGCTTATAACCATACACAACTCCTACTTTGTAATCAGCCATGTAATAGAACTCAGACTGAACAGCATAGGAGAGCAAATTCACAGGGTGAAAAAATACTTTTAGATGTGTGAAACTATATGAATGTGTTGAAGGAAAATAGATCACACAACCATTCAAATGTTGCAGATTGGCATGTTGTATCTCAGCATGAGGAAGAATTGATTGTGTTCCATTAAAAACTCAAGTTTGAGTTAAACAAATCGGATCTAAGCCATCAATGTTTAGGTTTCTCAATTCAATCCTGGTAAGAAATACAGCATTTTTAGAGTATATTAGTCTCTCGGTGCCCTAGCATAGCTTAGTTATGAGTGTCTCAGCACTAACACATTTTTGCATACACTTATTCACAATGTTTGATCAGTGAAGTGATTTTGGATGGTGTCACCATGCCCCAGTGGGTCACAGCTAAGAAAGCCGCACTCAGAGCAGACTGTAAGAAATAGGGCAGGCAATCTGGCAGTTTATTCTGTCATAAGGTTATGCCAAGCCAGTAACAAAAGTGAAGTTTGGTATCACCACTCTGGTTAACAAGTCAAAAATGCAATCACCTTAGGAATTCCAGCACTTGGCTCGCCACCCAGCCATTGGACTTTATGATGAGTAGAGAATGAAAACCAATTTAATCAGATATAGGGTCCTTCCAATCCAAAGGGAGGATTATTTAGCAATTTAGCCAGGTCAATATAAACTTTTTAGCCAGGTCAATATAAACTTCAGATCTTACCCAATAATCACGCTGATGCCAATCCTTTAGTAACTAAAAGCTAAACATTTAATAATACAAAAAAGAAAGAAGAGAGTTATTGAATGATTAAAGGGAATCATATACATACAAGTGAGTGCAAAGTCCTTATATCAGGTTGTAGCAGTGGTGGAATAAATTGCTATCTTGCAAAAGTCTCTCTGGAATCACCCAAACAGATTGAGGGACATCAGTCCTTGTTTAGAGCTTTCTTGTTAGTAATCCAGTCCAGAGAAATGAAGACAAAAGAGAAATTTTGCTTGACCAGAGCCCATTAGCTCTTATTTTACTTAGTTTAAACTCTGCCTAATAAGACCTGCCAATTTATAACGCAGGAAGCTGGTAGTTGCTCATCTACTTAAGAAGAGACCATCTAGTCCAATTCTCTCAAAGAAGACATTTTGAGATCCATATTGCAAAGCTTCACGTTCTTCATTTGCACTTGGCATCAAAAGGATCCCTGAAGAAATGTCTGCATGGATTCTAGCTTCAGCTCACTTCCCAGGTCCCTGAAGTTATCCATGATTCAATTAAGATGCACTACTCCTTATAACTGGTGCACAGCTGAAGTGCGGGGATCTGGGGGTAATGAAGAAGTCCCCCCATAGCACTCTGATATCTGATGGCCAAGCAGAGAGTTCTCCCTCCTACTGAGCAATTCCAGGCACTTGTAACAAAGTCCAGTGATTGGTCTACTGGCATGGCATAATGCAAACAAAACTAGGCAGCAGCAGGTCTCTTTCTGCTCTGGCCGTCATCAAGACATATACCACTCCCACACTGCAGATTGGCTCTTTGGCAAGAGCCTCCTAACCCTGGCCACAGGGTTTTAAGCATCAATCTATTGAAGCAGGGGTCCGGATTAGCAGAGATGCCTGAGCTTCTGTAGGAGACTTGGTGATATTTCATAAGGAGTCAGAGACTTGAGAGACTCTAGAGCAAGGCAGGATCCAATCAATGGTCCTTGGCTAAAATGGGCAGGTTAAACTTTGGGGATTTTAGGAGGTTTAGGATGTGAGTTTCCAGAAGAAAGGGCTGATGACAGCCCAGGCCTGCTTGCTGTCTCAAGGATAGGTTGGTTTCAGTATTAATCCTGTGTAAGTTTTACTTATTAAATAAACTTGTCGCCACTAGGCCAAAAATCCAGGTGTGTGTATCTATCCTTATTGCCCCCCTGTCATTCACAAATATTATAGAATCATAGAACTGAAAGGAACCTCAAGAGGTGATCTAGTCCAGTCCCCTGCACTCAAGGCAGGACTAAGGGCTGGTCTTCACTGTGGGGTGGGGATCGACTGATACGCAACTTCAGCTATGTGAATAACGTAGCTGAACTCAGCATATCTTCAGCCGACTTACCTGCCGTCCTCATGGCAGCGGCGGTTGGCAGTACACTCTGCTGTTGACTCCAGCTTGCGCCTCGTGGCAAGCTGGAGTTACAGAGTCAATGCGGGTGCCACTAGCGATCGATTTCTCGCATCTTAACGAGACACGAGAAATCGATCACAAAAAGATCGATCGCTACCCTCCGATCTGGCGGGTAGTGAAGACGTAGCCTAAGTATTATCTAGGCTATTCCTGACAGGTCCAACCTTCTCTTAAAAATCCCCAATGATGGAGATTTTACAACCCCCCCTAGGCAATTTATTCCAGTGTTTAACCACTTTGACAGGAAGTTTTTCCTAACATCCAATCTAAACCACCCTTGCTGTGATTTAAGCCCATTGCTTCTTGTCCTATCCTATCAGAGGTTAAGAAGAACAATTTTTCTCCCTCCTCCTTGTAACAACCTTTTATGTCCCTTTTCTTGGGCTAACATCACACAGACTACAGTCTGGGATCCAGGAGTCTAAATAGTCAAATCATTTGCTTTTTTGTCAAGTTTAGGCTATAAGTGCAAAATTCCCCACTATTCTTCAGAACCTCTTTTCTCCTACGTCCTACATATCCTAACCTTCCGTGAGGGAGTTGGTATACTCAATGTGCTTCTGTTGTCATCTATTTTAACCTGCACACATTGTGCAGACCCAGATTAGGTGCTAATTCTTGAAATGAAATAACAAAATCACATAGGGACAGATTCTGCAACACTTACTCACCTGAGTTATACTTTCCCATTCAACACTCAGTGTCAGTACAGGTGTCAGAGTCAAGGTCACAATTAACAAACGCATTTTTCTTACTCTTAGACCTACACCCATAATTTCTTATTTAAATGGTTTTCTTTATTGACGTAATGTAATGGAAGGAAATTTGGTGGACTATACAAATCTAATGCACGTAGAAAATGTTGGGCGATGCAGTTCTTTTTAGGCAGGAACAGTTTTGAGTCATGGGTAGAACTGAGCAAAGCATTGCAATGTAGGAGGCAGATGCATAAATTAGATCTGCTCCTGACTAAATTAATCTTCCTTATCTCATGCTTCTCAACAGTTGTAGATTAACCGTGAAAGATGCATTTTGAAAGCATGTCACGTAATCACATGGGAGGTTAATAGAATTCTTGACATATTCTCACTCCCTTGGGACAGCAACATCTGCAGCAGAAAAGTTTTTGAAGTGCAATCTCATCATACTTTATGAAAAATCTTCAGGCAGCCATAACGGACCTTCTTGCAAAAAACTTTGAAATGCAGAATGATTTTTTTGCCTCTGCCCTCTTTCAAACTGGCTAAATATTTTGAAATGAAAGTTGTAAATTACTTTAGATAAACACCTGTTTTAGGACAGGAGCTATAATCTTTTGTTCTGCACACTTGCAACAGCAACAAAAATGAACATAGAGGAAACATGATTTAATATATAAAGTCTGTGTAAAGTAAGTTATTTGGGAGCATATTCTATGGTGATAGAACATTTTGAATTTAAGTTGTTGAGCTACATTTTAATAAATAGCGCATTTAATTTAATCTTCTTTTATTCTGCCATGCCAACCCTAAATAATGCAACAATACTGAATCCTTCCTTTTGAATACTTTACTGTAAAACTAACTCAGTTGCACATCTTGTTCAAGAAATTCTCTCTAGGGCATGTGGTTTAGGTAGTTAAATTAGTCTATATAAAGACCCAACTACACTGAATGGTTGCAGTGTTCTAGAGCCATGAGAAATATGGCTGTTTAATAAAAATATGATTTGCTGAGAATGCATGCTAAAGAGATGATTAGCCTACTAAAAGTTGATTAACTCTGCGTTCGGAGGGCAGTTTCAACAGGCGGGACAGTCCATGCTCAAGTTCCTGAGGGCAAGTTTATTGATCAACAGAAGATACTAAGCATCAAAATAACAGAAAAAACCTTAGAGCAGATATTTTCTGCCAGCTATGAAAGGAAGAGGGCACATCCCTAGCCTGACAGGCAGCTCTTTTGAATATGAACAGCTCCTCCCAGATCCTACTCTGATGTCTCCTCTCTTACCACTAAGTGCAGGCTCTCTCTATTTATAGCAGGTGTGACTTGCATTCTGCAGTCATATGACCTCCCTGAATTCAGTCCCCTCAGTCTTAAAGGGCCAAGTCCAGTGTTGTCAACACTTGTGATTTGGTGTTTCTCTTAGAGCCCCAGCTGCCAGAGTTGAGTCAATCCAGGAGAATCAGCTTTCTTTTTTTTTTAAAAAAGCATGCTTCTAGTGTCCATAGTTGTGAGAAAAAGAAAATAGGACCCAAGTGTACATTAAAAAACCAGCAGGCAAATAAGAAGACTCCCTCCTATGTTTTTTTTAAATCTTGTGATCTTTAAAGCAATCCCATGATTTTTGAGTGCCCAACTCATGATCTTTTAGCACGTGTGACCCTTGGAACAGTGCAAGGACGTTCACATATGCCCAGGATTGTTACTGCATACGTATTATTTTTAAATACAGGAGCTATATGTAAGACCAATGTGTGTCTGGGCACTGTGCAGTCCAAAAGTGGCACAAGTAACCCTTCTCATTACATCCTCTGCCTGCAGCCAGGCCCAACTTATGTGCTTGTGGTCACCTCCCTACACTTAGTACTTCCACAAAGGAGGCAATGAGGGGTGTGAAGGAAGCTTGGCCACATGCCCTGCCTGCCCCCAACCTAGCTAGTGGAGCTCGTAGGATAGGAGTGCACACTGCACTCTCTTGACTGTTTGACACCTCACTTGCTCTACTACAAATCAGTGTCTTAAAGCCATAACAGAGTCTATAGCGTTTAGCAGCACCAGGTAGATAGATCATGCAGTATAGAAAGGAAGCAAAGAATGCTAAATGGAGAATGCAAAACACATGGGCCTCATTCAAAATTCATGGATTGTGTGGGGTTGCGGGCAAGGACCTAGAGCGATAAAAGCAACAGAATTATAAATAAATAACTAAACGTTTACTGAAGAGAAGATCACACATAAAAAGTGAGCGGCTACTATAATTCTTTTTTGTCACCTTGCCCTCTCCTGCCCCCACTCTGGCATGATGAAAGAGAATCAATAGATGAGCACTCACCCCACCACTGCAGACCCACACAGCTACACCCACATTGCAGCTGAAAAATGAAGCTCATATGTATTTTGCTGTATATTTGCCAGCCCCCACCTTTGTACAGTAAACATCAAAGCCAGACGGTGGGGTACTGAAAACTGATTGTTGAGCATTTGGGTTCTGGATTCTAAGAAAAAACTAGTGGCCCATTGCAACCTTTCTGAAAGAGAATTTATGTTTTTCTTCTCCTTCTCTGTGTGTGTGCCATGAACATAACACTAACAAGGCATTTTGGACAGTTCATCTCAGCTTCTATCCTCTTATTGGCATTAACATTCCAGTCAGAAAGGCAGTGCGTTCAGCCACCTCTGAGATCACCGTATCTGCCTATATAGCCATGCCAGCAGGGAAAGCTCATAGAGGATTATGGTTGCTATGCTAGTTCTCCCTCTTGCTACTCTCACCACACAGACAGACACACACCTGGAGATCACATGATTCATATGTTTATTGAAGGAACGAATTAAAAATTGACAGGGCTGTTATTTAGCTTTTTCCAGTCCTTGCTGTAAAGACTTGGCCCTAGTGTATTGGGAAGGCAAACGTTCTCCTCCATTGTTTTACATCTCTCTCTCTCTCTCACACACACACACACACTATTAGGTAAGCTTCAGCTGACAGTAAGAAAGCCCTGGGATTTACATACCACTAAAATGCCTCTTCTCTGATAGCTTCTGCAGAACAATTCCCTGTTAGAGCACAATGTGACCTCTCCTGGGAGAAACCTGCCAGCTAAAGACCTGCCATGCCAAACTGAAGATTGTTCTTTTTTTCATCAGTGGCATTTGGCTAGCTTTACAGCAGGCTGCAAAACAGCTTAGGAAATGACACCAGGTTGGCTGATGTGCCCAGCCCTAGGGGTGCTATTTTACACCTTAGTATCCTCTTGATGATCTGAGAGCCACCCACAGCTCATCCAGCTGGGCAGGTCTAGCTTTACAATCTGTAATTTTAGTTCATGATTAGGGAACAAAATATGTGACTTTATATAGTGGAAGCCTGTTTCCCCTTTGGTTACAGCAGGAGTTTCAGGGCAGGACAGACTGAAGCTGTCTCACTCTCTCTATCATCCCCAATCCCCATCTCTGGTGATGCTGAGAGAAGATCCAGTCTTTCCATTTATTTCAATCAGACTTTGAATCAGGGCTCAGTGCTAACAAGCTGAACCTGGCTAGTATGTATTATTGTTATGACAGGCAGCACAGGTAGCAACACACACAATTAAGGTTGCTTGAGACTTTTCATTTATAAGACCCCATTTTCAGTTGCTTATAACTTTATCAAACTTAAACCATTTGGGTCAAAATTCTCCATACCAGGTGTCTGCCTCAGGCTCACTGTTCTTGGAAAGTTTCAGCTAAAATGGTTCAGCCATTTCCAAGAATGTGGTTAGAGAAAAAATATGTTTTGCTCAAATAAAAAAAAAATAACATTCTTCTTACTATGAACATCTACCACACTTTGGAACAGGAACTTGAAATTTGTCAGAGGGGGGTCAGGGATGTGCCTTTTGTTCTTACTGTGAAAATTCACCCAAATGTAGTAGGCAAGTTTTAAGCCTCTGAAAAATCACAGTTCACATGTCCTCAGTAGAGACTTGGAAGCAAAATTTTCCAAAGACTCAGGGCACTGTAGTAAATGTGAGTGTTGGATGTAGAACTTCTGCCTCACTCGTTCCAGAATTGGAAGGAGAGAGAGATCAGGCTCGTGGTACAGGCACCTAAATGTTACCCTGGAGAATTGAATTCTACCCCTGCCTCTGACACAGAATTCCTAGATGGTACTGGGCAAAGTCACTTAAACCAAACTTCTCACTAATGGTATGTCTACACAAGGTTTTGGAACCTGTAGCAGTGAACTCCCAGGTTGGGCTGACAGATTTGGGCTTGTGGGGCTCTCATTCCTGCTCTCTCTAATAGTGTATAGACAGTGCTTTGATGTTGTAGCATAGGCCTTGATGCTCACTCTGCTCCCTAGGCTTCAGTGCCTCAGCTCCAGCTGAAGCTGCAGCTTCAAAGCGCTGGCTCCACAGCTGGTTTTAAGAGCACTAGTGCGCGTCCTGCAAGTCTGATGACCTAGGCTGGGAGGCTCACTCCTGTGGGCTCCCAAGATGCTATGTAGGCACATTCTCATTCTGTGTGGGTCATTTCCTGGGTACCCAGCTGGAGACATCTGTCAGGTGATTTGCAGAAATACTGAGCTTTCACAACTGCAGCTGAAGTGAGTGGGAGCTCTGTTTTGTCCATATAAAAGTGCTAAGAAGGCTGAAAAATCAGGCCCCCAGCTTCTCGAATTGGGCATCCAAAACCAGCCACTTTTACCAGTTAAAAAGATTTTAGAGAAGCTCATGAGGAAATTAATAATTATGTATTCAGTGCAGTGTTGGATGGTGTACAGTAAAATAATGCCTGGAACCACACAATGAATGATGAGGCTAATCACAATGATGATTAACTAAGTACTCATTTAGTGAACACTATTCATCATGTGCACTGAATGAGGCAGAGGTCCTGTGGAAAAAAATGGCTATATCGTAATGCATTATGCACAAAGAGATCAAATTAACGTTACACACGATCCTTAGTTCTGGCATTTCCTAACTTTTGAATTCTTGACTTTGTAACCTTACATTTCTTTTAATGTAGGGTTTTTTGAATGCAATGTTATTAATTTGTATTGTGGTAGCTCCAAGAGGTTGGGGGCTATACAATACTAGATGCTGTACAGACTAATAACAAAGGATGGTCCCTGTCCCAAAGAGCTTACAGGGAAAACATAACAGCTGCCATACTCAGTCCAACTAGCCATTATCCTGTCTTCCAACAGTGACCAGTGCTAGATGCTTGAGACAGAATTAACGGAAGGACAATTACTGAGTGATCCATCTCCTGTCGTCCAGTCTCAGTATCTGGCAGTCAGAGGCTCAGGGACACCCAGAGCATGGGATTATGTTCCTGACCATCTTCTTAATAGCAATTTATGAACCTATTCTCCAGGAACGTATCTAATTCTTTTCTGAACCCAGTTATACTTCTGGCCTTCACCACGTCCCCTGGCAATGTGTTCCACAGGTTGGTCTTGTGGTGTGTGAAGATATATTTACCTTTGTTTGTTTTAAACCTGCTGCCTATTAATTTCTTTGGTGACCCCCTGGTTTTTGTATTTTGTGACGGGATAAAGAATACTTCTTTATTCACTTTCTCTACACCGGTCATAACTTTATAGACCTCTGTCATATCGCTACCTTACTCATCTCTTTTCCAAATTGAACAATTACGGTCTTTTTAATTTTGCTTTATACAGAAACCATTCCATATCCCTCATCACTTTTGTTGTCTTTCTCAGTAGCTTCTCCAATTCTATAATATCTTTTTTGAGATGGAATGAGCAGAACTGCATGCAATATTCAAGGTATGGGCACACCATGGCTTTATATAGTGGCATTATGATATTTTTTGTCTAAGTATAAGACTATAGAGGGCAGGTTATCAGATGTGGGGAGCACAAGGGAAAATGTTTCCCAAAACACCAGCATAGTATCCCTTCTTTCCTATACATAGAATGTGTGCTCTTTATCTAAATCTAAGAAGATCATTAATGGTGACAGATGAATAGAGAGTATTTGGAACTACAAAAGTGAGGCACATCTCAACAGGATGATAAGTGTTTTCCTCTGATGTGCATACATTACTCAGCACCAGATTTTTTTTTTGGAACAGAACAGGTTAAATGGAAAGCTCCTTTTCTCTAATCATCATAGTTGTGAAGAACAGAATCCAGTTCCCAAACTGCTGTTTTCTTTAATAAAATCTTTATTTGTCTCATATTAGAAAAACAAATCACCTTGTACCAGTCCACTGAAGCAGCCAGCCACATACTATAGGCTGTCCACTACAGGAGGGCTCTGAGGCTGGAGCCACCCAAAACGTTGAGGGAACTTCCCCACTAACAACTTTGAAACCAAAGATTCTTGAGACCTTCTTAAGTTTCCCTATGAAATTCTGTCATGCTTTTGCTAACCAAGCAAAACAACGAAATACAAGTCCCCACATGTCAAAGCTCTGCAGGAAAACCTAGGGCAAGTTAAAAAAGAAGAATTCCAATGTCGGTGGGCCCCAGAATTGTGAATGGTGTAATAATATGACCAAGCAACCCATTTAAAGTTCATTCATACAGGACACATAAACAGTGAGCCATGTCTTCAGAAAATGGATTGGGTTCCTTCTGTGGGGCTGTTGCTTTAGCCAGACATATATGATAAAGTAAAACATAATCTCTCTCCTCTCTTGTCCCTGCTTCTTTCAGCAGTCAGCTTGGTCTGAACCTTGACACTAGAGGGTGACAGGGATTACCAGAGAACTGCAGGCTGCCTTCTCACACATGCCGCAATTCTCTTAGACCCGCGTTTGTAGTGGTTTTTTCCTAGCTTTGCTTCGAAGCTGCGAGAGGCCTCTGTGCTAGCAGGGATTTAAAATGCACCACAGTAGAAACAGAAAAACAAAATCACACATACCCAGGGTGTTTTAAAAAAATACACATCCATAAATGATACATTCCCTCCTGTGGCAACGGTTCCTGCCTACCTGGGATCAAGTTGCACTGCACTGTTCTGCGAGTTGTCTGTATGGAAACAGCAGATGTTTCGGGTATCCTTGAGCAGGAATTAAGGCACATAGGACACTTCTGCGGGAAAACTCATGGAAAGGAATCCTGAGGGAAGGACTTTCACAGGGGATTGAATGTTCAGCCCCCACACCACAGTCCTCATGAATCTTCTAGAGGCCAGAAATATCACTGTACTTCTGCACTGGCTCCTAGACCTCTCCTCTTCCCTCTTAGCACCACTGAATTGAAGCCAGGCTACTGCTCCCCACAGAACTTCACTTTTAGGGTGACTCCACAACATGGAGGAACTCTGCAGAAAAGTTCCTACAGATCCACCTGTAATAACTCCCTCCCAGAGGTTGTTGGTGTATGTGTCCCTGCTCTGACACCAATACATGTACAGCGGGCTCTATGTGCAGTATGGATCACCCTAATTACCTAATATAAATATTAAATAATAATTAGAGATGAAATTGAATGGCTTGTACCAGTCTGCACTGCCAAATGGAGGCACTGTGTGGCTCACAGGATGGGATGTGCATTGCTAAGTGGTTCTTGGTCATACCAAACATTTAGACCATAATGCAGTGAGTGATACATATAATACTAAGGAATTCACCTCTGGAACCCACTCCGCATAATGGTGATGTGTTAAGGAACAGTTCCATGCTGCTTACCCTTTCTTCCTCCCAAGAGATATCCCATTATCTTCTAAAACCCTGTGATTGACCTGCAAGAAAGAGCCATTGGGATATGTATACAGGAAAGTGATCAGCTGAGTTTCACAGAGGCCTCTTCAAACGCTGAAGAGGTGGGAAGCAAACCATTGTAGTGTATGTCTGTTTGGCATCACTACAAGATTAGTGAAGACAAATTCATAGAATGATTATGTTTATATGTGAGCTACACTTGAATGAACCAAGTTGTGGACTCTGTACTAAGACTCGCTAGGTATCCCCTTATGATTTTAGTACCACAATAAGAATATTACGCTGTATTAATTGTTTTTCTAACTATGCATTTTATGTAGCTGTTAAAAAACCCTTTGAATTTATTTACAGTCATTTGCAGGGGGATTTTAATGGCAAATGAGACATCATTTTATATCTCCTTTTGTTGCTTTGTTACCTAGGGCACAAGGAGACAGTGCACTCTTTGCCAAAAAGCAGAGAACAATGCCCCAAGGAGGCAGAAACAGACTGTTCATCCTAGGGATGGTATTTTAAATAAAAGGCTTTTACTGTACTGCATTTTCTGACTGTTTGCGGCTTCTGCTGCATGAGAATGGGCTGTGTATTGTTTGAATCTGGTTTTCTGATATTATTTTCCCAGCAATGAGTACTTTCTTTAGTGTCCTGCAGGAATATGTGGATCACGCATGGTGCCTAAAGCAAGGAAGAGTTAAATGTGGCTTGGAGAGTGACAGGGTGAAACGGAGTGCATGAAAGCCTATTTGTCTTCTAATGTGGGTTAAGGGGCAAAGTAGAGTGGGAAAAGATTCTTTCCCGCTATTATGTTATAGCAGACTATTTGGTGAAAGTCTGTTCCTTTCCCTTTTCTCCTTTTCTGTTGCCCACCCAAAAATCTAAACATGTAAAACCTCAGTTTGAATAGCAGAATGTGTATTGCATTCTTCTCCTGCCTGGTGGGACAATATGTGGGACTGCTGTGGTAATTATTTATTGACCTTGAATCATTCTGGGAGTCTATTGTAGGAAATTCCAATGGAATGTATTGTGTTAAAACTTTGGTTAATGTATTATTTAAATTAATTAACAATTTCTACCCTCTATTGGTATTGAAGAAAGCTAAGGGAATACATGATAACACCACATGTATTTTGAGGGCCACTTTTTCCTCCAGTGTTTTAATAGAATTTTAAATTATGATTTTTGTTTCAGAGAGAAGAGTTTTCCCCTGCAGCAAAAGCAAATCTCAGAAATGATGACTCATTATAATATTAGGAAATTAAATTAAGAGATTGTATATTGCCAAGGGTAGCTGCTGCTTCTGTTGTGTTCCTTTATTGTAAATGCATAACTATCTTTTAATTTTTTCTTTACTGTGACTAAAAAACAAACAAGCCCTAATTGAACACACACTTGTGTAGGAAACATCTTTGGCTGGAGTTTGTTCAAATTTCAATTTTCCAGCAACATTTTTCATCAAATTTTTGAACTTTGATGGAAAAATAGGAAAAACAATGTTGACATAATTGTCTCAAAATATTTTTCTGGGGTTTTTTTGTTACCAGTTATAGAATCATAGAAATGTAGGGATGGAATGAACCTTGAGAAGTCATCAAAGTCCAGTCCCCATTCTAAGGCAGGACCAAATATACCTAGACTAGCCCAAAGAGGTGTTTGCCAATCCCTGGATTAGACAACCTTTGGCACGCGGCCTGCGGGCGGGCTGGGTGAGTTTGTTTACTTGCCCCGTCCGCAGGTTTGGCTGATTGCGGCTCCCACAGGCCGTGGTTTGCCACTCCAGGCCCATGGGATCTGCAGGAAGTAGCAGCCAGCACATCCCTCAGCCCACGCCACTTCCTGCAGCCCCCATTGGCATGGGACGGCGAACCACGGACAGTGGGAGCCATGATCGACTGAACCTGCAGCTGTGGCATGTAAACAAACTGGCCTGGCTTACCAAGGGGCTTACCCTGGTGGGCCTCGTACCAAAGGTTGCCCATCCCTGGTCTAATCTATTCTTAAAAACCGCCAGTGATGGAGATTACAGAACTTTACATGGAAGCTAGTCCAGTACTTAACTATCCTTATAGTTAGAAAGGTTTTCCTAATATCTAACCTACATTCCCCTTGCTGCAGATTCAGCTGATTACTTCTTGTCCTACATTCCGTGGACATGGAGAGCAATTGATCATTGTAATCCTTCCAATGGCCCTCATGATTGAGGCTGATTTAATCAAATTTTTGAATTTTGAAAAACAATATCATTCAATACTTCAAATTTTGATGAAAAAATGAAGATAAAACAAGAGAAAATATTTCAGAATTTCAAGACTTCCTCCCCAGTCTATACATCCTCGCCAGCTGTACATCTGACTGACACAGCAGAAACCTCAGACAATTCCATAATAGTGCCACATTCTGCTTTGCAGTAGACACACATGGCATCATTGAAATAAGTGAGAGTTACCTCATTCTTATTGCTCTTCTTTAGCAAAGTCTCCTCCAACCTGTCTTTGCCTCAGTTTCCACACTCATAAGGTGGTGAGTCAACTCAATGGCCAGTGTGCCATTGAGGTTCTCACCACTACCAGTATTTCATTTTCTTCTCCAAGGGATGCATTCACTGTTCAAATACAACTCAGTACCAGTCAAGACAGGTCCTACTTCAGTCACTTTCTCCTAAAGCGTCTGTCCCTGCATATAGTGCAGGTATCCCCAGCCAGGTCTTTCACCTACCTGGGAAGACAAGCCCCCTTTAAGGTCCTTTCCTTGATTCGAGGTCTCCTGCAGGAGTCTTCCCACTCCCTGAAGTTCTCACCATTAAGTGAGCTGCTTGTTGGCCTTCTGTCTCACCAGCTGATCAGTTACAGGTGGTGGCAAAGCCCATCTCCCTTAAAAGGCTATTCCTTACTGTGGCACCTTCCATCAGTTATCTGCAGCTGTAAACTTCATTCTCTTGAGATGAAATCTACAGTGCCTACACTTGGAAGAAGGGGGGCAAAGAAGAGAGTTAGGGGTCACCAATTTAACAATCTATCCCAAAGATGAAAGGTTGGGAACCACTAAGAATGGTCAAGTATGGGAATTAACTGTGATCAAATTATTGATGATTATTTGCAAATATATATAGTCAGAGTAATTTTTTTAAATATACAAATTAGACAAGATTTTCATTCGCTGTAGTACAGCAAAAAAAGGAATGTAATGATTCATATGCATTCAAAGCATTACATAAATGATGTAGAAATTACATCCACGTAAGTTCTGTAGTACATGTGGTCAAATTTGGTAGATAATTTAATTCATATGCTTTGTGGTCATTCTTAAACAAACAAAGACCACAAACAGGGAGAGGGGCCTAAATATACCTTAATGATTTATAAGGAAAACTTCGAGCCTACATAAGCAATACTATAAATTTGACAAAATAGACATAAGTTAAAAACAGACATTTTTGTCTTACAGTTTAATGTAACTGTATCTTAGAGCAACAATCTGAAAACTCCAGCAGCTGTTCTTCAAATAAAGTATTTAATGAAATATGCTTCCCAATTCTTTTAGTCTTTGGAGGGGAAACATCCTCAGCAGGAATTCGTTCTGAATTGAGACAACACGGAATACACACATAGTCCCAAAGGTGCTGCCCATCATGTGAAAGGGGATCAGAATCTGGCCCTTTATCTCTAAAGGAAAAGGAGAAATCAACTTGTGAACTGGAAATCTGAACTTCTGTTTTGTAGGTTACCCTGTTCCATGCCAATGTCTCCTCTAGGTAGAAAACAAGTGCCTGTTAGCTAAAGAAGCTAAGTCATTGCTGCTGTTAGACATATTTACCTGCGGTGGATATTGGCTACCTCCGCAGAAGAGCACAAGCGGATGTCTCTTTGGACCTATCCCCTGAAATACTTTGAGTCCAGTCTTGTAGAGCTCATACAGATGGATTTGTAAGGGTTACTAAACAGATGGTTACACTGATGCAGAGCCAACACCTTCCCACTACTGCATCCTGCTTGTCCTGGCCACCTCCAATGGATTTAGATTTCCTGTTCACTTACAGACCCACAGGGAACAATCACACTTGGATCTTAGTTTAATTACTAGCTGAATATTAGATGTTCAGGTGTGTAGTACACAATTTTGTTTGAATATTGGAGTCAGTGGGCCAAATTCCACACTTAGTTGCAACTGACTTCAGAGAGGTTGCAAGGAGGGGCAGAAAGCAGAGCCACTGTGATTAAGGGGGACATTTTCTGCATAAAAATAAAAAAAGAATGAATCAGATCTGAAGACGCTATTTAGACAAATTAAAATTAACTTCGCTGCTTCTCATCAGCAAAGCTCCACAACCCTCCTTTGCTCTGCAGCTATAACTGTGACAAGCAGTAAAACATTTTTCCTTTCTTTGGTGGCTAAGAATACACCCCTCCAAGACTCCAATACGAAAAAAACTCAGCCATTACCAGTGGATTTAGGGCAATCCCCCAGGGCATTCCTCAGTGTCCTAACACTGTGCATGGATTGTTGCTAGATAATTTGATAGGTGTGTCTTAAATGGCACCATCCATGAAAAGATACACATCCATGTCTGCCTCTCTGATTTCATAGTAGCAGTTGAGGCACAACAGGAGGATATACAGATCACCCTGGATATTTTCAGGGAAATATATAACAGTGAAGAAGGGAAATGTGAAGTGGCCCAATCCAACGCCCTTTGAAGTCAAAGGAAAGAATCTCATTGATGTCCATAAGCTTTGTTCAGGTCCTAAGGGATCAATGGGCCTGAAAATTGAATAAAAATAACAAAGAACTTTAGATTGTTTTATGGATTGAGGGAAAGGAGGTGGTAAATAACCCCTTACCAGGAGGTTTTTTGTTCCACGCTCACTGAAAGAGAATCCTCCCTTGTTGACAAAAATTCACAGGACAAGATGGAGTTAACACAATCTGTAAAGCTCTGTGTTGTGAGCCATAGATCCACTCAACACCTCTCCATGCCTCCAACAATTTTTTTGAAAAGCCTCTGTGGGCAGGTGGATTTCAAGCTGAATCAGCCAGCTGGGTGTGAAGCCAATTTTTCAAGATCTTGCACACCACTGAAGCTGCAAAATGCTTTTGTCTGGATAAAACTCTTGAAATCTAGTGAAGGTTTTGTTTTTTTATATCTTTTAACCTCAAAAATTAATAAAATGTTTAGAGAGTCCTAAGATTATTGGCATGTTGAGACAAGTAAGCAGTTATTTAACCAAATTGCAAAAAATGTTTAGTTTAATATACCTGTTTCTTAATTACAGCCCCTTCAAATATCAAGCAGCAAATACTTTTGGGAAAGATTGTGCAGTTAAATGTTTTTTTATTATATGCAGGTACTGGGCTTAGTACCATGTGGCCCCCATCCTTGATCAGGAACTCTGGGTGCCACCAAAATGCCAATAATAATAGTGTTATTGTAGCCATGTTGGTCCCAGGATATTAGAGGGACAAGGTGGGTGAGGATTACTTTTACTGGACCAACTTCTGTTGGTAGGAGAGGCAGGCTTCAAGAAGCCTGAAGGAGAGCTCTGAAGAATCTCAAAAGCTTGTATCTCTCACCAACAGACGTTAGTCTAATGAAAGATATTACCTCACCCAACTTGTTTCAATAACAAATAATGTAGTATTATTAATTACTAGATAATATTTAGTAATAGTTTGTTGGCCACTGCAATCCCCATACTAGAAATGTGAGAAATATTCAGGTTAAACTCACCCCTATTATGAGCACCTAAGTGGGACATAAATGGAATAGAGGCCTTGACCTGGGTCTCTGTGAATGGGTGAATTTCATCTGGATTGTGTTAATGGCTAAGCAAACTCTTGCATTACTGTTTCTAGGAAAGTATGACAGATACTATTTGTTAAGAGCTGTGTGATCTCAAAGGTATTGGCAGTGCACAACAACAATGTTATTGGCCCTACAAACTATTCACATGATTGGGCCCTAGCTGAGGGAGAAAAAAACATAGCAAAATTGATTTGTTGCTAGACTTTCAGGTTCAAGCAGAGAGAATTTCAGAGATCCCTGGTCTGACTCTTGACAAGTAACAATGCAGTTGCTAAATGGTAAATGTATATTTAGGCTTTCCAAAATACCAACTTGTGGGAAAAAATTCAGAAAGCTCTAAATCTGGAAAAAAATAAAACAAAACAAAAACCCAAAGTTTTTTATTTTATTTTATTTTATTTTTAAAGAAATGATTGTCTGTTTGGAGATGTTTATTTAATTATCAGCATCAGACATCTCCTTCCTGTTTGGCAAATGGGTACCATTTTTGATGCATTTTGATTTGATTAATTAGACCACAATGAAGACCCTGGAATAAAATTGACTGGTTGCTTCTTTTTCTTTTATTTGAAAAATAAACATTTGGTTTGAGACTACATTCTTCCACTATAGCATATGAGACTGTACTTTCATATCCTTTGATTTTTGAAGATTTATTTGTGAAATGTCAAGCATGTTTCTGCTTAGCTTGCCTTGTTTGCAGTTACGATTTTTTTTTTATTAACATGTATTATCAAACCATGGCTAGTTTTCTTTAGAAGTAATGACTGAACTAAACTGTACATGAACTCTCAGCTCCTGAATGCTCTGTTGATGGGAATACATTCAACAATGTTAGAAGAAGAAAATAACGAACCCATCAAAATAAAATGCTCTTCAGAAACTTTAAACCTTTACATCTTAAAAGTTATAGCTGGCATCTCTAACCATTGTTAGGGATTTTATTTGTTTTGTCCAAAGACCGATTTCATGCCCTGCATGAGAAAAATCACTTTTTTGCTAATTTAATAGGAGTCAGTTAGTTCCAATGTCAGTCCTTCCATCCAAACTTTAGGTGCTCATTCATATACCACAGTGATGGTGCCTGGATACTCAGATAATGTAGGGAAAATCCTGACTCCGTTGAACGCAAGTGTTAAATGAAAAAATGAGATTCTCATGTAATCAATGAAATTAAAAAAGAAGTTTCTAGTCCTTGTGGAGAAAAGCTTGAAAATGTGAACCCTAAAGGCTGAAAAAGCAGAAAAATCTATTTTTAAAAAAATCCTGTGACTTTTAGGGCTGAATTACTGATTTTTGAATGTTTGGTGTAAGTCGATAATACTATAAGATAAATATGGCATAGACCTTATGCTCGCTCTCTGCACAGCAGTGAATTTCACTCATAGAGAGTATGGATCTATAGTCTGTAATAATGTCAAAAATTCCTAGCACCAAACTGTACCCTACATGGAAATGCTTCATTCCCTCCAAAGAGTAAGGCTTGCATCTATGCCCAAGATGGATGCCCTGAATAGCTCTGTAACAACCAGCAGATGAAGTTTCCTAAGATATTCAGAAACATTTATTCCTAAATAAAGGAACTAGAAAGAGTGCTGGCTAGTTCAGCACATGAACTGCAACTGAATAGAAATGTTACTTAGCCATGACTCCTAACAATTCTGCTGATATAGTGTACATGAGTTCTCAATATTTGCTCTCCCAAGGGGATCTGAAAGAAAATCAGAACTTTGTTCTTAAGAGTTCATCTAGCTCTGATGTTTAGTCTCCAACAGGATGTCATGAAGCTGATTGTGACATTGCAATTGGTTTGAGGACAACTGGCCAGGCCTCCAACATACCTCCAGTCCTTTACCCAGGGAAGGCAATTGCCTTAGTGTCTTCTGAATTGGGCAAGGGGCTGCAGATTTCCCTACTGTGTGTCTTCAGCAGTTTTGCCCTTCCATTCTTTAGGCTTGTGCTGGAGCTGGCTTAAAGTTTCAAGGTTAATCCCTTAGTTATGATACTTAGGATCCAGTCCAAATGCCAATCAGTCTTTCTACTCTTTTTCAAGAGAGTTAGTTGGGACTCTTAGAGAGAAAATATGTCCATCAGTTATCTGCATTTACTTTCAAGTATTAATTTCTACTCATCTATATTTCATTAGACTGAAGAAAACCTCAAATCATCACAGCAGCCAATTACATCTCTTAACAGTATGTTAAATATTTATTAAAATCATAAAGCCCAGTGGTCCCAGTAGCTAATTACAAGAAGTGGATGTTTATGGAAATAAACCCAACCATGAAGATTTAATTTAAATGAGTGCTAAAACCCCCTTGACTTTGGAGATTTTTTTTAAAACAGTGTCATGTTGGTTTGTATAGCTTCCTCATTATTTGGGTAATATTGGCACTGTTGATAATAACAGACACTGTCTTGGACAAAGGCCAGTATTCTAAGTATGTATCTAATTTGTCCAGACAGTTTTAGGTTCTCTTGTATTAAAAGTATAAATTTAACAAAGAATTGTAATCTAATTACAGATTACAATGCCAAAGGAGAAGACTCTAAAGAAATAAACTTTTACATTAAGGGCACTGTGCAAATGTAGTAAGAAATATAAATGTATACCAGTAATAAAGAGATTTAAATAGAAGTTTCAAAGGATTTGGGGAAGTTCATTGACAATTATTTACTTAGGGGGAAAGGATTCAATGTTTATTCCTAAGGAGTTCACCCAGTCTAAGATCATTCATTTTGCCTACACAACACATCAAAGAACTTGACAAGTAATGCTACTGGCTTCTTGGAATCTCAGAATGAAAAGAAGCTGCATATAGAACCTCATTAATTCATGACTGAGGATTGCTAGGTTTTGAAAGTTAAAAAGAGATTCTCTCTCCCACACTGAGCAAAACTCAGCTTGGCTGGCGTAGGGCTTATGTAGCCAGCTCAAACTCCTTGATCCTTAGGACCAATTCTGAATCTGATGCCATTTAAGGTTGTTAACAGACAACTTTAAATTGTCTTTGAGTCCATTAATTGGGTCCAAAACTAGTGCAGGATTGATATGGTAGAGCAGAGCTATGCAACATCCTGAACCCGTCTTGTTAGTTTTTCTCTCCTCTACCATGCCCACTACACTGGGAAGAAATGGGGGAGGGGGTCGAAGTTGCTGGGCTTGTATCCTAGTGCATCTTCTGTAGCCTGGAGTTTCTCCCCACAAAATAATTCTGGCCTTACAAATTACAGCCTGTGTCAGTCTTGTGCTTTCTGAATGGTGTAAAGGTGCCAAAAACTGATCAGAGAATCAGGCCCTTTGGGTGGGATTTTCCAAAGGGTCTTTGCTTTAGATGCTTTTATAAATACAATCCTAAACTCTTCACCACTGAAATCAATGGTAAAACTTCCATTGATCTCAGTGGTGGAGGATTAGGCACTTGAATGAAAAAACCATTACAAAAAATCAAAGGTCCTGCATCCCTCAGCTCCATTGGTTCATTTATTTTTACAGGTGTAGTTTAAAGCTTTTGTTATTTATTTGTTACAGTGTTTCACAGCACGAAATGGATGCATTAGTAAATACTGTTACAAGGTACAAGTTTTTTACCTTCTCCAAGCCTCAAAACCCAAGTACCTGCATAGTTACAGTAACCTCCCACGTGTCCCTAGCTAAAGTGTGGACAGGCAGCCTTTGCAAATGAAACTCTCTATTGCAGCACTTTTCCCCTTTGACCATTAGAGGGAGTAGAGAGCGTATTGCTCTCTGAAGCTGCTGTTCATCTGTTTACAGGGTATTACAGGTTGCTTGTTGGTGCAGCCAATACAAGATATCTGTGATGGATTTGAATATCCCTTAAAGTTCTTTGCGATCCCTGGCTAACATTATCTGCTGGTTTACATTGCTCCAGCTCTGTTGAACAAATCTGAAATTCCATCTAGTAGTAGATGGCAGTGAAATGGGACTTCTGTGGATTTGTTCCAATTCACACCAGCAGAGAATTTGGCCCCAGGATCTCAGCAAAAAGGCTGCAAGGAATTAGGGCTCATTTGGAGCTAGGGTTACAACTCCTGTGGGTAGGACTCCCTACTTCAGGGTTTCAGTAATGTGACACTCAGCCCTGCTATGAATAATAGGCATGTGGATCAACAAAACATAAATCAGAAAAATTCTCCTGTACAAGAAAACTATGTAACAAATACTGGCATCCTCTTCATACATGTATATAATCAATATAAGCAGATGTTATGTGACGTCAGCAAGGGGAGATTAGTATTTTTTAGGGCTACTCTTAAAGTTCTGTGACATGCATCATTGCCAATTCTTGTTTGCAAATCTCATATCTGGTGTTCTTCTTAAAGTCCCAGATCCTGGAGTCATGTTATTTCATGAAAATCCCAGCTTTCATTTATTTATATAAAAGCAAGTTCCTGGCCCTTATGCTTGCAGACAAAAATTTGAAAATGCGACTGATGTGAATTTCAAAAGCTCAGAAATCAAGAGGCAAATTAAAAGTACCCCAAATACATGTGAGTGAGTGTGAAATGTTTGTTTGTAACTCTCAGTATTTTTAAACCAATCTCTTGAATTTGGAGGCCTGATTAATTTTGGAGGTCATTAATTTTGAATTCTTAGGAGTGGCCATACTGCCCCTGCCAAATTTCATGCTGACTTCAACAGGAGTTCCAGAGTTGCAACATCTGCAGGATTAAGTCCTCTGATGCTTTGTGTTGGGTGAGACCCTAATGCCACACTTAAATGCAGTGAAGTCCTATACGGTACTATAGAACTTCCATGATTCAGAGCAGTCTTACAACAGTGTGAAAACCTACAAAGCTGAACCAGCACTGAAACTATCAGCAGAACTAAGAAAACAAGACATACAAAGTAAATGCTACATGCTGAGACAGTGGTTTCAAATAGCATCCTGAGGCTTGAGAGTTTCAAGCTGGAAGACAGCCAATAAAAAGGACAAAAGATCTTCTATATAATAACCCTTGCAGCTGAATATTTATTAATCTTTCAATAGAGACATTTTACTTTTGATTTTTTTTATGATATGTCCATCACGTTTTTTTGGTCTCCTGCCTCTTTTATAAACTAAATGAAGTTGAGTGCCTTAAAAAGAAAGGCTGGACAACCAACAACATGTAACATAAAAACTAATGTGTAATGGTCACCAGATGGAATTTCAGACCTGCTCAAGTGTGTGAGCATGTCGCCCTCTACTGTCTGAATCCTAGCAAGGCTAGAAATCCCAGTGCTATGGCACGTACTGGAAAGTATCCTTAAGTAAAGTGTAGCATGTGATATTTGGGTGGTTGGTTGTGAGTTCTTTCCATGATGACAATCATGAAGTCTGTACAGCCATAGGGTGCAGATGAGGTGATGAGCTAAGCTGGTTGGTTGGTTCTGATTACTCACGTGGTTCTGGTTTTCTGAACAGGTGATTCTACGCTATATGTTTTGGGATGTTTAGCAGAAACTATTTCCACTTTGTTTTTGAAGGGAGAGAATACTCCATGTTGGGCCAGTCAGAAAAAACATACTTACAATCGTGTTGTGGTGTGGTGCTCCATGCTTTGGTGTGTGTGTGTATATGAGAGAGATTTTTAGGAAGCATCCCCTTGTCTGCACACTATGGCTAATGTTCTAATGATCATCACAACTGGAGTATAACAAATAAGTATCTATACTAACTGTTGATGCCTATTTGAGATGGGCACACTCATAAGCATAGATTGACTGTATCATTTGATTTTACCTCCTGTTTTTCAATTCACCTCTTGTGAATGGCGGTTGTACAATAGATAGATATGTCCCAGTCAGCCAAAGATTTCAGCGTATGCCGTATGGGACCATGGGAGACTCTCTCTCACCTGTGGTATATTTCAACTGGCTTTAGGCTGATTCTAACTATGAATTAGTTGGGGGCATTCCTATCTTTCTTGAACATTCAACTCTTGGGGTCCATGTTTAAGCCCAGGATTTTTAAAGATACTGGATGTGAAGAACGTCAATTTCCCAGTTTAGAAATAATAAGGCCCTTACTTTTTTATTTTTTTTCATGAAACCCCCACACCACATGTTTTTGCCCAGCTCTTAAACATGAAGGAAAGTGGTACACACTTGTAATCCTTCTGCACAGAACTCCCATTGATGTAAAAGAGACTTGCCCATTTGAGACATTATGGATTCAAGCCCCTTTGGTTTGATATGCTGAGACTGTCATCATCAGACTTTTCATAGGAATGGTAGGATTGTGATCATGCAAGTCAGAATTAATAATAATTTGCACAGATGCATCTTAGTGGATGAGTGGAGTCCCCATCCTATTCCCAAAGCAACATATACTTACTAGATTAATGTCTCACTCATTCAGCCCCCTTAGCTTTTCCTTGATTCTTAATTTAACAACAATACCTAAGTCTCAACCCAAGTTTCCTCCTGAGTTTTGCTATTAGTAGGGCTTTCCCTGCAGGACCCCATTGTCCGGTCTCTTCTGAGTCACTCCAAGCCTTCTTCTACTTGTGAGTGGGAGCTAATTGGCTGACTTGTTCTGGCTATGAGGATGAGTCATCCAAAATGTCTGCTCATTTCAGTGTAGGGTCCTGGCATCTGACTACCCATTGAAAGCAACTTTCTCAAAACTGAGCACAGATTTCCCACTCCAATACTCTTTTTCCTTGTGTAGAAAATGTGCTTTGGTATATGTTACTTGAAAGTTTAAATGTACAGCATTTAAATGAATCTAACACTTGTTCAGCAGTTTTAGATCACCACATGTGAGAGAATGGATCCAAAGAGAATTTTCTTTTGTTGTATGTTGTAATACATGTTGGTCAGTTCATTCTTTTCTGGTCTATTTTAATTTTACAATGTTTGCAGTCATAATGAGGCTACAGGACTCAAAGAAAGTATTATAAATGTGCTGTATTTTGTGATCATCCATCCGTTTCTTTTAAAGTTTACCTCTGCAGTGTTTATTCTCATTATGATAATCACTTATTAATGTAATTAAGGACATTCAGTGTTGCAATATAAAATCAAGGCATGTGGTAGGCATTAGTATTAGTAAAACATTGTCCTTTTTGATGCTAGTTAGGCAAAACCATGGAGATACAAACCTCTCCAATAGATCTGGTGGGAAGAAAGGAGAATGAATACAATACCAATTAAGATGCCCTTGTAGCACTAAGAAATTCAGCAATGTTTTCCACTTAAATACTTTTACTTGAAAAGCAATTTGCCTCACTGGGGAAAGTTCTCACATTCACAAGTATCATACATAGCTAAAATCTCCCTTTAAAAAAAAGTTTGTGAGCAACAAAACTGTTCACATTTGGATCTTAGGGTGTTTTTTCTTTTTTTCATTTGAAGCTTTGGTGTATAAGCAGTCTTGAAGTCCTGTAGTAGATTAGTTTCTGGGCAGCACATAAACAATAGATTAGAATAATCTGACTAAAATATGAAAGCCTGAGCTTTAATAAGCACTAAGATAATTCAGGGCCTAGCATATACAAGGCACATTTTTTACTTAATAAAAAAGTAAGTTTTAGCCATTACTACTGGGTTGCTCCCTTTACATCTATAAAGATAGATGCCTTAAAAGTTTAGTGTTACAGACACTTTATGAAATCTTTGAATCCACAGAAAATGTATCCTGATATGTATTGTCAGCAACAAAAAAGCTGTTACCAAAAACCTCTGAAGAACAACAAAACTCACATACTAATAAAGAGTTAAGCTCTATGTAGCAAATTGTTCTAGCAGGTTTTTCTTCAACCTAACAGGGCAAGTGTCTGCAGCTCCAAAATAAAGTGGGAAACTGAAGAAAGCTTTGGATTTCAAACATCTTTCAGTAAGGAATTAGTTTTAAAAGACATGCAACAATAAGCCATGAAATGAGTCCAGACACCATAATTCAGGGATGGAATATGCTATAAAACTGGCAGGCTTCCAGCTCAGAGCCAGGTGCCTATTTTGGATTAGATTCAAGTGGCCTTAGGCCACCTAGAGAGCTTTCAGGTAGAATCTGGAAGCTGCTCACCTCAGTATGCCCTAATTTAGTTCTCTTTCAGGTACTTGTAAAGGATTCCCAGATGGCTGGCCCCCATCCAAAATAATATGCTTTCAAATCGCATCATCTATATACTATGATAAGGCAGGGTTGAGAAAGAATGTATCTGGAAAAGAAATACTGAACATGATGCTTTCTTTCTACAGCTTGTAGTGTAGCTGGGAATGATATTGTTTACACTTGATTCTAGTATTTGTAACTTATTATGTCTGATACACTTGTCATTGAGGGATTGCAAAAGAAATGCAGTTCCAGGGGGAAAAATATAGCTAAAGGGGTATTGATGTTAAAAAAGTAACAGATCTTTTAGAAACAAGGATCTCTAATTTTCTTACTTATACTGCCATAGATTATTAAAAGGAAAACCATTTTTACAGTCTAATTCACATACTACATCTGTGCTCTTTGTTTACCTTTTGTTGCATATCAGTCCCCTATGGACAATGATATTAGGCTAGTCAGTTTCATGTTTGTATCTAGTTAGTTTCAATTTTTGGTTTTCAGGACTTTCCACAATGCTGTGATGCACTGTTAACACCACAGAGAAAGGATTTTAGCTTTGTTTTAATCCTGTCTTTGTTAAAAATCAAATGATTGAATAGATAATGAAATCACTTCTATTAATATTAGGTTTGTACACAATTCATCAACAGAGCAGAACACTAGTGGTTCCACTGCTTTTTTTGGACTATGCATGTTTTGCAATGGAGAGTGAGAGGCAGGATTAGGCTATTAGGTCCCAACCCAACAAACATTTATCCATGTGCTTAAATTTAGCCATGTGTATAAGTATTTGCACAATTAGGGTCTCATGCTGTGAGGCTGGGGTTTTCAAAGGAGCCTAAAGGGACCCATTTGTGCCTAGCTCCTTTAAGCACATTTAAAAGATAAGTGCTGAATGGAACACTTATCTTAACATGTAAGGTCCTGAACTATCACTATAAGACCCATTCAGCTCATTTGGAGAGTTGCTGTTAAATTTCAGTGTCCTAGGACTGGGCTCTTAATAGTGGAAACTGATTTTATTTCTTATTCTTCTACCCTTTGCTTCTTATGAATATAAAGATCTCAGGCTTGTTCAAATAAATATTCACCACCGAATGCCCTTGCACTAAGATATTATTAAATACTGCCATTGCAACACTGAGTTGATAAAAAAAACTGTGCCAGTAGTCATCATGCCAAAAAAAATCACTTTGGAAATCAGCACTGCAGTCAAGTGATAGTTTTGTTTGCAAATTAGGAATTTAAAGAAAAGTTGTGGTAAATTAGAAGCTGTTTGGGGGAAGTGGCTGTCTTTTGTTCAGTGTTTCTAAAGTAACTAGCTCACTCGGGTTCTGGTCCTTGACTTAGACTCCTAGATACGACAGTAATGCAAATAAGATATTAATAACAACATAATAAATAATCATTAATAATGCTACTGACAATAACATCCCTGGCGAAACAAACTTTGGCAAGAAACTCTCCTTTCTCACAGAAACTAAAAATGAGCATGGGTTAATGTAAGGTCACATAGCATTATTATTATTTTGGTGGAAAAGAACCAAAATAAACGTTTAGAGTCTGTTTCTCATTTACATTTGGGCCCTACAATGAGAGTATAGTAGGGAAAAGGGGCCTTAGTGAAAATGACAATCTGTCTTCAATTCAAAACTCTGCTTTTCCGATGTATGTTTCTCTCTATCTTAGTAGTGAAAGGCTTTGACTCTTTCGGCACATGACCAATGGAACATCTATGTAGCTGCACCAGAAAAAAAACTCCCTCTCCATATAGTAGAGGCCTAGAATACATGTAACCTTTTGTAACTCATGGGACATAGTAGCAGTTGGAACACAGCTTTGTGTCATGATTAATTCCCCCTTGTGGAACTTCCCTGCATGATTACTGGGAGATCAGGATTTGACTCAAAATCCTTAATTAGCCAGAATTCTTCTGGAAGGACTGAGAGTTTTTCCTGAATAAGGAATAAGAATGGAGAGTGCAGTCAAAATCATCTTCCAGAAAGGACACACCGAGAACACATCAAGGCAACAGAGGAAGAATTACATACCTATAGGAAACAAACTGCTACTTAACTGAAACGGGATATTACAGATTATTTGTGGTTACAGCCACTAACAAGTATCTGGGTTGGACTGAATAGACTCATGTACTTCTTTGTAATCTATGTTTCCAGAGAGAAGTCTGGAAGTAACAAAAATTCATTGATGTGAAAGAGAGGGAAATTTTTAATAGAAGAATCTCAGGAGCCAGCCAAAGAAGCATTATCTTGTATTTTAAAAAAATCTGCAAATGATGAAATTCAGACAAGAGAGAGAAAAGCTAATTTTCTTCTTTGCCTGGCCTGTGAAATTAGTACCAAATAGAAAAACCACATGTAAAAATGTTTGGAGACTAAATTCAAATGGCGCTGCAGATTCTCAGTGCTCCTGAAAATCAAGCCATTCTACGGCACTGAACTTTTCATCCCAGAATTCTGACACCCAAACCACTACTCAGTAGATACAAGCAGGTCCCCTGCAAGAGAGCACATCAGGCATTCCAGTATGATTCTAGAATTTGAGTAATTAGTAATACTAGGCACAAGACGACATGGCTATTTCAAACAGAGCAGGATTGTATAAACTCTGGACAGATCAGGTTAGCAAAAATGGACTTTCCAATCCGGAAATGAAATTAACTAGCAAGATGACAACAAAAATACTGGCAGAAGTGGATGGGAGAAGATTCTCTTTGGGCTTCTGTTTGTAGGAAGTAAGTATATGGGCTACTCAGGGAGGATAGCCATGCCCTCTTTCTGTTTAATGCCACTCATTTTGGGGAATGGGCTGGCCTCGTACATTCAGAAAGCTCCCCTGGGGTTTTCTGTCTGGGGTGTCCTTGTCAAGGGTTTATGCTAATGTAGATACTGGATGAATGTAACTGAGACACTGTGCCTTCTTTCTAGCCACCTTATGCTGAAGCATTTTTGGAAATGATACCGACGTCTTACAAGTAAATCTCAATGTTTGAGCTGTATCATTGTGACTCCTCAGGCTGAAGAGCTTCAGTATATGATGCAAATCAATATTTAGGAAAGGTGTTTTCAAAGTGGATTTTTGAACCCGCTGGACTGTGTGGTTTCTCCTGTGCCATTTGGCTCCATTGTATAAATACAGAGTTTGGCGTGTGCACGACACTATAAACCATATAATTGTTTTTATTAGAGTTCTGTGAGTTTGGAGGTACCTGTTCTTTAATTACACTTGGAAAGCTTCCAAGAAAACTCTGCTAAAATGTACTACTTGCAAAGCCTTAAAGTGGACCACCCACAATGACAGCTTTTATTTTCCTCTATTAGTGATGGACATTTTTATTTAATTTTTGTCTGTGTGTATGACAGAGCCCGCGTGTACTGAAGCACAGCTTCTCCCCTGTGCTTTTTCTGTCTATGGGATGTGTCAGTGGGCTATGGCAGCAACTTGTGATATTTGGCACCAGTCCAGATAAATGGAATGGGAATGTGCCCACTTTCTAGGTTATCTATGTTGCTTCCTTGGTTTGGAATTCCCCCTTTTTTTAAAAAAAACCGGTGACACTGGAAATGCAAGTCAGTTAATCTCGTCTAAAATCTAAGCATTAGCCTTCAGCAATCACTGAAAGAAAACTGCAGACAATTGCTTTGTGAAGATTCAGTTTATCAGCCGCAAGTACCTAGAGGTACAGTCTTAGGTCTGGTCCTGAGCTCAGATCTGTGTAGCAGGCCACAGCAAGTACAATTCTAATGTATCAGCAGGATGACTAGAACTTTTCTCTCAGTGCCAGAAAGTAGGATGTCCAGCAAGCACAAATAAATGTGTAGAACTAATCAAATTAGGATGGACATGCTGTGCAATACAGTGAAATTCACGGGAGCAGAAAATTGCTTTTAATATTTGTAATCCAAAGCTTTTATTCTGGACAGTAACCGCCAAGTGCTACGTGCTAGTTAGACGAAGGAAAAATGTAAACACGACCTCTTTCTTTCCACTGGGAGTTTGGGGGCAGTGGGAACGTGGAATCAAGTCCCTTCTCTGGTCACCGTGATTAAAAAAATATGCATAATTAATTTAAGGGTTTATTTACAGAGACTACTACTGTAAATGGTGGTGAAATCCTATTCCGCAGAGATTGCTCTTTTCTGCTCAGCGTTTGTCAGGATTCATAGGCTGCAATCCTAGAATTATGGGTTTAGAGCTCATTCGAGGAAATAGATTCACTTCTAACACGACATTTTTGAGGCTTCCGCAGAGTGTAGAATTTAATACAGAGATTGGGGAAAAGGTGGAATTTTATTCTAGGAATCTTCTGGCCCATCAGGCTCATTAATTAATAGAGGAACCATACTAATTCAACCAGTAGATGTTTTTGTTACTTATCCGGTTTCTATGTCAGCTGAAAAGTAGTTCTCTGTAAACAGAATAGCCAGTAGCACAGTGTAGCCCATGCCATATGTCACTAAAGAATGCAATTAGCCATAATGCAAAAGCAACATTAATGCAGTGGCTCGTGTTATAAACGATACAAGAACAAGAACAAGATACTGCAAGAACTCTTGCAATATGTTTTATTTGTGGTTTTATCAATACACCAGGCTGTCTTTCCCCTTTCTCGAGACTTTCATAGATGGAGTCATGAAAGCAAAGAACCAAACTGAAACAAAGCATTGGTCTCTCTCCTGAACACCGCTTTTTTAAAATCCCTGGCAGGAATACAGTCTAGAAGTGGATGTGCTCTAAACAAAGAGCAGTAGAACCAAGGGCGGAGGAGAGGGTCTCCTTCAGCTCCTGTACTTTGGGATCATTTGGGGCCCACTTGAGCCTGCCTGCTGGAAGCCGGAGCAATGTTAGTGTCAATCTGACTTTGGCTAGAGGCATTCAAAGCCTCTGAGGATATGTCTACACTGCAGTTAAAAACCTGTGGCTGGCCTGTGCCAGCTGACTCAGGCTCGCAGGGCTCCGGCTGCAGAGCTGTTTAATTGCAGTGTAGATGTCTGGGCTTGGGCTGGAGGCCAGGCTCTAGGACCTTGCGAGGCGGGAGAGTTCCAGGGCTTGGGTTGCTGCCCAAGCCAGAACGTCTGCACCACAATTAAACAGCCCCACAGCCCAAGCCAGCTGACACAGGCCAGCGGTGGGCGTCTAATTGCAGTGTAGACATACCCACTAGAGGCCAGGGCAGCCAAGAATAGCCAAAATGCAGCATGCTCCAGCCACACACACCCTTCATATCTAGTATGTGCCTGCCCTCTATGTCTGGGGTTGAGAGGGAGAGCAGCATCTTTCTCTCTCTGCTGGTCAGGAACCCCCTTATTCTGGGGACATTCCCCGGTGGAAGATGCCCTAGGCCAGATCCTCAGTGGGTATAAATCAGCACAACAATGGTGCTATACTGATTTATATCCACTGAGCATCTGGTCTCCTGCCTTTAGAGTGTGGCATGAAATGGCCTTAGGTAACACTGACTGTATTCCTGGCACCAGCATTATATCACTGTGTAACTTTCCTTTCACTTCTGTACGCCTCAGCTTACTCATCTGTTGCTGGAGTCGAATAATATTTATCTTTCTTGCAGCAGTTTTGTGTGAATAAGCTACATAGAGTTTACAAATTGTCTTGAGTTTCTTGGATGAAGGGTGTGACCGAAGGGCAATGGATTGCGATGAGCTGTAGTGTGTGTGACTGTGATTGTGTCTCTTCCGAGCTTGTGACACATCACTACAAGGACTCCAAAGGCAGCCCAACAGAGGTCTATTGAGGGTGGTCATCCCTGTAGGTGGGGGAAGAGTGTTGACTGCAGTAATCCCATTCAGACCAGCAGCAGGACCCAGGTAGAAAAAATACTCAAGGTCAAAAAAGGAACACAATAGTTTTAGGTAACAAAGTAAACACAATAATCCCACCTTCCCTCAGGGAAGCTCTGACATCTAGTACAGTGATTCTCAACCAAAGATCTGGGGGCTCTAGGGGGCCGCAACCAGGTTTTATGTGGTCTGCCAAGCAGGGCTGGCATTAGACTTGCTGGGGCTCAGGGCAGAGAGCCAAAGCCCAACCACATGGGGCTGAAGCCTGGGCCCCCAAGACCTGCCACCTGGTGCTAAAGCCAAAGCCTGAGCAGCTTAGTTTCATGGGGCCCCTTGTGGCATGGGGCCCACGGCAATTGCTCTGTTTCCTACCCCCTAATGCTGGCCCTGGCTTTGATTTGCAGGAAAAAAGAAAAAGGTTGAGAACCTTTGGTCTAGCAGTGTTTGGTTGAGTCCTGGCCCCAGACAGGCCTTTCTTAAGTGACCTAGCACAAGAAATCTGCTCTCCCTCATAGCCTCCTCTCAACTGAGCTGGCTCTCTCCTTTTAATGCCTCCCTCCTAGCCTGACAGCTCTTGCAGACAAAGCAGGATGGGGCTGATTGAACCCAGAGCATCTCATTAACCCTTCTCTGGCCACTGTGGGGTTTGTACACTGTATATCACACGCTTTCCCCCTCTTAAAAGTTCCCAGAATCAGTTCTCCTCCCTGCATTCCTGGGTGAAATTCTCTGTCCTGTGTTATGCAGACCAGATTATCAGAATGGTCCCCTCTGGACTTAAAATTAATTAATTAATTAATTATAAAGAGAATAATTTTCAAAGTCTTCAATTTCCAGGATGTCTAGGAGAGTTTTGATTAACATGCTGCTCCGTGCAAATGGCTTGATTCTGCAAGTGGCTGGAGCCAAAGAGTACTCAGCACTTCATGACAACGCCCCGCTCCCTGCAGAATCAAGAAGCTCAAAGAGCTCCTAGAGAAACAGCTGGGAGAATACCTGAAGAAGTTCTCCTGGCATATTGCCCTTTTGAATACGAAGCCCACTTGCTTTAGCATTGCTCTTGTCCTGGTTGTGTTTGACTACTAGGAATATTCCAGCCAATATGTTTCCTAATTGGAAATTATCATGAAAACAGCCTATTGTAAGTAAAATTTAAAGAATACAAATGCTGAATTAGCAAATGCCAGTCTTTGCTCTGAGTCTAATAGTTACACTCCTCCAGAAACAATACTATGTGACTTATGCATCCAATCATAAGTCCCATTTTCATCATTGCCCCATTTGCAATTTCATCACATCAAACTAATCACAAATGAGAAGAACAAAAACAAGTAATCCAGACAGATTCTGAATAACAAGTACACGTGAAAAAAAAAAAATCAAACTCTTAGATAAACTGCTGAAAGAGGAAGCGTCTAGGACTGTAGAATAATGGAGTGTTATGAATTATCACTCAGCTCCACTCAGTGGCAACAAATGTGTTGTATGATAAAGAATTTGCTCTAACAAAGAAGCAAAAGCAAACACAATGGCACTTATAGTCAGGACATATTTGTTCTGCATGCTTGTCAGTCCTGTTGCTGTTAATGTGAGTTCTAAATATGTTTACAGCCTGTTATCATTACCCGACTGCTAGAACTCATGGATTCTTGGGGAAGGGTTAAATAAGAAAAAGGAATCTTCAAAAATGAGGAAAAAAGAACCAAACATTTAAAACAAACCAATCAACCAACCCAATGGTCTAGACCGTGACTTGAACTGCCTTTGTGCACAAGAAAATGTTTAGGCGTAAGAATCCCCTTACATCTCTGGACTGGCTACCCAAGATATTGAGTGTGGGTGTGCACGAGTAGATAGAAGAGCTAGTTGGAAATGTTTATCAAAACACTTTTCAGTTGGTAAATTCCATTTTGACAAAACCAAAATTTTCCATGAAATTGCGTGGATTCTGGTGAAATTATATTTAGAAAAAATGTACTTTTTGAATGTTTTTTATTTTTTAAATGACTTTTCATGAAGTTTACTATATTATATATTACTCTGTGTGTGTGTGTGCATATATATATATATACACACACAAAATATATACAATTAAAAAATAAAAATGTTCAAAATGAAACATCTCAAATTTATTGAAATGAAATGTTTGATTTACACAAAATTATTTCTTTTAACTTTTTTGCACATTTTTTAAAAATTTCAGCTTTTAATCTGGGACAACTGTTTTCCCCCCATTTTTTTTTTTGTGTGAGATGGAAAATCCGTATTCTGACTACCTCTAGTATGCATAGGTATGCATCCTTTGCACCTGCCCAAGGCAAATAGATGGAGAGACCCATGGGGGAATAGATGGAAGCTTGGCTCTACCTCCACAAGCTGTTGGCCGGAGCAGCTGCGGTGGGAGTGCAGTAATCACTGACAGCTGACATAGGCCAGCAGTAAACTACTGCTCCCCAGAACCAGGGAGACTTGTGATTCCCTGAACTGTGGTATGTTCCTACAACACCCTTTACTATGGGCTGTGCCCTTGTGACACAATTTACCCCAAGGACAGTGCTTAATTTGTAATGAAAGAGGTACTGAGGCACAAGCAATTTTGTACATTCATAATGGATGCAGTAAGCCTAGAGGCACTGGTGCTCAGTCTTGGCAAGCCTTGGCCCAAGGGGGATATTATTATATGTATTGTTGTCGTGCCCAGAGGTCACTGTACACACACAGGCAACAAAAGATAGTTCCAGCCCCCAAAGCACTTACGATCTAAGTAAGAGACAAGAGACAACCGGTGACGACAACAGGGGGAAAGCGAGGTAATAATGAGACAAAACCAGTCAGCATGAAAAGTAACAGCCCACCAGCTGCCTAAACAGAATAACAAGTTCAATAACTGATTATGTCATAGTACACCACATATAATTCAGATATGGGGAGGATATGGGCTGACAATATGTGTTGGAAATGACAATAACCACTGCAAAAGTGTAGCAAAGTGATCATCAGGGGGTTAACTGAATTACTTAGTGTATTACATGTTGGAGACATGCTCCACCCTTCCCTTATTTGAACGTCCTGTTTAGTTAGTGGATGTTTGTAGGTCAATAAAGCAGCATGTTCCCAATCTGTAGTAGTGTGTGATTCCTGTGCATTGGGCAGTCCCTTTCCAAAATGAAAGTGGTATGTGTCCTTAATTTCATTATCCCAGAAAGAGGTGGGTTTAGCAAAGTGCATCATTTTGCTACTTTGAGTCACAGAGGGAAGTTTTTCTTCTCTACCTTATTATATGGTAACTCTGCCCTAATTCCTACTAATATTTGGGAAACTTTTACACACAGTCACACACGGATTGAATCAGTTCTCTTCTTTTATTACTGTTACAAACTGAATGTGCTAAATCCTCAAGGTGACATTCTGTCACCATTTATATAAATGGCAACACTTCAATGGGGAAAGATCTTATGCCTAGTGGTAGTGATTATAGGTTTTAATCAATTCCCCTGCCTGCTGCAACAATTGTATTTTTTAACTCTTTAAATAAAATGAATGAAATTCACAGCAACACAGCCTACTGAAAACAACCAAACACACCTGTACAACCAGAAGACACGGTAGGTAAAGGGACAGTTGTACATAACTGGTCAAATGTATATCTTCTTCTATAGGCCCCAATCCTGCAAGGCACTTAAGCATGTTTTTTAAGTGATTTTCTGAACGGAGGCCATGGAAAACTTGCATCCAATGATTTCTTTTGAATGTTCCCAGCGGGAATCACAGAAAGATCTTGAAGGTTCCGACAGAAGAAAAGACTGCGTGGTAATATATTTAGCAAGGTGATAATGCAAACCATGGGGAAATATAGAGAGGTGAAGGGAAAATTACATTCCCTGGCTGGGGAGTTATGTAATGTGTATAGACAGGAAACAGTTGGGAATATCCTCCTTGTCTGTGTCTCCAACCTCCTGCCCCCAACCAATTACAAAGCAAGCTCTGGTGAAGAGGTAGATAAAAGGCATGTCTTCTGAGGTGTAAGTTTTCTCCTTACTATGTATTGGTAGTACTGCCAGCACTCACTGCAGACTCCATGGTGTTCCCTACCCTGTATGCCAACCTGAGTAGCTTTTCCTCTAAGATTGGCACAAACTATTAAACTGACCAGACAGCAAGCATGAAAAATCAGGACAGGAAGTGTGTGTGTGGGGGTAGGGGGTAATTGGAGCCTATTTTAGAAAAAGTCCCAAATATTGGGACTGTCCCTATAAAATCGGGACATCTGGTTACCCTACAAACTACCAACTATTTATTCTCAGAGTGTCATGTCTGAATAGGGCTTGCGTGAGATTTTGGACTCCCACTGAAATTCATATTTGAAAACCATCCAGTACAAAAGGAAGATCATGAGATGAGAGATGCTTCTCAAAGTGCAGTCAAACCCATCATAAACAAGTTTTGTATCAACTATGGAAGTCAGCTTCTTTATGGAAATCAGCATTCAGCATTGCAGTCCTCTCTTTCAATATTACTGTTGTGGCTATCTGGCTATATTTCTCCTCCCGATGGAATCAATTCACGTTTGTATACTGCCTTACAAATGAATGGAAAAGAAGGGTAAATTCCCTCTCCAAATGAAGGAGGCTTAGAAAGCTGGATTGTTATTGCTGCTCCTTTCTCCTAAACCAGTCAGGCTAACCTCATGCTTGTGCACAATCCCAGCTCAATGATCTCCCTTCTCCTCTGCTTTTTAAAATTTGGAAATAATTACAAATAGTTGTGCTAGTGCTGGTCAGGAATAATCCAGTTACAACCTTCTCTGCCTTATTGCTACTTATGGTTTGTATTACCCTCGCCCCTGTGACCCGAGTCATGGACCCACGTTGTGCTAGGTGCTGTACAAACAGAACCAAAGGACAGTCTGGGATTTGCCCTGGGTGTAAGGCTAATCCTGCCTCGCACTTGTGCAGACTCCTCTGCCCGAGGCTCTCCGGACGAGGCACAGCGGGTAAACCGGCATGGCGGGGGTAAGGATCCAGGCCTGGCTCCCACCCCCCCGGCCCCACTGAAAATCAATGGGGCGGGGGGTTCCTGCTTATGCCAGAGCTAAATGTTCCCACCCTCCGAGTGACTTGCCGAAAGGGTCCCCCGGCAGGCCAGTGCCCGACTCCAAAGGAACCCAGGTGTCCGGGGCACCCGGAGCGGAACTCCCCCGCCCCCCTCGCTCCGGCAGCTCGGAGCACACGCGGCTCCCGCAGCCGGGGAGGGAGGCGCGCTCGGCGGCCGCCGCCTCCGGATTGGTCCGCGCCCGCGCTCCCCCTCTCGGGGAGGCTGAGAGCGGAGCGGGGGAGCCGGAGCTGTCATTTGTCTGCAGCGATTTAAACCTTGCGCGCCGGCCGCGGCGCCCTGCGAGCCCCTCCATGGGAGCCTGCGCCCCGGGGCACGCGGCGGGCCAGGCAGCGGCTCCGCGGTAACCGGTGCGGGACTCGGAGCCCATGGGACCATGCGGGAGAGCCGGCCGCGCCTGCTGGGGCTCTGGGGGAGCAGGTAACATGCGAGGGGCCCGGAGGATCGCGGACTGGCTCCTGCTCTTCGCGTGGACGCTACCTGTGGCGGTTCTCAACAGCAGCTCCATGCAATTCCTGGCCATCCTGTGGCTCGGCGGCATTGCAAAGGCAGGTCGAGAGCGCTTTCTTTCGCGGCCGCCGGGAGCACGGACACGCCAGGTCGCTGAGCCGTCCCCGGTGCCTTCTCTCTCCGCCACCCCCTGTCCAGCGACTCTCGCCCAATACCCGCTTTTCTCTTCTTTTCTCTCTTGCAGACCCTTCAGTTGTGCTGCCTCTGTTGCGTGTCTTTCGCAGCAGCCTTAAGCAGTGACAGCAGCAGCGGCATCAATGGGCTGAATCATGGTTTGTATAGATCGATATTTGGAAAGTGCCTGCGAGCTCCTTTGTGACTCGGAACCTCCAACCTAACCCACCGATGCTGGTCCTTCTTTTCAGTGAATGTAAACTGAACCCAGACATGCTGCGTGCAGATTTAGTATCTCTGGGGATGGGCAAAATAAATAGGGCACAAGCTGAGAAATTAATAACAAAAGACACTATTTTTAAATGTCAGGAGAATAACACAGCGTTGTAAATCAACATTTCCGTTCAGTTATGGGGTGGGGGTGGGGGGGGGTGGGAGAATAGAAAGCCAGGGGAAATAAGGTGTGCAGCACAGGCTAAGGGATTGTAGTTTGTAGCAATCCAGGAAGGAAAAAAAAATACTTGTATAAACAGGATTATTATGTTGTTGTTGTTTCCAGATTGCAAAAAATAGTGTTTCGATGTTGTTGCCTTTTGGAAGCTTGCAATCTCTCTTTCTCTAGATACACTTGCACTTGCTGAGAGTGATAAGTACAGTGCAGTACGCACAGGTTTCAGGAAGGGAAAATACTGTGCAATCCGTGTGTGTCTGCTGGGGGATTCCCTTCTTCCAGCAGCTGCTTGCATTTTTGGCCACCAGCCTGCTTAGTGTCCTGAGCTTCTGCCATTGATTAACACCACTTCAGGAAAGTGAAAGTGCATTGTTTCCACTGTCTACAAGAAGAAACCTATCACTGGCTACATTTTCAGTGTAATATGCACCCAATAAAATCTGCTCAAGGCAAGGAGATTATTAGTATGCAACATCAGCTACTATATAAGAACATAATTTTGTTCTTTATAGGATGTATTTCAATTTAATAAAAAAAAGTTTTATTATCAAAGAGATGGATATCTTTAGGCATTCTGACCAAAATTCACCTCAAAAGTTAAGCACTGTTAGGAAGCAGACTATTTAATATATGGGTTTTAATGTAAGCCCTGTTGTCATTTGCCATCCTGTAGTCCTGATTTAGCAAAGAACTGAAGTATGTACCTAACTTCAAGCATCACCCTGTGAGTAGATCAGTGGGACTACTCACATGTTTAAAGTTAGGCACATGCTTAAATACTTCACTGAATCAGGCCCTGTATTCTTCTCTTCTCCAGATAATTTGAGTTGTTCGTGTTTTTCTTCTCCCAGATATGCACAAAATTTCTTTCACATAATTTAGCCAAAACAACTGACAAGCAAAACCACTGTGACATTCAGCTAGCAATGGCCGAACAAAGATTATGAGGTAGTATGTAATCTCTTTCTGCTGAAGGTCAGTTATGATTTGAAACCTAGTCTAATCAAGACATTACAAAAAGATGAGGTCTGACTCGGTTAAGGAATTAATAAATTAATCCTTTAATCCAGTTGAGCAAATGGAACAATTCTAAAACATTGGTTAAATCAATACCAAGGTTATAATATGTGCTAAACTCTCTTTGAAAAAATAACAACTACAGACAAAAAACCACTCTTCCCATGTGACAGCAATTAATATAGAGGGAGGGGAGAAATCAATTGACTTGCTACTGATGACAAATGTCTTCACAAGTGTGACTGTGGGAAAGTTCACAGCTATGGTAGTCTATCCCTCTCAGAAGGGCAGAAAGGAAATAAACACTGTATCAGAGTCTGTGTGATTTACACGAAACAGCTTGGAATTGCTTTAGATGAATTTATGCATGCGCTAGACACATGTAGCCCTTGGGTTCTTGTGCCATGCCCTAAATGAGGAAATTTCATACTACAGTGAAAGTCTGCTGCATAAATGAATGCTATGTTAGAAAATGACATACGCTTCAAAGACTGATGGTCAACATTTTGCCATTACAGATTACGTATTTGTGACACCCGTTGAAGTGGATTCCAGTGGATCTTATATCTCACATGATGTTTTGCACAGCATTAGGAAAAAGAGATCAACTCAAAGTTCAAAGAGTTCTTTGCACTACAAATTTTCAGCATTTGGACAGGAACTGCACTTAGAACTTAAACCTTCTACCATATTTAGCAACAACTTTATTGTCCAGGTTCTTGGGAAAGATGGAGTCACAGATTCTCAGGAACGTGAAGTTGAGCGGTGTTTCTATCAGGGATTTATAAGGAACGATAACAGCTCTTCAGTAGCAATATCTACATGTGTAGGCTTGGTAAGTGTTTCGTTAAAGTAAATTTAGCATTAGATTTTCATATGCAGAAAATACCTATTTTGATTAAGTTATCAGATTTCTGAAACATACAGGATATTTGTAATGCTATGGACCATTTTACAGATTTTCCTAGCATCATCACGTTTAACAAGAGAGCTTTAACGCTAGATGATAAACTCTTTGTCACACTACTGGTGTTTTTTTGGGGGGAGGGTATCACAATTTTTAAGAAAAAAACAGTTTGATGGCAGATGTGTGTAATGAATCCAGATAAATCTCCATTCATTCTTAGAGCATTTGTGATAGCTATATAATGTGTCTAATTGCTCTGATAAAGTAAATGCCTTTCTTGCATTTGTGAGTAGTCCGTATTCTCGTTTCTGTGTTTGGACAACTTATACAATAAAATTTGCAAGATCATAAAATTATGAGAAAAAATAAACATTATGTCTAGGATGCCTGAGGGAGAAATCTGGCACCCAACTCTCATTGAAATCCAATAGGAGTTAGGTGCTTAGCTCCCTTCTTTTCCTTTTGAAAGTTTCAGCCTTCATTGATTAAACAGTCTTAACTGGTGAACTCTGTCCTCAGTGTAAGTATTTTGCTTGCAGTATTTGCTGTTTACCACTGTTTTCCAAAACAATTAAAAAAATCTTACTAACAGAAACTCTTTTTAGACTACATTCTACATTGTTTTATCACTAAAAGTCTTCATTGATTCATTGGTACAATGCAAAAGAACATCCACAGAGCTAAATAGCTCTTGTTATGTCCTAGGATAAAGGTCTTGCCTTCCATGCAGTTCTCCTAGAAAAAATGGCCGTTGTGCACCATGGTAAATATTTGGATCAAAGCAATAACATTCATGGCATTAGAATGTATGAGGAGGTACATGGCTTATGAGGTCAGCTAAGATGAGTTGTTGACTGACTCTTCAATCCTTTATTGCAAGGATACTTGGATATATGACCATCACTACTGTATGACAAGACAGAAGAAAGGCACATTGAAAACATATATTTACTTTGAAAATAAATAGTTTAATTTGAAATAAATATTTTTCACATTGGATCATATTCAGCTCCCTGGAAATGGTTGGTCCATAAGGAAGAGCTGTAGGAAGTTGTTGAGTGCTACTTGAAACGGGCTGGTTTATAGTTTGAATGTCATGTTGCTTTTTATTTGTTAGTAAGAGCTGCTAAAAGGAGTTAGCATCATCAGTGTCACCCAAACAGCTGGAACAGAGGCTTTTGCAGCAGGTGTTGGGAGTTGGAATGAAGTTTTCTTTGGTTTTTGTTATGTTTGTAGTGCTGATGATATTAATAATGACAGAGGTGTTGGTTTTGTTCTATTAGAGTGGCTTCATTTCTATGATCACTAGCTTCCTCCGTATTTGTTTGTAAGCCACTTTCACTTCCCATCACGTTTGTGGTTCCTCTGAGGTAGATAACATATCTACTGACAATTTTGGATGAGCATGGTTGTTTGTTTGGGTAGGTTTTGTGTTTAACAAATGCATTATTAGAATTAGGTGGAATAATGTTTCAATATGTTGATTCTTGTCTGGAGAAACAGAGTTCAAGTCTGCCTTAGGTCACAAGGAAACTGAATTTAGCAATCTTAACTTAATCTGAAATAGACGTTTTGTCTTATATCACTGTCTTGCTGTACAAGTCTTTGCTTAGGAGAGACCTAGAATTTGAACAGAAGGGAGTGAATATTGTGATTGAATTGATTTATTTTGGCAGAGCATGAGGTGCTTTCCAGTATCAGGCGGTCTCTAGTCCTGCCCATTTCTTTTCTGAACTACAAGGTTCACTAGATTTGCCCTAATAATTAATAGCTATTTTAAACTGACAATTGTAATTCATCTTCACTCATAACCCACTCCTAGAATGTTATCAAAATTGCAACCAGGCTTTTTTTTCAACCATGTAATAACTTCTACACAACAAATGAATAGTAAAACTCATCATTCTCAATATTCTCAGTTCCGGCGTTTACAGGGCTGCTTTGCTTAGAAATATGCCATCATCTGTCTGTAACGAAAACATCAAAATCTTTGATTGCAATCCAAATTCAGTAATCATACGTTAAGTCTGGACGCTGTACTGTGATCACGGGTACCTCGTGAATAGCCTCTATATCCTCTTTGCACCAACTACTTTTGTCACTTGGTTGCCCTTCTTTCCTATTTGCTTTGTTCACTGCAATTAAACCGAAAGTAGTGTTTCTTCTATATGGTTGGTAGCACTAATCTTTCCATTGTTCCTTTCATTAGCAGTAGCTTCCCTACAATAAAACTGCAGTGACCCATTCTTTCAAGCCTGGAACACCACAATGTGATTTGGAAGCAATTGCATTTCAATAGACTACAGGGACTCTTTGATCTAATTTTTTGGATGACCTACAGTATTCAGTCATTCAGTTGTCTGTTATGTGCCATTGCCTGCAGAGTGGTAATGGACTGTTAGGTTGAGTGACCCTAGTCGAACAGTAAAAAGGAGCAAGAATCTGTTGCTTTGCTGTAGACTTGCTAAGAGAAGTTTACACTGAACTATAAGTACCTCAATGAAACCTTGGCCTACAGCTTTGCAAGATGTAAGTAATAAAATAGTAGACCCACGTATATTTTTTAATACTGTTTGTAGACGGTGACCGAATTTTGCCTGCAGTATTAAAGTCAACTCAGGTACATGGATGTTGCAGGGCCGAATTTGGTCCATGAGCTTTATGTGAAAAGATGGAAACTCCTATGTTCCTAACTTCTTCCTCGTTGACCTCCTTTAATCCTCTCCTTTTGCTCTCAATTATGTATATACAGATTGTGGGTACTTGGTTGTAAGCTGGATAGGACAGCCACTGTGTCTGCACTCTCTGAAGATCAGGGAGTTTAAGTGATTCATCTGAAGTCACAGAGTAATGCAGAGTTGAAGAGAAATCAAATGTTGTAACTCCCAGTCATGTGGTCTAGTGTCATTCCTAGTAATCCTCTCTATTTGTCACACATGGATTTACAGAGTAGGACACATTCTCCAGCTACTCCAGCCCCCCTGTCACCTATATTGTCAAAAGACCATAAAAGGTTTACACCGTTGTCCAATAGTGAGGCACCGAAAGTAGGGAAGGTTGTGAATGTATTACTCATTTGTAATCAGTTGTCATTTATGTGGATGTTTCTTTCTCTGTTGGGAGATACTATGTAAGAAATGCAATGTAAATGCCCCTGGAAAGGAAACCTGGAGAGAGAGAGGATTTCATATTGGCATCTGGCTAATAGGAGTTCTTCCACGATTGGTCATTTTGGCTGTATCCCACAGCCAGTTTAAGACAGTGAAAAGACTGCCTTTGACTTCAGCGGGCTTTGGCTCAAGACCCTATGTTTGGACCAAATTCAGCCCTAAGCAAGTGTGACTCATTGAGGCCAGAGAGTTGCACCTGCTTGCGCCAGAGCTGAATGTATGCCTTTCTCTCCCTTTTATTTACGTACCTCAATTAGGGCAGCGAGGAGCCAGCTTCATGCATTTGCCAGTGCCCTCCTTTGTTTTTGGTAAGATGTGATTGAATCGTTCATTACGAGGGGCCTCTTTCTCTTGTCTCAAGTTCTGTTGTGTTTGCTGGTGTCTAGTCAAGGGAAGAGAACCAGGAGGAAAGGATGAATCATGTTACAATCACTGAGCTGTCAGGGGAGTCTGTGAATAAAAGGGTTGGTTGTAGCACAGACAGATAAACAGGAGATGTATTAATTCAGTGGGAGTTGTGCGTGCATGTCTGAGTGCAGGACTTAGTTCACAGTATCAATGAAGCCCCGAAATGAAAGTTTCTCAGTGCAGTCTGGCCACCAAAGATGCGCACGGGGAGAGTCATTCACTTGTTCAGTTGCACCCCATATTAGCATTATTGAAGTGACTCTAACAACACCTGTTACTAGCAAAGCTTGCCTTTTATGCCCAATTAAATATACTGAGACAAATCCCATGGCACTTACTCAGTCAAACTGCCAGGGAAATTGATGGGCCAAATTCTGCTCTCACTTATGTTAGTGTACATTGAAAATAACTGTTGATTGCATGAAGTTGCTTTAGGCTTACACAGGTGCAAAAGGGCAGAATTTGGTCCAGTAGGAGTTTTGGATGATCAGAAACTGAGCAAGGAACTGAGGATTTGACTCATTCCCAGTAGTAGTATTAGACTATCCACAAGTCAGTAGCAGAAACTATAATTATTTCTCTGTTGTACCAGAGCAACATGAACAATTTGAACTGTGCCTGAAAAGTCCACCGTCCCCCTGAATTCCTCCCAGGCTATAATAGCATGAAAGAGGAGGAAAGAAATGTGCATTTTTCCAGGAAATCTTCCTGACATTGAACAGAAGCCGCATTCTTGGAGACATTTAAAATTGCACTGGGCAAATCACTGGACAGTGCATTGCAGGGCTGAGAGGGCTGAGCTCTGAGTCTGGGCCAGTAACTGGCCTTTTCCATCTCTGTGTGCTCGGCCCTGTGCCCATTGATTTCAACAGTCCAGAACAAGGTACTCTGATTCTTCTGCTGCTTTCACGGTGCTTATAACAAAAGTAATTGAGACTTAGGGTTGGGGTAGTGATCTGCCCTCAGTGGGCAGGAGGAAAAAATGCATACTGTGCCTTCAAGGTTGGAGCACAATGGTTGGGTTACTGGTGTCATTATACATGAATATGGCACAATGTTCCATGAAGTTCCTGTTGAGTAGGTGCAGACTGTACATAGGGCTCTACCTGGACAGAGCGGTCCTTGGATTTGGCGCAGGCCAGAGGACTCATGCCTATAGGAACAATTTAGCCCTCTGGGTGTTATCCTTTCTCCCCTACCTTTGCACTGCAGAAATGGCTCAGAGAATGGAAATCAACTGCAGCTTCTCCTACAGGGGGGTAGAGCAGGCATAACTAATTTCTGTGCCAATTCGCCTTGTGTTCCCCGAATGCAGGAGGCATGTTGGGACAGGGAGAGGCCACAGCTGCAGTGCACTGAACTTCCAGCAATCCCTGATCCTTGGGGGCCGGGGGGAGGGTAGCCCTTAGGCTTCTCTGAGTTACACTAGGGACACACTAGTACCAGCCCCAGGATCAGGAAGCAGCACTGTTTTTACCCACCCTCTCTCCCTTCAAGTGTCTGGCCCTCAGTCTTGATTTATTATTACTTCAGAATACGTGAAGGGGGTTTATATGGATCAGTTTCTCTGTCTAGCCACAAAACAGCAGTGTTTCACTGGCTGTATCAAAGACTTCCCAGGCAACTTTGTTCTCACAGCTTTCCTAGCTAATTTTAAGGGAGATTACACTGAAACACCATCCTAAAGGTCAGGAAAGGCTGACCTGTCTGGACAGAGACTTGACCTCGTAGTGATGGGGTGTCTTTGATGTAAATAAGGATTATTATTTTAAGCTGAATTTTTTTGACTTGGACTATAGCACTTATTATCCATTGCCCCTGAGACTTGGGGGATGTTTTATCTGCTCTTATTGTATTAGATTTTCAGATAAAAATTAAATGCTATTTCTTTTTTTTAAATAGTGGCAATTTCTACAGCTCACACCAATAATTGACCGATACAGGATTTCATTTTTCTCACTCTCAAACAGTGAATTTAGTGCTTGAGAAGGAGTCAGATTAATAGAATCAGAGAATAAAGCTATAAGTAGTTTAAATTGCCCTTGTTACCCATTCCCACCTAGAGGGCTGTGTAAATGACACATGATGGTGCATTTTCTGCAGCAGTGTATTGGAATCACGACAGAAGATTTGGTTCTGCTCTGTGCTCTGACACAGTCCACTTAATTAAACAGATTTAGTGTCTCAGGTGTCTCAGGCCTAGCCTTGGGGGTAGCACTTCCCAAAGCAGAAGAGGGCAATTCTTTTCCCAAAGGTATTAATTCCTTAACCTCTCTGTTAAGGCAGTTCATCAATTATGATGCTAGGTTTTTGTGATTTGGACACTTTAATTGAACAGAAACCGTGACTTGATTTCATATAAGCCACCCAACAGAGGGCATAGACAATCTGTGCTGTGATTTACAGTTCATTACCAACTCCCTAAGTCATCCAGTCCTTTGGGGACTTATTTCTTGTGATCTTAGTCATAGTTTATGTTTAAGGAATATTTATCATTGCCATCAAATCTTTGGATACATCATTCAAAGCTATAGATTGTTGGTAAGCTCTTTGGGACAGGAACTGTCTTTTAGTTGTGTGGAAGCACTAAATACAGTGGGGCTCTGATCTATGATTGGGGCATCTAGCCACACTTAAATAGTCTTAAATGATTTATTATTATTATTCATAAGATTTGTTTGAAATCTGCCATGTCCGGACATTGTAAGGATAAATCCTGGGACAGATGCCCAGCAGGCGTAAATCAGCATCGTCTGAAAGGTGCTGTAGATTTCCTTATCTGTGCTGCTAATCATGCTTCTGGCTAGTCAAGCTGGCAGAATTTGAAGCACCAGATTGATTTGCCATGATTTAGGTTCATTGTTTACTGATTCCACTCCATTCAATAGCAAGAGTAAACAACATGCAAAGTCGTTTCAACACTGTTTACATTTTATTTCACTTTTTGGGTCTCATGGGTAAACTCAGTGTTGCTGGCGTTTCCAGTCACAGCTTCTCAGGGGATTGTTTAAATCAAAAGAAATTTTCAGTTCATTTGTTTTTCATGATTGCAAGAAAATATTTCGTTTATTGTTGGGCCACATCCTCAGCTGGTGCAAATTGATATCGCTCCACTGAAGTGGCACTTGTGTTCGCTACAGAATTCACTTGACTGGTGCCTCAAGTTGAGTTCCAGCCACACAAAGACCCCTGAGTGCAGTGGCCCTTTTCACTGGCATTGGTTGGCCCATCATGGGGGCATAGGTTCAACCTCAAGTTGGCACAATTCATCAGGCATGAATACAACCGCCCAGTGAGGCCTGATGGAGCTCTGCCCATTGCTATCATATGAAGATCTGACCCATTATATTTTGGATTGGGAGAGCTCCATTTAGTTGACAATACGCCTTTAAATAAAACCCTGAATCTGATTTGAACTTTTTTGGATAAATACATTACAAGCACGGTTTTCCTCTGTCTTTCTGATTATGTCACTGGGAGCAGGAGCTTTGGTTCTTTCTTGCCTTTTCTTATCCCATTTCAATCCAAATTCTGTTGCAGCAGGTCTAGCATAAATTACCATGGGCTAAAGGCATTTCCCATTGATTTGCACTGACAGTGATTTGACTAGCTATGTGATGGGCTGATGAAAGCAAAATTATTTTTGTTTCAAACAGTAGAGCCTTTTTGAAAACTTAGATGTAGAAATTTAAGGGAGCTTGAAATCATGATACTTTGCATGAATAGAGTATTTGTTAAATGGGAATCTCGCAGCAATTTACAGTACGAACATACATTAATTAAGCCTCAATACATGCCTATGTGTTATCTAGGAAGGTAATCCCGGCATATTGTTGTTTGGAAAAAGTCATGTAACATATTGTGCGCAGTATTGTAGCTGTATCAGTCCCAGCATATTAGAGAGACAAGGTGGATGAGGTAATATCTTTTATTGAACCAGCTCCTGTTGTTGAGATAGACAAGTGCTCAAGCTTACACAGAGTCATTCTTCAGGTCTGGAAAAGGTACACACACTGTCACAGCTAAATAAACGTAACAAATTGTTTAGCCAAGGGATCGGCAACCTTTGGCTTGCAGCTCACCAAGGCAAGCCCCCTGGTGGGCTGGGCCAGTTTGTTCACTTGCCACAGGTTTGGCTTCCTGCAGCCTGCATTGGCCTGGGATGGTGAACCGTGGCCAGTGGGAGCTGGGATCGACCAAACCTGCGTATGCGGCAAATAAACAAACCGGCCCGGCCCGCCAAGTGGCTTACCCTGGCGGGCCGCATGTAAAGGTTGCCAGTCCCCTGGTTTAGCATAAGTAGTTGTAGCGTATATGTAACAAGTTAGTAACTTTTAATTTACGTCCTCAGAAGTCATTAATACTGAGTCCTGGAGAAATGCAAGCCAATCAGATCATATATTTAAAGAAGGGAACCTTGAATGGCTCTGCTGAAAACAATTATTGCCCTATCTTGTGATTCACAATTATTTTTCCTCACTTTATAAGTTAATTGATCTTTTATAATGTTCTTTTATAAGTGGGGAAATCTTTCCAGCAGTTTATACAGTAAGATGTAAATTCTAATCTACCTGTTTGAATTATTACAACACAGAATATATATATAACAATAATACTTTTTGTCCCTGAAGGGAAACATTGACCAGAGAATATCCGAGGTAAAAAAAAAATTAGTATTGACTTCTATAGAAGCCAGTATGTACTTACTATAAAACAAATGGATGCTGCAAGTCAAATGTAGCGTCTGAAATAGTCGATCACACTGATTTAAATCAAAAGTAGTTTGGCAATGTGCCATTGGCTGCCCTTGCAGGACTCTTTGCTATCAAAGCTGCCCTTATTGGAGTAATGAGGAGCTGGCACATGAGACTCTTATTGTTTAAGTATACCCATTTAGCAGACGGGCATACCGAGGCAGCGAGGTGATGTGACCGGCACAGTCACATGACAGAATGTTGTTTTTTACCCTTTCGTGGCCTTAATATTTCCTGATTTCCCATCTCTCTCTCTCTCTGTCTCTGTAGCATGCACACAATTTTAGCACATGTGGCTTTATCCTTTGAGGTGTTGAGTTTCTCTGATCACAATAGGACCCCTTTAGTGCATCTGGTAGCCCTACATAAGCTCAGTGATGCCCTTCTGCATTGTAGCAGATTATTACTGTTCATAGAAATGTATTTATAGGACTTTTTAATGGACTTACACAAACCACACTAGACCTGCACTAATGCTTTCCTTTTGTTTTTGCAAACCACAGCACACTATGGCATCCAACTCATTTAAGAGAGTAACAACACATTCTGTGGATAGCAGATACACAGACAAGATATGGCTCACTCCTCAGACCTGTTATCTTCCTGCCATGCAAGAGAATTGTTTTATAAAACTGAAATAAAATTAGATTTTCAAAGACATAAAATTAAAAGCAGGTTTGATTTTTTTTTCTCTGCATATATAATTGTGAGTGACAAATATGAGTTCTAGGCATTTAAAAATAACTATGTCTGGAACAGGCTTGTTTTATGTACCACATCTTCATTCTTGATATACTTTGTTTTTTGCAGGAAGTCATGATCAGAACCATAAGTTTTAAATTAATCTAGTCAAAACCACAGGAAACATTTGAAGTTAATATTGTAATCGGCTATGTAATACTATGGGTAAAAATGAAAATGGTCATAGTGAAGGAAATCTGTGAATGATGCAAAACTTTGAGAAAGTAGAGTGATGGGAAAGTTTCTGATTTAAAGGGAGCAAATTTGGCTTCACAACACTTGTTATGGTCACTTTTGACATCTAGGAGTCAGGTGGCATTCAGTGGTTCCAGTGAACATATGTATGGAGATTAGAGCCCCAGTTCTGGGATGTGTTGGAGTTGAGCTTTCTGTAGCATAGTGGAGGTGGTAGAGGAGACAGAGGGGACTGCATACCTTTGCACTTCTCAGACTGTATTGTCTGCAATAGCTCTCTATGTCAGTGGTCTGCAAACTGGGGTGTGTGCACCCCTGGGGGTGTGTGAGACCACCCACGGGGGGGCCGCAGTGGCCCTGGCTCAGGAGCTGGGCGCTGTGACGGACTGTCCCCAGGGGTCGGGAGCTGCAGCTGTGGGACCGGCCCCAGGAGCTGGGCGCTGCAGCGGGGACAGGCCCCGGGGGGAAGTTAGGGGACAAGGAGAGGACAGCCAAGGGACAAGGAGCAGGGAGGCTTATATAGGGGGTGAGTTCCTGGGGGCAGGCAGGGGCAGGGGTCCCAGGAGGGGGCAGTCAGGGGACAAGGAGGGGAGATTCTGAGCGGGGCAGTCAGGGGCAGGAAGTGGGAGGGAATGGATGGGGGCTGGGCTAGTGCGGGGCTTCCTCCATAGGGGTGCGTGTTCAAAATGTTTTTTCTGCTAGGGGTGTATGATCAAAAAAGTTTGGAGACCCCTGCTCTATGTAGTCCTCCTACAGCCTAGGCTAACCAGAGCACTCTCTTCCACCATTTGGCTTCTCTTTGTTAGAAGTGTAACACAGGGATGTTTTGCTGTCCCTGTGTCATCAAGGATATTGCCCAGTGTAGATAATTGCTGCCTTTATGGCTTCTGTATGCCCACAGAGCTCATACTAGGTTGTAGAATTAGGGCACTAAATGTATCAGTAATCGTAATTGAATTCCGGCTTGAAAACTGTGCCATAATGCATCTTGGTCCAGCAGACAGGTCATAATATAAGACATCAGAAGATGTGGGTTGTATTCCTGGCTCCGGCACAATGTTGATGAGTAACCTTGGGCAACGTGCTTAAATCTTTATAAGCCTGATGTTCAGAAATTCTGAACACCCATGACTCCAATTGAAGGCAGTGGGAGAGCTGCAGGCATGCTCCAAACTCAGACCCTAATCTGGCTCAAATTCTCATGTGTAAGGTGGAGATAGTGATGTTTAATACTTAGACTGCTTTTCATGGGTAGCTCTCAAAGCCCTTTATAAAGGAGTCTATCATCAATGGTGGTTTTCTGAAGTTTGCCATGAGATCTTGGATGGCCTGTACTGTCAGTTTTACAAAAAATAGGGCATTTTTATTGGGACAGTTCCTTAGAGAGAAACTGCCATTACTATGAATTTAATGTAAAAATACATTAGGACACAACAAACAATTAAGCAAAGCAGTCATATTTTTGCAGAACAAGCAAGCATGAATTACATTTCCAGAGACAGGTTAATAATTCTATTTGCAGTCATAAATATGCTGCAACTATGATAATTTGGAGGCGATTTTTTTCTTTAGCTTACTCCTGCACTGTACTTTAGGGAACAGTACTGCACTGACTATTTTTTCTTGAATTTTTAGAATTCTGTTTTTCTTGAGCAAGCTAATTCATGTACCAGTCACAGTTGTAAAAATATCAGTAATATCATACGTTTCCAAGTTACATAATATGATATGTAATCAACACTGGCAGGGAAAGTGCATTGGGAATATTCAGTAAAAGGCAGCTACAGACTAGCTGAATTCCACACATAGGAACACACATGGACCAGATCCCAGCTGACATAAATCAGTGTAGCTCCATTGACTATCAGACCATTTGTCCATTAAGTCTGATAACCCGCTTCCAGCAGTAATAGCCAGTACTGATCACAAGAGAGGAAGGAAACTAAAAACAAAACGAAAAAACTACCAAACAAAAAGTGCATCATTTTCAATGACTAGGGCAGGTCCCTAAATAAGTGGTCTGATTTCTAGAGCTGCTGGACGTCTATAGTAGTCATTGACGTCCCCAATCTATAGCCTGTTCAAGTCAGTAGAAAGATTCTTGTTGATGCAATTGGACTTTGGATCAGGTCCTACAAAGGGAAGAGTTTCCTTCTGACCCTGGTGTTATCACATTACACCTTGAAGCAAGAGATATACAGTCTCTGTAGCACAGATTATTACCATTATTATTTGACTTAGCAGAGAGACATTGTGCACAGCTGAAAAGGTTGTTGACTCATTGAGAAGGTCTGGAATGCTGGTAGAAGGACTTGACATAGGAATCTTGTAAATAATCCAAGGTAGCACCTTATTGTAAAATGTCATTGAATCAGAAGAGAGACTCAGGAAAATAGCCTGCTGAAGGACAGGGAAACCCATCTTGCCGGCTGACCTCGTCCTGTTCTCGTGGACCATCCTTAGTGACTAACAGGAGAAGTGAAACCAAGCAGGAGGCCAGCCAGCTACCCTGAGAACAAGCCACTGCTGCAAACTATTGGTAGACTACACTGAAATGCTTGGCATTTGGTGCTGGCCTTGCCAGGTACACTTCAGTGTGTTACTGTCAAGTGTATTGATGCTACAGCCTGACTATAGTGAGAGTGGAAGGGAAAGGAAATGCACTGAGAACCGCCAGCAACTCTAGGAAAGGAAGCCAAAGAGTAAGTATAATAGTTTACAGGGCCAGATTATGCGCAGCTCCTATTCAAATCACATTGAAGGCAGCACTCCTGTTGACTTCCTTGGCCTTTGGATCAAGCCACAAGTGTGCCAGGGCAAGGAAGGTTTTTAGGAGTTTTGCCTCTAGACAGTTGCGCTCACATGACTACAAGGACTGCACAAGGCTATTATGCGTAGCCAGCCTAAAGGGAAAATGGAGGAGGCAGGACACAGTCTCAACATCCTCCTCACTGGTCAGGAGAGCTGGAGGGCTGCAGACGGGAGGGATGCGGCACTCTCTAAAGGAGTGCTGCAGCTCCGCCATTCCATGCCGGAGAGCTCTGGGTGGCTGTTTTACTCCCTGAGGCACAATAGCTCCTGCAGCTTTCTGTGCCCTTGACTGTTTCCTTCAGCACGGTGCCATTCACAAAGAGTGCAGAGGCATTCTTGGCTGAGTAGCATGCGTTCAGTGCAAGTGTCATTGAACATCAGATTGCCCCAGTCAGATAGTGACAAAGGGCTGCTCTCTCAGTAAGCCTGTGTGACAGAATAAATTACCACTGTAAGGGCAGTCAGGACTGAGTCAGCGAGAGAGGCTGACAGATTACAATGGGGAGCTGAATCTGGGGATCAATCAGACTTGGGATGTGATGAGCTTTACATTGCAACTCTTATATGTTTATATAAGTATATATGTTACATGTTTGTGGCCTTTGGGATGAGTCACCCTGGCTGTTGCTTTGGTCCTTTTTTTGTAATTTCCCAGCCTTTTCTTGAAACCTGTTTTATGACATGAAATGGGATGGTGTTTTTGGAGGAGTTGAATTTGATTGTTGTGGCTGTTCAGATGTATTACTGAATAATTGTAAAACTTACCAAGTGAAAAAGTAAACACGACACTTTAATAAGTGGAGAGCAAAAACAGAAGGAAAGAATATTACTACTGCCTTAAAACTCAGTATATGAGTGCCCCAGAGAGAAGGGCTCTGTTATATAAACCATAATATAAATCAATATACTGTATTTCCTTTGCCCTGTTTCCAAACTGTGTTAAATTTGGACACATTTGTGTGCAGACAAGCACACAGCATTTGGCTGTGGTGTTAGATTCCATAACCATTTCCATACATAAAAGCACCTAGCAGTCCTGCAAGATGCTACATCCTCTGAGTTACCCATATGACCGCTTCAATGCCTCTTGATACCCGTGATAGTGATATTCAGAAAAGGTTAAAATACTAGCCTATATATATATATATATATATGTGTATGGAGAGAGGGAGAGAGAGTGCATGGATCTGGTATGCTAATTAATATGAATGGAGATACGTGTTTAATGACACCTAATATACCAGATCAATGCTAATCCTTTACTTTTGCTTTTGCAAACCACAGCACTTGTTGGTATTTAACCCCTTTAAGATTGTAACATGATCTGTGGATAACTCCCATGCAATGCTTCTCAGCACTGTTATCATTTTGCCACTCAACATAATTGGTATAGCACCAGAATAAAATTAATAATGTTTTTAAAAATATTTTTTCTCTACACACATAATTATATCTCAGTTAAAACAGTGATTTGCTGGGCATAAAGTGCGCCTTGTAGTACTTGCATAGATAATGGTTAAACATTTCAATAGCCTGTGTGCACAAAAAAAAATATTACAATTGTTATTACTACAAGGAATACTAATAATGTATATTAAAGGAACCATAAAATGTCCATTAATTAGTCTTATAACACAGGAAATGGAATTTTTGAAGAATTTTACATATATTTAGGAATGGCAAATTCATATCAATTTGTAATGATAGAACACATTTTTAAAAGTAATGTGATTCTGTGGCCCACCTTAATCCATTTGGTGAATTCAGGGTATAAATACACATAGGAGCACTGGAGACAGTCAAATATGGTATCTCAGGGTGAAACTTTCAACAGGATGGGGAGTGTAGTTTAAATCCTGTCTTATCTCACTCTTCTCCTACTGCATGATGGTTCTCAGCAGGAAATTTTTGATTCATAGCAACTGAAGTGCAGTTTAAAATTACACTGCTTTTAATTTCCTTGTTCCTGACAGATAAGAAGGGTGGGCATTTCCTGATTATATGGTATAAATTCAAAGCATATCAGTTCCCTTGGGTGCTATTTGTGACTAATTGACTTCCATAGAACTTTTGCATTGCTGGTTTTATACTGTGGGAGGAGTGTATGCTGCAAAGAGAGGAAATGTTTCACAACAAGTGATCCTTCTGGATTTTCCTCTGTTTATGTTACCACCTGGAAAGAAGAAATGGTGGAATAAATGACTGATGCTCCAGATGGACTGCCTGAACACTCATATCTTTAGTCATGACACATTAAGTTGAGCAAATTCATGCTGTGAAGTGGCATGATGGAACAGAATTGCCCTTTAACTTCTAGCAGCATGAATAAAGATCACAGAACAAAACCCATAGGGGCAAATACTGTTTTGCCTTTCACATGCCAGCAGTCCCATTGAAGTAAGTGAGAATGAAATTCACTTTAGCCAGATAAAGACTGAATAATCTGCCTTTTGGTAGATGGCGTGTTAGGTATTAGACTGAGGAGGTGAAATCCATCCAACCACCACCCTGGGACCTGGGTTGCAGGGCAGCTGTCTCGTTGCTACTTCAACCTATAGTTTGGAGTGGCAGTGGTAGCTTCCTTATGGTGTGTGAGGGCCACCGGATCTGAGCAGACATGGATCCAGTGGCCTCTCTCCCGCCTTGCTCCCAACCCACCTCCATTGATACCTGTTAGGTCAGTGCAGAGACCACCCCACTCTCTGCATCCATTCCACATATGGCTTAACTGGGGCCTTGAATCTTGACCCACAGAGCCACTGAATTAATGGGACTGCCTGTGTGAGTAAGACAAACAGGATTTGTCCACGATTATTCCAGTGCCATTGAACTACAATAGAAGGCTTGACATTGTTTTGTTACCTCAGCAATATTGTGCAGGCACCTAGGCTGGTAGTTTCAAGGGTGCCAGAGGGAGGTAAGCACTCTAATCCCAGACTATTGCTATGAACACAATAGATTCAATAATTATCTGTTATAATTAGAATATGTATTTGAGGTTAAGATTCAGTTTCTCCAACGAGAAATGTTATGGAAGTGTAGTATTTAGTACACAGCCAAAGAAAGATGCACAAATGAAAATGCTGGTGTCAATATTCTGCTAGGCCTCTCTGATGTCTCCACATTTAAGAAATTATGCACACACCTCCGGGCACCCACATTTTGCAGGTATATATACCCACTATAAAGCCAAACTCTTGTGCACTTTCAATATTCTAGCATTTGCACATGTAGAAATGCTGGACTGACACCTGCAAAACACATGGATGGCAAAGGGTTCTGTGTGTAGAAATTCCAATGCTTGCATGCACCTGGGTTATTAGTGGACTTACTGAAAGTCTTAGACCCTGTCTGTATAGAGTTTCTTGCACCACAGTTTGAAACCAGAATGAGCCACAGCAGTGGCTCCTTTTTAACACTAGCATAGCACTCCGCCTTGGGAGTTTGCATTGAAGCAGCTGGTTATGCAGATGTGAATACATCAGTGCACAAAGCTGATGTATGGACAAAGCCTTTGTCAATGAAGATGTTGGAACCTGCATAGGGTGGATGCAAATATGTTATTCAAGTGATCTTTGCAGGTGAAAAGCTGAGCAGAGCCTTCTTCACCTTTAAACTTGGACATGCACTTTGTGCATGCACATTTTCGACATTTTCTCTGTCATTCGTAAGACCACTGCAGTGCTTTGGGACACTGACTTTTTTTCCTTATTAGCACACCAAATGCACCATGATTCATAGCCAGGTATTCCAGATCCTTCAGCAAGGAGGCCCTGCATCTCTTCTCCAACTGCCTTCAGCTCTCACACTGCTCCAAAGCCTTCCAGAAACCCTGCTTCCTTGACCCACATTTCCCAGCTGCATGGAACCTTACCCTTTTCTCCTGACCTATAACTGTTCAGCAGATGAAAAGTTAGACACTTTGGAAATTTGGTCTCCAGAGTGTTTCTGCTGAAGATTTTTAATTCTCAAGTGTTCTTAAAAGATACATTTTAAGATATTTTCAGGAAGATATTGCGTAAAGCGAAAGGTGGAATCTCTTTATAGATTGGCAGGACAGAGGTAAAGTTACATGAATTCACATTTTCCCTGTTCCCCTCCATATTAAAGAATGAAATCAAGATGCAGCGTTAGGATTTGTGATATTAAACAACAAATGAGGGCTTCAGAATTGGGCCCCAAATAATGACATGAGGGATGGGCCCAAACCCCCAGTCTCTAAATACCCACTGAATATAAAGAATGTTCAATATCTGAACTTACATCACAATTGTACAATTGGTAAAATACCGTAGGGAGTTTGAAATCTGGATCCTTCTCCAGATTTGACTTTTTTGCCCTGAACTCATCGCTTTGTTACATTGGTCCTCACTGTGTTAGACTGTCCACAAATGCCACACAAGGTATAGATGGTGAGGCCACCATACATTTGTACCGAAGTTAGAAACCTTACCAGTAGATCCCTCTCCTTTTTTCTTTAGGCCAAACTGTTATAGAGTTGGGCAAATAATGAATGTCAGCTGACAATTCTGAAAAATTGTAAAGAAAAAAAAGAACCCCAAAAACCCAAACCTCCCAAACAACTTTTGAATTGAATCCAAACCAAAAATTGTTGGAAAATTTAGGAAGTCTGTTTTGCTCCACCTGCAAAGATACATTTTGTTTTGATTTCCTCTATTTAACATTTTAAATTAAACAAAAATTAAAGGAAATTTTGAAATAAAAAGTTGTTTTGAATAAAAAACCAAAATGTTTCATTTCAAAAGTGTCAACATGATTCCCCACCAACAAACATTTTAGTGAAATTGACACAAATTGTGAAACTTTTCAGTTTCACTGAATCTGCATTACTGTTGGTAGAAAAATGTTGCCCATCCCCACCTATTAGAGAGAGATTTTCGATTGAAAAAAAATACTGCTTCCCAACTTTTTCTATATCATTCTCTCTCTCTGTACTGTAAGTCTCATGCACCATTGCAGGTTCCACAGATGCTTTCATCAAGAAATTCTGTTTATGTGATTGAACCAAACAATCTAATAAATCTTTGCTAGATGCAATGGGAACTCCTCTTGGACTGGCTTGTGGACCTTTGTAGAAAAGGGGACTTTTATCTTCTCCACTCAGCTTCCTTTCCATCTTCTGTTCCTCCCATCTTCAAATCTCTGTAGGACTCAGTGTGGCTGATCTCTTCAATGCAGTGAAAGGAAATACATAAATGCTCCCACACTGTTTATCACACTTTTCATAACAGTCCCAGCCAAACAATGTGTTGTAAAAGCCACAGAATATCACAGACTTATACTCAGTACAATATATTACACTGAACATACCCTTTCATTACCATCTTAGTCTTGTGGGGCATTTAAAAAAATAGGCTATTATATGGGTCTGAATCACAACCACATGCCTGAAACTTGTAAACTTTGAGTGTTAGGAATCCAGAGATGGCTTTAAATCTGAATGATGTGGTTTCAGCCTGTCTCTAGCTACTCTGGGCCAGATTCTCTGCAGGGACAGACTGTGTGGTTCAATTGATTTCAATGAGACTACCTTGATTTTCACCAGCTGTGAACGTGGGCCATATTAAATCTAATAATATTGTTCCAATAACAAAGAGAGTTGCTGAGCAGTACTAAGCAGTTATAAATTCTTGGACAGTCACCATGTGATCAAACGTCTGTCTAGTACAGAAGTTGTTGCACTGGAACTTTCTTGAAAATTATTTTGTAGAGTTTTCTGGTGCACTAATATTAATATTAAATACATCCTCAGAATAGGCCAAATTTACTCATGAAATAACTCAGTAGATTATAGCAAAGTTGCACCAGGGATATATTTGGCCCCTGTCATCCTGCATTTCAATTATTATGTGTCAATTTTTGCAGAAGGTGACCTGAAGTAACATCTGTAATTTTGCACCTGTGTTTGAATTGTGGCAGCACATCTAATTACTTGCCAGAAGTAGCTATTCGATTCTGGGTTAAAATAAGGTTGAGGTGCAAGAACTTTTCTTTGTGACCACAAAACATTTTGTTCCCATAAAATTAGGAAGGCATATTTTAGGGGTTCAAATTGTTCTCTCAAAAATGAGGCTTGTTCGTGACATAGAATCAAGATGAAACGTATCTAGTTTAGTTTCACAAATAACTCCCTTATTCCAGTGCATGTTTTGTATTAAAATCTGATTGTTATAAGATGTTTATGTGACTTACCATACATCTAAAAGATACAGCTGTCATTTTACAGGTTTCTCAGTGTGAAAAGCCATGAGAAAGGGATGAAATCTTATTTTAAACTAGAGGAGCTTCAGGAAAATAATGGTGCTGTGCAGTGCAGATTTAGCACAACCTGAATTGCATCCAAACAGAAATAAAGTTTTACCACTTTATCAGAATTCAGAATCAAAACGGAGTTCAGCTGCACCTAGAGTTGTGTGCTATTTCACATGGGTGATTCCATGTAAACAGAGGAAGAAAAAGTGACGCCTCCTACACAGATGCTAAGTAAGTAAGCTTTGTGTGTGGGGGATATGAAGTGAAATAACCTATCTTAGGTACATAGATGGTTCCCATCATTGTAATATCTGAGCTCCCCACAATACCCCTATGAGGTAGGGAAGTGTCTTTTTACAGAGGGGGAACTGAGGCACAGAGAGGCTAAGTGTCTTGCCCAAGTCACATAGACTTTCTATGGTAGAGCATGAAATTGAACATGGTTCTCTTAAGACCCAGGCTAATGCCTTAGATACTGAACCACACTTCCCCTCCATGTGTCCTCTGTTCCCGGGCGGGAAGAGGCAGGGTGGTAGTAAAGTAGGTGTGCTTGTTTTATGGGTGATACTCCAGGCCAACCTGTTTTCCACGAAGCAGCTTGTGGCCATTGTCTGGTGTAATGAACTCATCCTAAGAGGGTTTCAGCAACAACAAAATTTAAAGGTTTGGAACCACTGATTTAACCTCTTAGTAAGTAATACACCCACACACAGACATGTAACCTGAATCCATAGTCCGGCCTCATTGTTATCGGAGCTGGCTGAACTATTCATAGAAAAATATATTAGGTGAGTTTAATTGGATTTGTTTCATTGTATGGAATAGCTGCAGAGCAGACACTGGCCCGGATTCTTTGTCAACAGCTAGCAGAGTACCACTCTGGTGCTACATTGCTCACATCTTGCAGCCTTCAGTAAAGAAGATGTAGCTGAGGAAATGAACACGAGGCCAACACACCCTCATGCTCTGGCAGTCTCAGCTGCAGGGACAGCTCCTTGGTGCCCTTGCAGCTGGTGCAATTTAAAGCAGCCCTAAGACAGCAGCTCCATTGTCTTCACAGAGAGTCTACTGCCAGAAGCCACCTTTACATTATATCCAGGGAGATCTAGTATGAGCACCTTTCCTGGTCGCATGTCATGGGGAGAGAGGCAGCCAAAGTCACTTCTAGTTTTGTCGAATCTCACAATTTGATCATGAGTCTCATGACATTGGCTGTCTTTCTTAAATCCCCAGCTGCTGGAATCAGGTGGTTACTTGAGAATCTGAGCAGTCATTAAAAAAACAGACCAAACAGGATTAAATTCACAAAAAAAATATAATATTCATAGCACACATCACAAAAACCATTTGTACAGATGTATTCCATCTATTGAAGAACTGTCAGCCATACACACCAAAGAAATATAATCTTAATAATACATTTTTGTTACACCTATTCACTGGGGTGGACTGAATAATCCATGGCAAATACATATATATACTTGTGGTGCATCAAGAAAACTAGACATAAGGATACAGGTTAGCTAAGGCCCTGGTCCAGCAAACCACTCAAGCGTATCCATAGCTTTAAGCACATGAATAGTCCCAGTGATGTACTAATGTACATCCTTAGATGGGCTGCTGGCTCAGGGCCTTAGCTAACCCATCCTTATGTCTAGTTTTCTTGATGCACCACAAGTAATTAATCAACTGTAAGACAACACATGACAAATACTGCACTGTCCCCTTTCAGATAAAGTAAGTGAAGCATTAATACATTCATATAATAACCTCACTGCTTCCTGTTTGCTTTGTGATGGGTTTCAGAACTGTCATAACTAATAGAATATCTAGATTTTATCTTGTCGTCACTGGGGCCTCGCTTAAACAGTCCATCCCCAACCACCTGCATAACTGTCAAACCTAACTTGGATCTGTTGCTCATAGCTAATTGACTTCTGGATCCATTAGATTAGAACAAGCAAGAGAAACATAGGTTTCAGCGGGCAAGTTTGCTTGTGTTCAGACTGCTGTGTTGGGCCACAGTTATAGAATCACTAATGATCCATATAATCTAGGATGCAACCTGTCAGACTTTTTGACATTTATAGTACAATTTTTATAATATATATGTTATTTCTAATGTTTAGTCTTTGCTTGTAAGACATAAAAGGTGTAGACAGATATGAGCAGGAATCCTAATTTGCATTGGCCGCAAAGCAGTAATCTTAGTATTATTTCTAGAATATGTCATCATTACCCTGCAATAAATGTCAGTTTAATATATTTAAACACTGTTGAGGCAGTTCAATTACCTTAACCAGAAAAGCAAATTAGACTACTTCAGTATTTGCTACATGTTGATAGAAGCAGGATGGCACAAAGATGTTTTAAACAAGTTCAGTCAACTGCAAAAATACAAAGGCACTGTTCAGAGATAACTTTGCCTTTGTTCATATAGGAATAATTAAAGGCAAGCAATTTTGTTACCTTGGTTCAACAATTGCCGAATGTTCAGAATAATACTCGTTTTGTGCAGTTTAACTGAACAGAGTAGTCTTTCATGATGAACTCAGAATGGTTGTTTTATGGTCCGACTCTCTGGGGACCATTGATTTGGGATAGTGAAATGCTTTGTTGTTAAAATATCTTGACATTTTAAAGTTTAAAAAGATAGGCAATAAGTCAGCTATGTTATACTTGAAGAGAGATTTCAGTATTTTTATGATTCATCTGTATTTGAAAGAAAACTTGACTGCAGTCAATTCACAATCCAGAATCGGTGGCCAGTGGTTCTCATTTTTCTTTCATGTTAAAAATATTTCAGTAATGCATGTTGGACATTAAGTTAATCTAAATATTCAGAAGGGGTGGGGGAGCTGAGTGGGGGACCAAGCTACTGGAAATTAGCATAGCTCCACTGGGGTTATTTTCACCAGCTGAAGACCTGGCCCAAGAAAGTATCTTCTGGCCTTTTTAATTTCCTAATTCTAGTATCCGCATCAACAAATGCTACCCACAGTGCAAAAATCTCAACACTTTGTCTGAGGGATGGGTGAACTGGTTTGCATAACATAAAATCTCAGGCAAAGTTTAGTTAACTTACACTCTTTGTTTCTTTGTTTTTCAATACCCATGTGTCTTAGCATTACCTGGTTTGGCACGGCATCTAAATGAAAATTCTGAGTGCCACTCGTAGAATCTCTGACCCTAGAAAGACAACTGTATTCTTGGAAATCTCACCCACTCCTACAAAACCCCAGGCCAGATTTCTCGAATAAATTGTTTGAATACGTTCTGAAAGTTGACATATGTGGAGATGTTTGAGTTTAGAGAATGTTCCTGGGTGCTTGGTACTTTTAAAAGTAGCTCACTCATTTAGGAGCCTAAATATGGGTTTGGGAGCCTCACTTTACTCTGCTATTTTTGGAAATCATGAGTTGTGTCCCTAACATTTACATTTGTAACCATATTTCAAAGCCCACTGACTCCTTCACTATCTTTTCATGTTTCTTAATTGCAAAGTTCAATAGCAGTGAGCTCTTGTTACCAGCTTTCGTGAGCCACCACTGCTACTTTCGTCAGGCTGCTTTGCACTGGCTAAAATATGCTTCACCTAATCTACACTCAGCTGTTTAGGTTCCTACTTTTGCTTTGCCAGCTGCGCTGCTTTTCATTTTCTTCCAGCTAATTCCACATTCTGAATTTTCTGATTTGATTATGCTATCCAGAATGTTCATCGATGGGCCCTGACCTGACAGGGGCGTAGCACCCCAGTCCTCATAATGCCATGCAAGGATTCCAGATCAGTTCATAATCTATTTTTGTACTGTAATTTCTTGAATGATTTCTCTTATTCTGTAGTATGGTTTTCAGTCATGCGCATTCATCAGACTACCAATTCACCTTAACCCAAAGCATATAGCAGGGGTGAGAGTCGGCTTGATCACATACTCTCTAAAGAGAGGAGACTTTGTTATTGGATTACACACATAGTGTTGGGCTGCTTTAAACACCCTGCTGTTAGAGTGGAGTGGCCACTTATCTGTGAGGATCAAACCCAGAAGGAATGCTGGGTGACTCAGTGGGACTTAGCACCTCCATGGGGCTTGCTGGGAGAGTGCATGCTCTAGTCATACCTTCTTTTAAAATCTGCTGAAGTCAATGGGAGTCTTCCCACTGACTTCAACGAGTTTTTCAGGCCCCAAATGCATGCACAATGCAGCGCCATCTCGGCAGTGCCATCTTGGCTGGCCAGGGTCCTTCCCATCTCTGTGGCAAAAAGCGATAGCATCATGTGTGGCTATAGTTTGAAGCAATGGCTCTCCTCTCTTTCACATTGTGGCTGACCCCTGCACAGAGGTATGTGTTATTTTGCAAAATTCTTCTTCTGTTTGCACACAGTCTAGCATATGGGGTAGGGAACACTGTTGGCCATAAGGCTAGTAAAGTAGCTGGCAAGTAGCTTTCGTTTTTGCAACTGGCTTAGGGTCCAGTAAGAGTGAGAAACCTTGTGGGCATTCTGTGATGTGTCAATGTCCAGATATTATTATGATGGGAATTCAAGGAATGCCTATATCTTCCCAGCTAGATTTCTGCTCATTTTGGATAAGAAAAATGATATTTTTAAGATCATCTTTCTTTTCAGGGGGTTTCTATTGCAGAGAAGTTCTTCATTTATCATTTCCTTTTGCTGTAAGCAAAATGGAAAGTTGTACTTTTAAGTTCAGTCTGTTTCTGTTATGTGCTGTATCTCTTGTTGTGGTCAATCTGTGTTTGACTCAATATTGTTTTGTAGGAACTGTGCATTGTGGGAAATAGTAAAACAAAAGGCACTGGACTTATGCCCACTGAAGTCAATCAAAGTCTTTGGACTGACCTCAGCTGGCTGTGGATCAAGCCCAAAGTCAACTGCTTTTTTGAAATATTGTGTGCAACATCGGAGAACATTTAATGGGTTCAAAAGAACTCACACTTAACACTCCCTTAAGAAATATTCTTCACACTGATTGCATCCATCCCTATGCAATGTTAAATTGTTTATTCACAAAGTGCAGTGGTTGCTGTTAACATATCAGGATTTGCTAACAAGTAAAACAGGGTGGTATAAACTTTTTAATAGCTTCTCATGTGCATGCGTATCATAACACCAAAGGAGGAGTTATAGAAAATAATTAATGTTGCTTAGAAGGTATTTGTACATATATTTTAGTACTTTGGTACCAGTCAAGGTGATCCTGTTATAATGTGAAGAGTAACTGTACTTGGCATAAGTTTGTGCTAGGTAGTTTTATTTGTTTAGCAGATGTTGCTGCTGAGATGTTTGATTGTCCTTTGTATCCTTAGTTTTGAATTTCACATTGTTTTGCTTTTTACCACATTATCTGTGTCTGGATGATGAATCTCATGTAACTCTTAATGGATATGGATGAGCTGTTGCCTGTAATTTAATTACACATAATGAAGGTGGCTTTAGAGAAATATGAAATCTGTAGCCACAATCCTTTCCTCAATGTGGAGAGGGGAACAGACTTCATCTCAAAATCTCAGTTTTTAAATATAGACAAGAAAACAACAGTTCTGAGAAGTCTACTCCAGGACAATGATTCTTTCAGCTGCCACTGCAGTGCATATCACTAAGGCCTGGCCTACACCTAAATGTTAGATAACCTAGCTATATCACTCACAGCTGTGAAAAGTTTTGTTCCTTTGTCACATAATTAGGATGATCTAACCTCCTCTGTGGATTCCATTCCGTCAATGGAAGAATTCTTCTGTCAACCTAGCTACGACATCTTGGAACAGTGGGCTAGCTACACTGATGGAAACCACCCCCTTCTGTTGATGGAGGAAGTATCTGCGCAGCAACAGCTCAACTGGTCCTAAGACATCTGTGAGACAGTGACCATCCTCCACTCCCACTGATGTCGCAGTGGAAGTGGAGGATGTTTGTAACCTGCAAGAAGAGTTCCATACCTTGCAAGATCAGACATTAAGGGCATAGTCAAGCTTCAATGGGAGTTGATTCAAATTCTAAGTACAGAGAATACAAGATGTCTTGCATGATATTTCAATGAGATGTAAATCACCCTTTCTTGGAGAGAAAACAGGATGTGATGTTCAAACACATTCAACTTTGGTCTAACTATGGTAGACAACCATGAAGAATGCCCTGCCCCTTCTTGTCTTAAAGGATTGGATCTAAAACACACTTAAGTCAATGGAAAGACTTCCCAGTGAGCTATGGTTAAGCTAAGATTGGGTATGCACTTATATTAATGCTGGTCCTGGCAATAAAGAGACCTAGCTTCTATTTATCCATGAGAATTTTTACTAATTAAACCCACACATCTGCTGAAGTTGCTAATGAGGAGAAACATACTGTATTTAATTAATGATTTCACTTAAACTTCATAGTTCTTTTGAAAAAGTTCCAAGCTAATAGAGAGATTGGGCTAGATTCTCTCCCCTGATTTCTGTCCCCTTTGCGCTGCTTTGGCAGTGCAGGGTGGCCAGAACCTGCTTTTAATTATCCCTCTGGGAATTATTCTGGCATGGGAGAGTCTCAGATGGCATAAAGCTAGCATAGCTGGCTCCCACATTAAACCTTTTTTAGGGGATCATATCAACAGTGGGCACATCAGGGGAAGGCATCTGTGCTCATTTCTCAACTGGCACAAACCCTTTGAGGACCATAACCTGCTAACACAAGATTGAGCAGCCCATATGCTGCTATAATTTACATCAGGTCTGAAACTAGAGTAGTTGCCGCTTGAGAGTCAAGGAGAGGTAACCACATACTTAACTGGACCACCCAAAATCCAGTCCAGTTTGTGGATCTCCAAGAGGGAGTGATCTGGGCCAATATTTTGTGAATTCTTAGAGATCAGTTAAATATGAATACTGGAAACTTGCTCACAAATTGTAGCAATGAACCAGCGGCCTATCTTATAAAGACTGATCTTTGCTGCAAGACTGCATGAAGCCAGATGTTGTGTCAGAAAAAAAGAAAAAGTAGACACTATTCATCCTTCATAACACTGTCCAAATGAAATAATCCTTCCTGATTTACTTTAAAACCCAAAGGGAGTACATCTCATTTGAGGATTCAGCCCCGGTCTCTGCTGGAGAAAAATTTGCAAAGGCTAACTGAATAAGGTTTTTAGATCACTCACCATGTAGTTACAGCACATGAAAATCATGCAGCAAAATAAATTCAGCACAAGGGCCAGAATTCAATTCATCACACATTTCTGGAATTCTCAGTCCACTCTTGTGATGTTAAATATAGAAATTCCATTTGGGACTAAAACTCAATGTACATCGGGGACAGTTTCTTACGAGGAAAAAGTCAAAAATCCTCTATTCCATATGGTTTGAATCATTTATTAAATGAATCCTGTAGGGGTAATTTCAGACGTGGAAACTTTTAAAATGGAGAAATAAAAAACAGATTCACTATGTTTCTGTTTTCCAGTAGAAGGTTGTAAAATCAGTTAGCAGATGCCTAGTTATCAGTACTGAATAACAGATGATTGCATAGAAGGTCTCTTATTGCATTTGAATTGTGTCAGTTCTAAATATCTGATGACATAAATCATAAGGATTAAAATACGGAAGTGCTCTGCCTTGTCCTGTTGTGATCTGATGATTAAAGATTGGCAGTCCATTGAACTGGGCAAGGAAGCGAGCTAAATTCTATATGAGAAGTTCTTCAGTCCTGATGTTTCATTGACAGAGATGTTATTGCCTCTTCTTTATTATATGTTGAGCAAACATAGGATGAATGTTTGTTGAATTAAGGAAAGAAGAAAACTGTATCAGGATATGATCTCTGTTGATAGTCACAGCAACTTTTGGGATGAGAGATCCTCACAATTAGTGTTATAGGAAAGAGTTATTGTTAAAATCCTGGTTGAGTTGTTCATCTATAATAATTGGTAATTGACCACAAAGGGGAAAGCACTTATTTTCCTTCTATTTGGAAAAAGACAGTAATGAATGTCATTCAGAGGGCTGGTGTCTGATTGGTAAGCAGTAAGGACCCATGTAAGTAAAATTCCTGATAAATCTGTTTCTTGTGACTATATCTGATAAAAGTGATAGCATTAGTGCATTAACTGAGTAGCAAACATTACGGTTAAAGTAACGCGTATTTCATTCACAAATCCCTATTTTCTGAAAAATTCTCCTCCTGGAATGAAGCTCTGGAAGTGCTGAAAGGTCCACAAATCCCAAGAAACACCCTGATGAAACCAAGTATTGGTTGAAGTCCTTCTTCCTCTTTATCCTCAAGTCCTAGCCAGTCTGCACACAGGGGCTTGTGTAAAAAAAAATAAAAAAATTTCAAGATGGGTTAGATGGCTCATATCCAAAATGGGCAATGCTAGGAGCATAGCTCCACCATCTAACATCAGAAAGTATTCTTTGCAAGGAGAGCTGATATCATAGGCTGAGAGAGCTAATATATCATACAGTGTGGTTGCACTTGCTTATCTGCACATACTTCTGGGAAGTTGTTCATAGAGCTGTGTGGTCCTCAGGGGATGCCACTTTTGGCAACAGGTACTTTCCATAGGGTAGTGCCTCAGTGACCCCAAATAAACTCTGTAAATAATATTATATATGTATTCATATAATCAAACTTTTTCTTGCCCCACTTGGTTACACACTAATATTTGCTGCATCCATCTCTTGGGTTTTTACTTGGTGAAAAAGTGTGTTTATTTCAAAAGTTTTTACAAAACAAGGGAATGAACAGCACAACCAGTTTATGAGTTGAAAGTAAATACTTCCTCAGTACTACCCACATTTCTCATGCTGCCTCTGATCCTGGAAACACTGAAGTGTATGTGTAGCTTTATTCATAGTTAATGTACGAGAAATACAGTGTACTTCTCCCCAGCCTTAACTCTACCCTCTAGTGACAATGAAAGGAGAAAAATGTGCTAAACACAAAATATGTTGGTAAAAATCATTTTCATCTTCTCTGGGAGCACCGTACTAAAATGTCCTAATCATAATCAAACTGTTATCGAGTACCATTTCTTCAGGGTAGTGTTAAGATTGTTTAGCTGCCCTGCCTTTCCATTTCTATACCCGAGTGTGCTCAGATTTCTTTAAAGCATCACTTTAAATTGAAATTTCCTGGGGTTGTAGTACTTTGGAATAATTGCAAATCCCTCTAGAAATTTTTACTCTTAATTTACTAATATGTACCCTCAGCCTGAACACCGCTTTAACATAGAGGGGTTTTTTTCCCTTGGAAAATACATATGTATTCATTTTAATATATATTGTGTAGCAATCATAGTTAATATTTAATGTGATGGTAGTAGTTTAGTGCTGGTGAAAAGTGATGCCCTGACAACCCTGCAGCCTGAAGTCTTCTAGGTTTTCCACAGAGCAAGAACTGTAGGGCTCAGGTTGCCCTAGTAACAGCTGTATAACATTGTCCCACTAATAGAGTAGAAATATCTTGATGGAACAGCCTTAAGGATGGAGAGGGTATTCATTGGCCACAGTCCTTCAATCCTGGGTTTCTGTGCTGAGGTTTAAAAAGGGTGCCAAGTAGTGGCAGAGACTTTTTGTATTTTAGGACAAAATTCTGCACTCTGATCCACCCTAGTGACTAAACTTCTGCCATTAGAGATGAAGATTCTGAGATTCTTTGAGAGCAACTGCAGCATTGTCTTGGACTAGAGTCTTTTGGAACACAGAAAATTGCTCGGGCATGGTGTTGCATGATTAGTCAGAATGCAGTACAGCAAGTGGAATAGAAGACTAGCCACTAAGGAAATCTGTTGATGTCAGTTAGAATAGGGTATTCAGAGGTTTAATTTACCTGAATCTGATGTCACAGAGAGTTGTTTCCTATGGGAATCTGTTAGTTGTACAGACCTCTTTTAAGAATCCAAATGGAATCATTTGCTTAGACAATTTCCCCAGCCATGCTATTTTTATAAGGAATGTTGTGCTTTATCTTTGTTCCCTTCTTGTCTATGCAGCACAATCTCATTCTTCCTGACCCTCTTCTATTGCTGCTGATGACCATATATCCAAAAAACCAAGCTGCAAGCCTGACAATGTGCTAAAAGTCTTCTTTTTGTGTGAGGGACTCTGCAATTAAGAGAATAGGATCAGCTATTTAGAAGGAACTTAGTGCTGACAAGTGGATACATATATTGGTTGTCAGACTGCAAAATATAATGTTCTTTTTTAAAATTTGCCTTTTTTTTCAGTCAGGTTTGATAAGGATGCAGGAGAACGAATTCCTTATATCTCCATTACCTCAGCACCTAGCACAGGAACACAACTACACGTCACCTGCTGGATATCACCCACATGTATTATACAAACGGACAGTAGAGGAGAAAGTGCACCGGTACAAAGTAGATTCCAATTCCAATCACTTTTCCCCGGGTCATCACAGAAATCACACACATCACAAGTATCATGATCAGGCGAATGATTACCACCATGGAAGGTTTCAAAAGCAGCATTTTTGTGGACGTCGAAAGAAATGTATGTAAGGAAACTTTCTCTCTTTGTTTGAGATAGTAGTTCTTAGAGACTTGTAGGTACTTCTTTTAGTGTGGTTTGTAACCACTGCTCTGATGGGGGCTGAATATTTTAAATAGTACTGCTAACAGAGGAAATGGCCAAAATGGAGGGCAGATACAGAGAGCTGGATCATGCATTTAAGTTTATGACATTGTCCATCACTATTATTACAACTCCATCACTAGTCAATGAGTGACATTTTTAGGACTGTGCTGCTCAGCTTAGAAGATCCCTTGCTCTAGTTTTCTTGAGACTGATTTATCTTTTAATGGGCCATTCCTTGTTTTGCTGGTGCTTTAACACAGCCTCTTCTGTATAATTACCAGTGCCAACTCTCTGCTTTGTTTTCTCTTCTTCTAAGATATGCGATTAGTCTGGAAGATGGAGGAAGGGCATTAGGAATCATTGATTTGGCAAAGGAGGGGGAAGAGGTCTTTCACAATCCACCATTTGATAATGAAATTGTCAGCAACTGAGATGATTCAACCAGAACCTCCCAAGTAAATTGTTTAAATAAAATTCTGGAGTCACCTCTTAAAAATGTATCGAAACTACATTATCCTACCAAGGTCCATTGTGAGGTCTTCGTTAGGCCCTCAACTTGAAGAATATTTAGGAGCTCCTCACAGATCCTATAATTATACTTCTGATGTTCACCTGATTCTGTTTGAAAGCTGATCTGCCTCTGGTTTGAGCTTCATTACTAGATCTCCCACAGTTGAATACAGTAACTGAAAAAGTTGCAGCAGCCAAAATATGACCTCCCCAATTCCTATTTGAGTTTGGAGACAACAAGAGAGTTCCTTTTTGACAGGGAAAATAAAAAGGGGGTGAGGAACAGAAGGAAAGGAACAAACAGAAGGAAAGAGAAGATGGGGGGAGGAAAGTGAAGGAGGAAGGAGTGCAAGTCTCTGAGTGTTCTTCAGAAAAATATTGATCTGATTGAAAAGATTTAGAAGTCTTTATATTTTCAATCAATTCATGTTTTTCTTCAATATTGCAGGTCTCTCTGCTATTTCCCCCCTCCTTCCTGCTAAATTTCCCCTAGTCTAAGAAGCTCCCATACATAATTCTTGTAGAAACCCATGGTCATCCTGTTTCAATAATTTTTTTTAAAATGCCAAACAATGACTAATGTGAATGGCAGACAGCACGGGCTACTTTAGAAAGTGAAATGATATAAGATTATGATATAAGATTTTATATTCAAAGCACAGCTTCCATTGACTTCAATAGATGCTCAGCCCTGTGGCCTCAAGATAGACTTATGTAAAATGAGTAACACACAATTAGTGGCCACCTGTGAAAAGTCTGATATAAGGAACTTGCCCAGTATCGCACAGGAGCTCGGTGGCAGAGCAGGGACAGAATACAGTTCTCCAGGGCAGCATTCAACAACCTAAAGTACAAGACCTTCCTTTCTCCTCCTGCCATACCCTGCCTCATTTACTACAGCTCTTCCAACTTCTGCAACAAATGAAGCAGGGGGTCCTACATACAACAGCCATCTTCATTATACAACCCCAAAACTGGGCCATCCAGAGCACTGAATGAGGCAGGGGTCCTGTGCAAAAAAATCAGATGTGATCATACAATTAAAACCTGTATCCTAATACAGCACAAGGGGGCTGAATTAAGGTAGCACAGGCAAAAGGCACGTCACAGGCAGAAGGGCCATGTCCCTTCTCCAACCAAGGGTGGTGGTGGCTCTAGAGTTACTCAATTAAATGGTTATACAATTTTTTCCCTTAACCATATCCTTGGAAATAGGTGAACCATTTTAACCGAAACTCTCCAAAACACTTCAGTCTTCAGTATCCTAGCATGGATAATTTCAGGTCCCAAACAAGGTCTTCTAATGGGCAGTACCAGGCAGCCTTAGCTGTAGATGGCCTATACAGCAGGGTTAATTAATCCCTAATCCAGAATCGATCCATTTTTGCAGTACAGGAAAAGAGATTATTAGTACAGTGCTGCTTGCAGAGGTGTTTGTTTGAAGTCTTAAAGCTTAACTCTTCTAACTTTCTTTAGTAGCTAGGTTGAATGTGCAGTTTGTAAGCATGAAAGGAGCCAGTCAGCCATCTTTCAGCTATGTCATCACAGGCTAAATAGTTTGGAGCACAAGAGCTGAACAGATCATATTCCGTAAGTCATATCTGAGAAGAGCTGCTTCTCCTTAATAACTTGTAGTAGTAGTAAAGCAGGTGCAAAGGAGAGATGAGTCTCGGCAGTGTTGCTAATGAGAGCCACCTACAGTAGAGGCAAATATAAAAGACACATTTTGTGAATCAAGTGCAAGCCACTTGTACGGCTTTCTAAACAAGGAATTGCTGTATGTGGGAAATAAACTATGCATTTCGCTGGTAGGTGATGCATGTTTTTACATGCTTTCAAAAGAGGAAACTTCTCTACATTGTTAACAGGATAATAATTCTTGATTGATATTCTAACTAAGTCATCTTTCATTCATTCATTCGTGTTCTGAAATATAGTTCTGATTAAATGAATTCTCAGAAGTAAATCACTAGGGATATTGCATTGCTACAACTTGTATCTGCTGAATACCAGCATATGGATGCCTACAGCATGTTCACTTAGAATATTAAGGACCAGTCCAATTACTATTATTTACTTTGTGTAGCATCTGTAGTGCCTGGGAGCCCCAGTCATGGACCTGGACGCCATTGTGCTAGTTGCTGTACAAACACAGGCCGCAAAGACACTCCCTGCCCCCAAGAATTTACAGTCTAAGTAGCAACTAAACAACTATAACATTCTAAACACCACAAGCCCTGGGAGGTGGTAGATCAAAGCTCCGTCTGAGCATAACTTATTCAGCTTTGCGATGGCCTGCCTGCCTTAGAAGACTCTTATATGAAACTGATTTGGGGGTAGACAAATGATGCAAATAAGCTTCCCTATTTACCATCTTGTTTCCATTGGATTCCTGGTGTCCCCATGCGACCAAGAAGGACGTGGATGCCAACCTAGCTCTATTGTTGGAATAACTGTCAGACATGGTCAAAGGCAGGGCTTCTAGACAAAGGTGGCTGTTACATTTTTTTAATTACCTGGGACTCCATCACTCATATCATGTTTCATCCCTTTTGTCATAAAGATTTGTAAGGACAACTCCTGTTGTTATCTAACTAGTATTTTCAAATAGTGATCAGTGGACTGAATTCTGGTTGCCAGGGGCACATAATCTTATGTAAGAAAAGCCATAAACAGGAAGAGCGTGGAACGAAGGTTTTCTGCCCTAATTCTGGCTTCCTCAAAACCCAGAGAGAGGGTTGACTCGGCAGTCCTTCCCTACACAAGTAGAAGGCATGGCAAGTTTTATTTCTCACCAACACATTTTTGCCCATGAGTTCTGATCCAGCAATGGTCATTATTTTCCTCTCTCTGAACACTGTGCTCCAAGCAGGAGTAATCCATGTAGAGAGTCTTCATGGGGGGCTGTTGCCAGTCAAAATACAGGGACACTGGAACTCTTCTTTGCAGCATATCTAATTTCTGTACCTATTTGGAGGCATTTATAAAGGGAGGCAGAATCTGGCCCACACACTGTTTGCAGTCAATGCAGCAATGTGCAGAAAGGTGATGAAATGGTCAAAGAGGATATAGCTATTCAGGCAGAAATACTGTGTATTTTTCCTGACAGCACATGAAACTCAACTTTACTAGATTATTTCTTTCCTTTGAATTGCTTATTGTATTCAGGTTTTTTTCTTAAAGGAGAATGAAGCAGATCTTAATTAATAATGTATTAAAAGAACTCACCATTTTACAGGCCATATTAATCAATACCTGGCTCTTGCACAATATTGTAAATTCATTTAGGGCTTTATTCCCCAGGCACTTTACTATCTAACCAAACTGCTCATAAAAATGAGCCATTTTGAACCCTTTCCAAACCTGTGTTCTGTTTCTCTTTAGACACACCTAAGCCACCCACAGAGGATACATACATCCTATCGGATGAATATGGAAGTTCAGCAAGGTTCAAAAGATCAGCTGTTAAAACCCAGAAAAGTGGAAGTCTGAACGTTGAAACGCTCGTTGTGGCGGATAAAAAAATGTTGCAGAAGCATGGCAAGGACAATGTAACCACGTATATCTTAACAGTTATGAACATGGTAAGAGCTGGTGTAACTGAAGTGCCATTGCTTTTGTACTCATCTACAGCTGTGGTAAACCTACAAGACAACCAGGAGCTGGGGCTTTAAGAAAAACACCCAGCTTGGTGAGACGCATGATAAAAATTACAAAAGTTGGCAATACTGAAAACTCTGCTTCTTAAATTGATTTCTGCAAGTCCACATGTGCCAGCCTAGAAATCCCACCCTTGTTTTGTGGTGCAGGTGGAGGTGGGATTTATAATTATACTGACTGTTTTCATCAATTTTGCTACTGTAATTTCTTTTAGAATTAGTGGGGTTATATATTGCTCATCGTGTCTTTAATGGCCAGCTTGTAGCTTTACAACTGGCTCTGTATATAGGGTGGTGCGCAGCAGATGGCAGGAGGCTAGAGAATTCTATCTCAAGGCATCACAGTTTCTTCCTGACTCCCCACTCTCACTGGAAGGAGAAGTGGGAGTAAGTAATTTCATCCCTACTCTGGAAGGTGGGGTGAATCCTCATACTCCTTTTCCCCCCCTTCCCACTTATCTGCAGTGAGGAGTATATAGGCAGGTAACATGTCCTGAGTCACAATCTGAGCAGGGCAGTAAAGGAGTCTCTGCTCCCACTTACTTCCCTGCACGGCTGCATGGCTGCTTTGATACTTTAGCCCTTAGTGAGCAGAGTGAGTCAGCCAGCTCTCTTTGCCCCATCACAAAAGCTTTGCTTTATTTGCCCTCTTTCCTGTTGCTAGAAAGAGGCATTATTTGTGTGGGCAGACAAGAGGATTACCTGCTGTGGCCTTGATAGTGCAGAACTGGGGCCTGATCCAAAGCCCAATAAAGTCAATGGGAATTTTTCAGTGAATTTCAATGGGCTTTTTGTCGGATCCTTCGTGCACATTTCTGTTAGATCGAGATGGGGCTAATCCTGCAAAGTGCCGAGTTCCTCTTGATTGTCATTGAAAGTTGGGTCATAACAACTCATTAATTATCTATTAGTCTATTTTTATTGTGGATTTATTTATTTATTACCCTCTCCTACATATTCATGCAGGTTTCTAGTCTTTTTAAAGATGGAACAATCGGAAGCGACATAAACATCATCGTTGTGAGCCTTCTTCTTCTGGAACAAGAACCTGTAAGTGGTGTCGTTATTTTTTTGTAGCAGAGTATATCTGACATTGTTCACAGGGACTATATGGACAAGCCCCCTGCTATGCAAAGGAAATTCCACTGAAGTCTTGTCATGACATTATAAACCACAAGAGTCAAATGTGAGATTTTATGACATCACCAGAACCCTTGATGTTACTTTTTTCCATATTTCAATGCTCCTAGTTTTTTTTAATAATAGAACTAGGAGTTTACTCCACTCCCCACTTGCCCTTCAGTGTTTCTGGCTATTACTCTGGAATCTCCAAGTATTTTATAAGGGCTGTTGCCTTCAGTAGTTCTTCATCTAGTACATATTTTTATCAAGAAAACCATATCAAGAGAACCAAAGACACTTGTACCTCATGCACATTACCCAGTGAAAACCAAAAGGGCACAAATTCACAAGTGAAATGATTTCTAACCGGGGAAGCCAAGTGCTGAAATCATTCGCATTGCAATTAAAGTTGAAAAGAGTTGTGAATCACCTACTGCTATTGGAATACAGTTGGGAGATTTTCAAAGGCACAGTTATATGTCCAACTCCTACTGAAAGTCAATGGGAATTGGGCACCTAACTTCCATATGTGCCAGAGAAAATATCCTTGGGCCTGAGTTTCTTCAGCTTCATTTTATAATTATGATTGATTGATTTGAAATAGACATTTCAGGCAGATGTGTCAAATACATAGTGACATAGGAAATGGAGAGGTGACATTTTTTCACATCTGGTCATATAACTAAAGTAATTCCCTTTCCCCTGACCCCAGTTCTTCCTTCAGTCACTTTCCTCAGCTGCCTGTAGAAGCATCTTATTTCTGTGTCTATGAAATATCTATAGGGAGGATTAATGATCAACCATCACGCGGACCAGTCATTAAATAGCTTTTGTCAGTGGCAATCTGCTCTGGTTGGAAAGAATGGAAAGCGTCACGACCATGCCATCTTGCTTACAGGATTTGATATCTGCTCTTGGAAAAATGAACCCTGTGACACTCTAGGTATGGTAAGAAAATATGCTTTGCAAAACTGATGAATGTCAACTGACAGCATCTCGATTAATAAAACAAAAGAAATCCCAGTATTGTGGCTAATGAGAATGTTTGAAGATGTGGTAAAGGAATAGTCAAGGTGGCAAGTAACATGTTAATGAGAGGAAGGATGGTCCAGCCTTTAGGGAACTAGCCCAGGACTTGGGAGAATCATGTCCAGTTCCCTGCCCTGCCACAGACTTCTTGTGTGACCCTGAGTGTGTCTTTTAGCCTCACTGTGCCCATGTTTCCTATCTCTAAAATAGGGAGAATTCCCATTTTACAGGTAGGAAACTTGGGCACAGGGAGGCTAAATGTGCTTCCCTACTTCATAGAAGTGCTAGGAGAATAAACCCATTAAAGACTGAAGTGCTTTGACTTCTACTGAAAAGCTCTGTGTCAGAGGGTTAGTTTTTTCTTTTAAAACCTTTTAAAAAAAGTTTAAAAAATCAACTTGCCGGTATTTTGGCCATAGCCAGAGAGACCTTCAGAGGACATCTTTTAGGATCTCCACTGCATTCAGGGAATTTTCTCCACCCTGATCTCATTTTATATGGACCTCAGAAAGGAGCTGTTCTCTTTTAAATGGCTTTCTCAGCCGACTTGACTGACATCGAATCACCTGTGCTAAAACCGAACCTATGTTAAAACTTGCATAGGCCAGCACCTGCAGAATGAATTCCTTCTGTATTGGGCCCAGTGTGTGCATATATAGATGTGTGTATAGGAGCATGTATGCACCTCTCTATACAGGACTCCCTTTTTGGGGAAAGGTAGCTTTGCCTACAATTCCTGGTGCTCCAAAATGACCTGAACTGAAAATGAACTGAATTGTCCCCACACACCAGAATGAGCGTGTCCTCACGAAAGCATGTAGTATCCATCACAATGAGATGTGTGCATCTTATGGTATTTGAAATAACATCTCTTCTGCCTTTCTCCCTCCCCTAGGCTTTGCCCCTATTAGTGGCATGTGCAGTAAGTACCGTAGCTGTACCATCAATGAAGATACAGGGCTTGGCTTGGCTTTTACTATTGCCCATGAATCTGGACACAAGTAAGCTATTTTACTCATCAGTCCTTCCCCCATATATAGTATAGATATATAAGTTTATATATATTATAGATAAATCTTTCCCTCCTGTTTCTATATTATAGATAAACATATCAATGATTGGGAAATTGAATGTCTGTTGTGATTATGAAAAAACTGATACCCCCCGCTGAAAAATTCTATGGATCATTTACAGAGAGGAGCCATGTGGCTAGAACAGGGGACTGTTAGAACTCTTGGATTCTATTCCCATTTTATACGTGTATCCTGTTAGAATACAATAGATGTGTCATATTTTGTAATCACGATAAGTCTAAGTCATGATCATCCATTCAGCTGCTGGGAGTTGAAGAGACCCTACTGTGGCATATCTTTCCTGCGGAACAACACACACAAAAAGGGATCAATGCCACTTCCATGTCAATGTTCTTACCTCTGTGGGATTCTATGGAATCTCCTCTTCTGAGTAAGAATTAGGGCTCCCTGGGGTGTGAGGGAAGCATCCTGGAGTGGTAAGTGGATGAATTGATGCCCATGATGCTGTTCTTCCTTCTTGTTGTGGATATTCTAGTTGATAGCTGTGCCAAAGCGAATCATGCCTGAAGAACCTGAAGTAACTGTACAGCATGCATGAGGGAGATCTTGTCCTGCTGGAGGATTGACTGCCTGGGTCTTGCCATAGAAGGAAGGGACACATCAGATAGCAGTGTGGAAGAACAGCCCCTTTGTGTGTGATTGGATGTTCTATGAATGAGCAGATCCTGGGATTCATAGGGTTTAGAAGCCATTTCCCCACCATCCTCCTTTGCCTCTTACTCCTCCCCATTAAGGGAAAGATTTGGTGGAAGGTAGTCTTTATAGAGGTTCCCAGGCCACTTGTCACCTTCTTGCAGGTATTTCCACTGGACTTTGATTTCTATAGTAGTAATTCTTCCCATTTTTCTAAGATCTGCTGATCTTCAGCCACTAACATTGGGTGCCTGCCATTGGTCTTCTATTCTCTTAGATTTGACATAGAGCATCTATTCAGAACTTTTCCTTTGTCAATGACAGTGCTACTGGATTCTGCTGTTCAGTTGTTACATGAATCCCTCTGAGTCTGCATGACTGAACTGGGGCTATTCAGTTTTCATTGTGTAAATATACTCTCTAGCATACACGATGACCGAATGTCTACATGAGCGGCCCTTTCACAGGTTTCTGTACATCTGAAGGGAAACAAGGAATTAGGGAATAATACGTCTCTTAATGAAGTCAGTGGGAGTTTTGCCAGTGATTTCAATGGGATCAAATAAGTAAAATATATAGGGTCTGATTCTCCGCACTTACATCAGCACAACTGTTGATTTCAGTAGAGTCACTTCTGATATTCAGAAATGTGAGAGGAGAATTAGGCCCATGGCATGCTGTTCTAGAATTATTCTTCTCGTATATTAATTCTCTTTCCTTCTTTGTTTTCTTCATTCTCTTTTAAATAATATATTTGTAGATGTTGAGTTTTGCTTGCCATCTCTACTGCTTTTCAAATCCTTACATTCTTTTAGATTCTCTTTGATTTACTTCTGTATTTCTGCATCCTGACTGGAAGGATGTCTTTCCAAACTAAATAAAATAGCATCCTCGAAAGACTGCCATCTTTACTCTGCAATAACACAGGTAGAAAATTTCCCTGCTATCATTTATCCAAGCTTGTGTTTCTGAATGAGCTTTGTATGAGAAAAGAAGAATTTGGCAGGAATGGTGCCTGGAAGCAGACCATCCTTAGATATAATGCCTGATGATCTTAATAACAATCATGTATCAATACTAGGTGGTAAAATGCATTTGAAACAAATACAAGATTTCATCATATAAATGCAATAGACTACTATTAGGCAATATTAAAATTACTTCCTTCTGAAGATCAAAGTTATTTCTAATGTAACCTCCATTTAATTAACAGCTCCGGGTACACTTTAAAGATTTGCATTTGTGAAATGGTGATGCATAAGTATGAAAAACATCTAGAAATGAAAAGTGTACCTAGTTTAGTTTTATTTATGAGGCTCATGGACATGTATTGCACATAACTTGCAAAGCTGTGCATTATAGGAACGAGTGGCCTATATCACTTTGTGAAATGGGGCTGAATGAGATTATGTAAGAACAGAATATGGTCCTTTACATATGATTGACCAGTGCAATGGAATTTCCCTCCCTGTACAGGGAGAATACTCCTGCAGCGGGATTCATCACCTTAGGGCAGGTTTGTACCGCTAAAGAAGTGCAAAGCATTTCCCTAGCTGGGGATCTGGCCCGGTAATCCCCAGTTTACAATGGTTTTAAGCAAGAACCTTTATTTATTTTAACATATTATTTAACATTTTAACATTTACATGAAAATGTCCATTATTCAAGACTACTGAGAGCAAAAAAGAAAACAATACCCCGTGGGAACGTCTGTAAGTTTAAGTAATTTCAAAGTGTTGTTCACATGACACAGCAGTACGCATTCATAGGAGTCAGCACAGTTCCTTATGCATTCAGTGTCTTTTCAAGTCACATATTATCTGACACCTCCTCCCCCGATCTCGGTCCCATTGAAATTAGGGGAAAGTACTGATCCAGATCTAGGTCTGAACTTCGTTTTTGCTCCTCTCTCTACAGTGAACCTCCAGACTTGGGGAAAGTTCAGACCTCTGTTCAAAACCTGCTGCTTTTCTAATCCCTAATGATCCTGACTGTAAATACTGGATTCATTAAAGCACACAGTGTTTATCTGATAAACTGGTGTGATCGTTCTGAAGTTGATGAGGTTTATTGTAAACACACTAAACTTAAGGATCTTACTCTGTGTATTATATACTCGGTAGATCACACTGAATCCTTGAGAATGGCTATTATTTTTATACATTTTTATGGTCTTCTTTAAATAGTTTATGTTTTTACCTGAGCGTTTAATAGCTCTCTAGAGAGTCTATGGTCTATTGTGTCTTTGAGCATTAAATTTGTGGATTCTTTGGCTGCAAAGCAAGTGAATTGAATTTTTATTCCACTAACTATTAATAAAATATTTGCTCAACTGGGATTTTTTTGTCCATTTGCTGAGTGAATAGTATTTCTCAGCAGGGCCTGATACAGGTGTAAGTGGTATGGTGACTTTGATGGGTCTACACTGATTTACAGCAGCTGAGCTGTCCTCCCTCCCTCCCTCGCACACACATATTACACGCTCAAAACTGCCAATACACCAACTGAAGTAGGAGACCATGAAATTTCTGTTCAAAACACACTGAAATTCTCAGATGTACCATATATAAAATAAATATAAAGTGGAGAAATAGAAAGATCTTAAACGGTTAACTTTTGTGTAGTCATAAGTTCCACATTTAGCATTTTAAAGGATGTTTTATTATTGCTTATTATTATTTATATTATGGTAGTACCTACCCTATTCAAAGCAGGGCACTATTGCCTAGACATCTGGCAAAACATCTAATAAGAGACACCCCCTTCACCAAAGAGGTACAGTCTAAACAGACAAGATGTACTATGGGAGGAACGGGAAAGCAGGACAATGAAAAGAGAAGTGAATCACCCAAGGTCCCAGATCAAGTCAGTGGCAGAGGCACGCTAAGACTGGGCTCTGACTCAGATTTGAGCCTAAGCCTCCCTTACATCCACACACAAATTAGTCTGACTCAGGCTAGCAAGCACTCAGGGCCTGGGTCCTAGGACCCTGCTAGGGGGTGGGGGTGAGTCAGAGCCCAAGTTCTGCTGTTACTCGGGTCCAAATCCTCTCATTTTGCAGTATGGATGCATTCGCACAGCCGTAAGACCTGAATCCAGCAATTGTAAGCCCAAGTTCACAATGCAGTGTGCCCGTGCCAGCAAGTTCCCAGATCCGAGTTTACAGTGTAGTGTGGATGTACCTAAATAGAACAGTTCTCCTGACCCCGAGTTCAGTGCTATATCCAACTAGATACACTTCCTTTCTTGCATGCTGGTTCATATTTGACTGTAGTTGAATATGTTTGGTTACCCCCTCAAATGAGTGTGGCAGGATGAAGGGTCTCTCTACATAGACTGTAGATTCACAGTCTGGTAAGCTGAAAAGAGACATATAGGTGAAATTCTGACCCAGTTAGTTGGAGTTTTGCTATTGAATTCAGTGAGGCCAGTACCGTCCCCATGGATTTGTGTTGCAGATTTAATATATCCACTTGTGACGTGGATGTTACATGCTGATGTTCTGGTGTTGGTGTACTGGGCGACTGGGGGTTTGATTTATGTTCCTGAACCTCTGATAGCTCGCCAAACTAGATTTCCCCTGAAACTCAACCTTGTTTATCCGATTCCATATATTGTACTGCAAAAATAAATATCAATCTCTATCAATCTCTGATAGAGATTGACTAGTGACCATTGTCGTGCTAATTTATTTCTAGCATGTACATTTTTTCATCCCTTTGTGGGCTTTGCTGATAGAATTACTGCTATAAAATAACAGCGTTTCTTTCCCCCTAAAAGCTGTCTCTTGTTTCTGGCATTTTTTTTGGGTGCCCCCTCTCATTTGTGGTTCTCTTTCTAGCTTTGGCATGATTCATGATGGAGAAGGAAATCCCTGTAGAAAAGCCGAAGGTAACATTATGTCTCCCACGCTTACAGGAAACAATGGGGTGTTTTCCTGGTCTGTATGCAGCAGGCAGTATCTCAATAAATTCCTCAGGTAGGTCAGATATAAGTGAGGATCTTCAATAGAAGGGTGGCAGCTCTTAGAAATTGGCTTTTTGGTGCAAATACTCAAGATTAGACATTAAAATTTTACTTTGGTATGGATTTCATCTCTGTGAAAAAGGCCAATACAAAACCAATGGACCAGATGAGCCCACAAACTTCTGTTTGTGTGGGACATAAATGGTACTGTAGGCTTTGTACCCCCTTTCTTCATTGGAATTCATCCTCTGTGAATATGCTGCAATATTCACTTGCATTTCATTCTTTCCCCAAATGTTCTTGTCAAACAGGTTTATTAGAATATTAGTGAAAAGTGAATATTAAAAGGACACTGACAGGGGAAATGAATGAATATTTGTGGATTTTTTCCTGCCTCGTCATAACTGATTGTCATGCCTTCAATAAGCATATTTTACAGAGCTGCTGAAAAAAACCGGTATCCCATTATTTCCTTAACACTTGGTATATTTGCTGATAAAGGTGCAGCCTTTAATTCTAGCATTTAGGATCACCAGAATTACAATCTCTGCAACATAAGTTCCTGCTTTTATTACACAAACCCCACAATGGCATAAAATGCATACATTGCGGTTGAATATAGGAGTGGACACTTAGATACCAAACAAGTTTACCAGATGAGAGGAAAGGAAAGATAACAGAGTTTGGGGTGATTTTCTCTGCCACAGTAAGTAATATTGCTATAGGAAAATTATTAATCCACTTTGGGGTACTCAAGCATTTAGTATGGCCCAACGGATGCATAGCTGGAAGACAAATTGTTGGTAGATTGAACTTCCCTACTCATGGAACCGCTAGCACTAAGGAGGAAGAATGATGGAGAATAACATGTGATTTTGGCTTTAACATGTGCCCAACCAGCCAAAGAACCCACAATGCTAATTGATCTCTCAACTAAAACTCTATGGCCTTTTTGTATGGCCTTTCACATGACAAAAACACAGAACTGAAACAATGCACATGTGGGTTCTGCATCAGATTCTGTGTTCCACTTCTGAAAAGTGTAGTCTAGGAAGATCTCTTTGCTCTTGGTTACGCCCACATAAGGAAGGGAGAATAGGAAATGGACACCATTTATATCTAATATTATCATAATCCTACAGCCTGGAAATTCCTGCTTCCTAAAACTTTGCAGGCCAGGCTACCAACAAGAAGTCAACATTTCTTGGTTCCTGCAGCAAATATTCTCATTCAGTGTATACCTACAAAGCTAGTAAAAGATACTGTATGCAATAGCATGTGTTTTTGCTGTTCTGTAGCAAATGCCTTTTTGATTAAAAAGATCAACATCATGCTTAATAAATGTACATTCTCATTATAGTACGGCTCAAGCTGCTTGCCTGATTGATGAACCTAAACAAGCAGGACAATATAAATACCCCGATAAACTGCCAGGGCAGATCTATGATGCTGATACCCAGTGCAAATGGCAATTTGGAATGAAAGCAAAACTATGCAACCTCAGTTTTGTGAAGGTACTGTTAATATCTTTTTGAAAAAGTTAGAACTGGCATTAGAAAACTGTAATGCTCTATAAATGAGTGCAAGGAGCACAATGAGCAACAAGGGCTGGATTATTTGTAAACCTGAAATTGCTTGGCATATGCTCTGAAAGCTCTGGCCTGTTAGGGAGTTGCACAACCCCAGCGGGAGCTTCGGAAGGGACTGTGCCTCTGAGATGCAAAATCTTTCCAGGATCTACAAGAAGCGCAGGTTGAATGCACAGGCTTCACCATTCATTAGGATGCTACAGCATGCTCTTTTCTTCAGGGATCAGAGTGGTGTGGTTACACCTCGGGGGAAACTAAGTGCTGCAATTGTGTCACTTGTACAGAGGGTGCAAGGAAAGGAAGATTTTATTTATATGCCCCCTCAATCCTTATGCATTTGCAAAAAGGCCTGGCACAATCTTGCTTCTCATGAGAAGATTATTTCAGAGTAATAAAAATGCAGCATTCCTTCCTTAGCTTTTTGATGTAGGATGTAGTCATATTAACCCATTATTTATGTAGGTGGCTGTTCCAGCCCCTTCGATTTCTTTAAGAAAGGTGTTCTGTTAAAATCACAATATGGTCTGAAGATGTGTTGTTATTGTTAATCGTTAATAATTGCTAATTATTAATTACTAACGATTACTTATTAATATGGCTATGCTGCAACATTTGGAATTATTTTATGTTAACCAGCATTTTGCCAAGTGACAACAATTTTTTTTCTATACTGTCTTTCCAAACATTTCATGTGTGTTTAAGAAAATTGATTCCCTCCACATTTCTAGAAGGCCTTTAGAGTTGTTCATGTTCTGTCCTTGGAGTTTTAATAGCTCTTTGGCTCTTTTATAGTCTCACCTTGAAAAGACAAGAAAATAATCAGAGAACCAACTTGAAAATGTTCTAGAAATACGAAGTCAGGAGATCAGCATGTATCATTATGCTATAAAATGTAGAACTAGTTCTTCTTTGTTCAGAAATGGGTCTAATTCATAGGGCCTTTGTGATAGCAAAGGAATGCCTTGATGAAGTGTCACTCATGAAACTTCTAGACATCAGCATACAATGGGGGAATTCTCTGATTTTTTTCTAGGATATATGCAAATCACTCTGGTGTCATAAAGTAGGTCATAGATGTGAGACAAAGTTCATGCCAGCAGCAGAAGGGACAGCTTGTGGCATAAGTATGGTAAGTTATTTAATTAGTGGAGCTACAATATTCTAACTTGTATTAGAATACAGTGGACCAAGGGCCTGATCCAGCTCTCATTTAAGTCACTGAAAATAATTGAATGCTTTTAGTAGGAGTTAGATCAAGGCTGCAAATTCAGGCATGCTGCTTATGCCGGAAATGAATTTGTCCCATAGTCTATAGATGTATTATCTTTATTGATCAGCTTATTGGAAGGAGTCTGAGGATATGTTCATTTGCTTTACCATGACACTCTAATTGCAAGGATGAGAGATAATAATAATCGTTGCTATTGGTGCATGTGATTCAATAATTACTGATATTTTAATTTACTGTAACATGTAATTTGTATTAGATATTGTAATTTTCAAGAGCCTGATTTGTTTCCTTGCTATATTTGAGTATTTTTCTTCATTTCCCCCTTTCTCTTATTGTAATAATGGTAAATTAATAAGTAGAGGGGAAAATGGCCTCTAATTTTTATATGGCCAACTCTGAATGTCTACGGCTGATATAGAGGTGCTAAGCACTAACAGCAGCTGTTAACATCAGCTGGAGTCTTTGGTACTCATCACTTCTGAAAATCAGACATAGGGTGTCTGGAGTTGGTCATCCAAAACTGAAGCACCCAAAATTAGAGACCACTTTTGAAAATTTGGTCCTCAGTCATTTCAACGTAGGCAGAGATGCAAAGTTAGACAAGTGCTACAGGGTCTTTTTTGTACATGTTATCTTATTTATCTTGTTACTACCCAGGGCCCCAATCTTGCTAACATTTTTGTGAGCCTTCCCATTGAATTCAATGGGACTGCTAATTTAGATAATGTTAAATGACTGCTTAAGTGATGGTAGCATTGGCCCCTGGGTCTTTTCTTCTCAGCAGCCTACTAGATAACACCAGCTGTGATGGGACATTTGTTGACATTCTTTTGACAGTGGTGTCGAAGAGGTCAATGTGTCAGATATGGAGATCATGGACCCAAGCCTGTTAATGGCCAATGGGCTGCGTGGTCCGAGTGGTCCAAGTGTTCTCGGACCTGTGGAGGTGGAGTCACCCAGCAAGAGAGACACTGCAATAACCCAAAGTAAGACACTGGTGTGGAAAGGTATTATTTTTATAATAATTATTTCTGATATGGTAACAAAAAAGGGGAAAGAGTAGATTTTGTTGCAAATTCACATAGGGGTAACTCCTTCTGAGACTCCACAGTACGCTGTGAGTCATCAGTTACAAATCAGTAGGATGGAGGGCTCTGAAAGATGGAGGGTATTCTGATACCAGGAACAAAGCCAACTGACATAAGTGAATAGACGCCCATTGACATCAATGGGTTTTTGATCAGGCCTGACTGAGTTTTAAATAGCACTGATTGAAACATATCAAAATGTTTAGAATAAAAAAGAGGACAAAATTCTCGCAAAAATAAATCCCATTTTTTGACAAGCTGCAATTTTAAAATAGCTCTATTTTAATTTATATATTTTACTGTAATATATATATTGTGTACATGCTCCCATACCACCTTCCCAGCTTTCACTGACGTGTGCCTTAATTGGCACATCTGTTCAAAAGGCAAAGATTACTTTGGCCTATAGATTGAAAAAAACCTCTCACTGCTTAGAAATACCAGTTCAGATGAGTGATGAAAGGCTATCAGTCCAGGATCTTTTTCAAGTATTCAGTTTAGTTTAGCTTGCAGGAAAAAAAGATTCACTGGTTTATTCTGGACACGTCTATAGACAGGCATAGACACACATGCTCTCCATTGTAGCCAATAAAGTGATTATTTAAACCATGGCCAATAAAAAAGACATAATATGGCAGATTTTATATGAAACTGTAAAGTAGCATACACACCTACTATATAATGTTATAGCAGCAATAGTCACTCTTCACATTTTATATTATGGGAACATGTGGGTTAGTTATAACAGTCTCTGTTGCCCTTCAATTAATAGAACTAATCCTAAAAAATCTATGGCAGGGCACTTGCTTAACTTTTTTCTGTTGTGTCTCAATGTTATTGGATGGATCCAGGATTCATGGTATATATGAATTCATAACAATCTCTAGACATGCACAAATTGGCTCTCAATGGGGAATCACATATACATTTGATTTTTTTTTTACATTGGCCCATTTGTGTCACAATTTTAATGCAGGTAGATAGATTTTAGTTTTTACACTAAAAGTTTCGATGGGATCAATGTATATACTATCCTTCAGTCTACTTTGTGCTCTTTTCTCAAGTTCTTGTATGGCTATCTGGGCACAGCACAGAATATAGAAGGGGGACCTCTACCAATTGAAATGTTTCAACTAGCTTGAGTACTTTGACTTACATTTCAGCCAGTGTTATAAGTAAACCATTCCAATAGGAACCGTATGTGACTGCAATATATTGTATTTAAACCATCATTAAGAAATGTATGTTATGGACTCTGGTATGAACACGTTATGTTGAATGCCAGGACTTGATCTTGTCTCTGCCTAGTCTTATTACATTATGTTAGTGATAATTCACTTAGAGCTAAAAACAGTAACTGTAAATCTCTATCAGAATTACACTTATGAAACCCCAACACTATAAAAAACACTGTCTACAGAACAGCCTGTTCCAGGATGAACAAATACCCATATAGATGTATTTCACATCCCTAACCAATAGTGCTTTTAAATTAAAGGTGAATGCATTGGTAGCTGTTAGCTAGTTACAACATGGAAACACAGTAAAAAAAAAAAAAGACATTCACTGTATTCTGTTCATATGCACATGTACAAAATCCTAATGATTCAGACTTAAATCTTCAAAATTCCTGAAATTCATTTCTGTTTCCCAAATCCAAACTGTGTGTGGAGAACTAAATTTGTTTCTCCCAGTTTGATTTTTCAAAGGTTTTGGATGATACCAAGGCATTCAGCTAATTTAGTCTTAACTCTGTTGGTGAAATGCAGTCTTCAGCATCATGAGTATGCCCCTCTGAAGATTCATTTCAGCCCTCAAAATAGGGCTTCTAAATACATGGCCTGATTTTCAAAAGCATTGAGTCTCCGACGACTTCAGTAGGAACTATTGGCTGTTTAGTGAGTTTAAAGATCAGATCTCTTATTTGAAGCTTAAATATGAAGTAAATTCAGATTCCTGGTTTTGAAATCTTGTCCTGTGTGTGCACACGTCTGTGTGTGAGTATGAGTCTCTTCTTGTAAATAATACCCAACCAATTCAATTTCTTTTTTGTTGACGCTTGTAAGACAGTCACTGTGGTCCTGCCCTAGAGTCTTTTGAAACATAGTCTGAATGACTGTCTGAGTTAAGCACGAATTTACAGTACCAAACACCTACTGAGGTCAGCTATAGTACACAGAGAGCTATGCAGATTTGCTAAACTCATTATGCTTGTATAAATTGTCACAGCATAATTTGAGGGATCTGGTTTTCATACATCACATTTTACAATTAAGATAGTTTCCCAAGAAATAGATTACATTAAATAATAGTTCAGCTGGTAAAGAGCCTAAATAGTGCCTGAGAGATTTAAGTTATTACCTAAATCATATTGGTGGGATTGTGTCCAACCTGCTTCATAATTGTGCACTGGTCACTAAAATATTAGAATACAGTGTTAGGCATGTGCATAATAAAAAGACTAAAAATTATTTATTAACTAAAACAACTTTTTATGCTATTGTATTCAATTATTTTAAGAATGATCACAAGCACTGAAAATTTAAAGTAATAATGCAGTTTGAAACAGTAACTACTCAAATTGTATAAGATCTGTGAAAGAATTCTGTAGACAATTGACTTCATATAGGAAAAAACGGTACGTTAGCACTATAATACTATTAATAGCATTTGGGCCTATGCTGAAGTGTACATATCTAGATGTGAACTGTTTCAAAATTTGAAGGAGTTTGGAGCCGGCACTTCATGGTCTGGTTACCTTTATTAATTGTACTGCATTAAACACCATCTCTGTAAAAAGCAATGTACAAATTATTGCAGTATATTGTTTGTATTCCATTTTTCAGCTTCAAGTGAGTAGTCATCCCAGATCTTTTGACTGTTGTCACATCTGCTACAACAAAGTATTGACTACATGTCTGTTTTTGTTTTTTACAGAAGGTGTGACTTCATAATAATTTAGCTACTACTATAATGATGGAATGTGAATATAGTAAAACACTTATATACCAGCAGGGCTGCTTAAAATAGTTTTGGGGTAGAAGTATTGGCTTTGCTATGGGTTTTGCAGATGGGCAAATTCATTTAAGCCACACTAATAGTATTTGAATACCTTAGGTCTTTTCTTAATTGTGTTATTTATTAGTACATTTGTTGGAGTCTTTGTGCTTGGACTCTTTGAGGTGGTTAATAAATTAGTCTTTAGAGTCTATTTTCTGTAGCCTATACTTCAAAACTCCTTGGGTGTTTTGGTATCCCCTTCATTGTTCCATTGTCTGAATCCAGAAAACACCTAGACATATGAGTAACTTTACTCCTATGTGTACAGTTATAAATGTGGGAGGGGGGGTCAGGGCCTTCAACTGTAAGCAATTTGGGACGGAGACTGTGCACTCCTATTTGTATTGTGCGGTGTGTAACAAACTATTTGGTTCTGCTAAATAAAAACAACAACAATATCATCATTGTTATTTAACTTTACTCCTAGTAGTAAAGTTACACATAGGAGTAATTCTACTCCTAGGAGAGTTAGATGAGACGCGATAAATCGATCCCTGATACATCGAACACTACCCGCTGATCTAGCAGGTAGTATAGATGTACCCTCAGCGCTCCTCTAGGTTAGTGGAGCTTTATACTATCCTCAAAGGCAGGGCTGGGGCTAAAAGCCACAATCTACTCCTCAATGATTCTGTTATTTTGCTTGCTTGGGCAGGGACTTGTTTCCTTTCCACCACTTACATATAGAGAGTCTTGATCCTGAGGCCAGAGGAACTAAAAGAAATCTTACATGCTGTAAAGGAAAGACATCTGAACAGAAATTAGTATGGACCCAATAACTTTTCCTACTTTACTCAAGCAAAATTGCCATCTATTACATTCAGTCAACATATATGCTCTCTGAGCTGAAGAATAGTTTTAGATGAACTGAACGGCTGCCAATCAGAATGGGAAACATGCCTTAGTTCACTATAGGCCCACTGTTAAGATGGCTAGTAACAATTCTAGTCCATCCCCGGGGGAGGTCAATGCAAGATTGTTCCCTAAAGCACATTTCCCTAGTGCTCTGCCCAGTTTTAAATGGGCTAACAGATGGATTTCCACCACTTCCTTTGAGAGACTGTTCTGTAGTCCAGTATTCACTAAAGACTTCTGAAAAAGCCAGCTATTGTATTGCCTTCAAAGCAGAAATGCTGATTCAAGACATGAAAACAGACTCCAGCTTGTTTTACAAATGTATGAGGATTAGAATGTAGGAATAAGCAAAAGTATAAAAATATAATTGCAAAATGCACCTGTAATCTCTTATCCATATTTTACCTAGTTGTCCCCTCAGCATCACTCCACAATGGATTCAACAGGAAAGTGTGTTAACATAATTTACAAGATATACTGGACAAGGGCTACATTTATAATACAGCACATAAGGATTTAAACAAACTACTCCCATTATCCTACTTAGGACCTGTGCAAATACTGCTGCAAGTACATTATTCTGAAAGTGTGTCCCTTGATGTATATGTAACATAGCCAAGCCATTCTCTAAAAGACCATGATATGCATTCCAAGTGCATGTCTTCCCTAACATTTTAAACCATCACTACACAAATGTTTGCAGGTGCAGAATTGGAACAAAACTCCCATTTAGATTGCTTCTAGTGAAAAAGATGTAAGTGGAATAATAAAAAATACTTGACAATGGTTAGGCTGCTATCATGCTGGGAACACAGCCTATCATGCTGACCAATATGGTCAGATTGTTTCCTTGTATTCTCCGGTCCATCTGTCTATAGCCATCTATTTTCTCTTGTATTATATTTAGACTGTAAGCTCTTTAGGGTAGGGACTGTTTTTTTGTTCTGTGTTTGTACGGCACCTAGTACAATGGAGTTCTGGTCCATGCCTGGGACTCCTAGGTACTATGAAAATACAAATAAATAATACTAACAACAACAATAAAATCACATAGTTTTCGGCACAGTGGCACATTGGAACACTGCAAAACTGTACATTGAAATCATAACATCAGTAGATTTCTATGTAGATTTACAAGGAATAGAGAGGTGGATAAATACAGTAATCAGCTGCTCAGCTCTCTTAGGCAGTTAAAAATCTGATTATATAATTAATATCTGAATACTAGCAAACTAATGATATCATTTATCTTTGTACTAGTCCAAATTTAGGAAAGCATCACTATTCAGAAGGGTATTCAAGTGCGCAATTAAAGTCCATTGAAGTTAGTGTGCCTTAAACATGTGTAAAGTTAAACTTGTGCATAAGTGCTTTCCTACAACAGAGCAACTGTGCACAATCTCTTGCTCTCCTGTAAAGTTGAGCTGCTGGGTAACTATTTAAAGGTACATTTCTACATAGTGTAGTTTTAACAATATCAGAATGCAATTGTTCATTCAATGTATGTTTGATTAGTTTTATGTAATCTATTATTTTTTCCTTTATTAAGTACTGTTATGGTAAATAATTATTGTTTCATACATGAGAATTCCTGGATCACAGTAGGCTGAAAACTAGAATATAGCAAGTCAGCACATTGAAACTGTTTACTTTCATGGACCAATAATTCTGAGATCTGTAATTGTGTTTATCAATCAGATCATACACGCAAATAAAGATATCCTGACTGGCAAGACTTTAATTCAGTGAAAACATTATTCACTTCTAGATGGGTACATGGTTAAACTAATATATAGTGATTCCAGGAGATAGCGTTTGTTGACTACTTTGCTTGGTTTTGGTGATGATTAAAATTCATTGTCTCTTGAGAGAAATAGTGACCTTTTGGGTCAATAAGTCGTGCTATTTAGTACAACGGAAGTTAATAGATTGATGCTTTTTAATGAACCATCACTGAATGTATTTAACAGATGTCAATCACCTCCAGTTTTGGTTTTGTAAAATATTCTTTTTTTCTTTCTTTTGCAGGCCACAGTATGGTGGCAAGTTCTGTCAGGGCTCCAGTCGTATTTATCAGCTTTGCAATATTCAGCCATGTCCACCCAATAGTCTGGATTTCCGTGCCCAGCAGTGTGCAGAATTTAACAGCAAGCCTTTCCGTGGGTGGTACTACAGTTGGAAGCCCTATACTAAAGTTGAAGGTAATTTGGCCATGGTTCTGATTGAGAAAATAATTTGCATGAGGCAGGCTACCTTGTTATAAATTCATTGATATTCTCTGGGCCAAATGCAGCCCCTCTGTGAGTGTGTGCAGATCCAGGGAGACTTCTGTGGAGCTGCACATGCTTTCTAGCAGGGTTGAATGTGGTCTTCGGTGTAACGTCGTCTGTAAGAGCCTGTAGAGAAGTTGGCTTTGATTATGAATTTAGATCTCTATCCTCTGTTCCCTGATCACGTTCTCCCTTACTTTTGTTATATATTGCTTTTTTTTTGTTAAAACAAAACAAAAATAAAAAATCAAAGCAAACCCAAACAACAATCCACCTTTTCCCACGAATTTCTCTATATGGGAACCACCAACTCCTACAGTAACATGCCAGAATCTTCATTCATTTGGAATGTTCTCAGATTTCTAAATGTGACAGTAAATCAACCCTTTCGAATTTCCTATTGGTATATTCTCATGAGAATTGTTGCTGGGGCTTTATAAGTCTCGTGACTCAGTAAATATTCCTTCTCTGTTGCTCGAGTTTAAGTTTATTTTTCCTGCATATGCCTGAATTTTGTAAACATCCAGTATCACTATTAGGATTTTATTGGGTAGTTAATAGCTACAAATACTTCCTCGTAGTTTCAAAGCACAGTGAATAGTTGTGATTGCTGTTTCTTAAATGAAAGTAGTGGGTATATGTCATATTGTGGCTGCTCTATCTACAATTCACAGAAGTTGGCTTCAAATACCTTGAGGGCATACTTTTATATACATATATTTTTAAATATGCTTTTATTTGTGGTTTAAGTATTCTTTAGATCAGAGATCGGCAACCTTTGGCACGCAACCCACCAGGGTAAACCCCTGGCGGGCCAGGCTGGTTTGTTTACCTACTGTATCTGCAGGTTCGGCCAAGTACGGCGCCCACTGGCTGCGGTTCACCATCCCGGGCCAATGGGGGCTGTGGGAAGCGGCATGGGCTGAGGGATGTGCTGGCCCCTGCCTCCCACAGCTCCCATTGGCCAGGCATGGCAAACCGTGGCCAGTGGGAGCTGCGATCGGCCAAACCTGTGGACGTGGCAGGTAAACAAAGTGGCCTGACTCGCCGTGGGGCTTACCCTGGTGGGCCACATGTCAAATGTTGCCAATCCCTGCTTTAGAGGATAGTCAACATTAGTTGAGAATACAATGCTTTAAGCCATCTGTATTTATACAGACATATTATAAGTCGTTTGATTTACTGTTTAGAGGCCTGTGTTCTGATATAACCGTTGTGGCTGGGAGGCATGTGTAAAACTAAAGAGGAGTGATCTAGTGGGAGCGGGTTTCAGAACTAGGTGGCAATCTCTATTACATTAAGTCCTTCATATGATGTATCTTGTTTAATATTTACTATCATTGTGACACATTTATTTTAAGCAGATGGGCTAAGATTTTCAAAAATAGGAGCCTGCTTTTAGGCATTAAGGAAAAAAATTCAAAAGCACCAGTGGGATTTAGGAGCACAAGTACTATTGAAAGTAAATAGGACATACACACCTAAAGCTCCATATGTGGTTTTCACAGTCTCCCCCTACGTCTGTATTTAGATTTAAGTGTGTGGGCTGATTTTCAAAGCTGCTGAGCAGCTTCTACCTTCAGTGGAAACTTCTGGGTATTGAAAATTAGAATACTTGGGGTTTATCTCCACTGCAAAAAACCACCCGCCTCGGCAAGTCTCGGAGCCTGGGTCTACAGACTCGGGTTCACATTACAGCACTAAAAATAGCAGTGCAGATATTTCTTCTCTGGCTGGAGCTTGAGTTCTGAGACATGCATCCACCACACACCTCTGGGTTTCAGGGCCCAAGAAGGAATATCTAACACTCTATTTTTAACACCGTAGCATGAGCCCTGTGAGCCTAAGTCTGGAGATCTGGGATCTGAGATTCACTGATGCGGGTGTTTTTTTGCAGTGTAGACATACCTTTAGTTAGAAGCCTAAATATATTCTTAGCTGTCTAACTTTAGCCTCCTGTTTTTTTAAACCTTGACCATAGTGCTTAATATTGATAGTAAGTGACTCAGTACTACTGCCCACTCTATGAAAAGCAATCATTACAATATAATTATTGCTAATAGCCTTCCATTAGCCTCCAAGAACTTATCTAATTCTTTTTTGAACCCCGTTATAGGTTTACAATGAGTTCCACAGATTGACTGTGCAGTGTGTGAAGAAGTATTTTCCTTTGTTTGTTTTAAACCTTCTGCCTATTAATTTCATCAGGTCACCCCCGATTCTTGTATTAAGTGAAGGACTACACAGCACTTCCTTACTTTCTCCACACCATTCATGAATCTGCCATATCCCCCCTTAGTTGCCTCTTTTCCAAGCTGAAAAGTCCCAGCCTTTTTAATGTCTCTGTATATGGAGAAGCTGTTCCATACTCTTAATTATTTTTGTTCCTCTTCTCTGCACCTTTTCCAATTCTAATATAATCTTTTTTGAGATGGGGCGACCAGAACTGCATGCAGTATTCAAGGTGTGGGTGTACCATGGATTTATATAGTGGCATTATGATATTTACTGTCTTATTATCTATCCCTTTCCTAATCTACGTGTCTCTTCATGTTTTCAGAGGAAGATAGATGTAAATTATATTGCACAGCTGAAGACTTTGACTTTTTCTTTGCAATGTCCAGCAAAGTGAAAGATGGAACCTTATGCTCCCAGAACAAATATGATGTTTGCATTGATGGAATTTGTGAAGTAAGATAAACTGAAGTTTCTTTCAGTAACAATGTCATTTTTAAGTGGACAATTGACTCCTTAATAGAAAATGCAGCTGTTACTTGAAATTCCCTTGTGTCCGAGTCCTTCACTTCTGCCTTTTGTTTTCAGCAAGTAGGGTGTGATCGTGGACTTGGTTCAAAAGCTGCTCTGGATGCCTGTGGAGTTTGTAAAGGAGATAATTCAACGTGCAAGTTCTTTAGAGGCCAGTACTTGATCCAGCACAAAATGAATGGTAAGGAAAGCTGTTCCACATGATTATCAGCTCATTGCTTTGCTGGATCTCCATGTAGCATCTATGACTCTTTGCTCATTAGGGCAGTGGCTCAAAGTCCAGATGTAAACTGAAACTCACAGGGAGAGTGAGAAGAGAGTTCATATCTCCGCTGTTCTTAGACTACAAGAAAACTATGACCATACGTCTTCCTTAGTTAAACTGCAAGGATTATATTGTTACTAAAGCCACTTTCCACACTCATGTGTTTTGGGTTTTAATTTTAAAAAAAGCATTTAAAGCAGTGGTGGGCAACTTGCGTCCCATCACATGCTGGTGGGCCGCGAGACAGTTTGTTTACATTAACTGTCCACAGGCACGTCTGCTCACAGCTCCCAGAGGCTGCTGTTCACCATTCCTGGCCAACGGAAGCTGCGGGAAGCGGCGGTCAGGACGTCCCTGCGGCCACGCTGCTTTCCGCAGCTCCCATTGGCCGGGAACAGTGAGCTGCAGCCACTGGGAGCTGCGGGTGGCCGTGCCTGAAGACGGTCAGTGTAAACAAACTGTCTCGTGGGCTGCCAGTGGATGACCGTGATGGGCCATGTGTGGCCCGCAGGCCACAGGTTGCTCATCACTGATTTAAAAGGTAGAGGGTTTAAGGTAGTGAGTGAAAAATATGTGAACTATATATTCTTAAATGAGATTATGGAAGATATAAAAAGTTGTTCACAGACTAATGCCAAACATACAGGTGCTTCTTGTTCTATTAGGAACCAGAAAGAATTTATGTATATTTTGTAATGTACCCTGACTGGAACTTTTCAGCTGGGTTCCGTGGGTGGGCCGGTGTTTAATGGGAAGGTCTGGGCTCAGGAAAATCATCTTCAGCTGAGAGAGGAAGGCTGGACCAGTGGTTAAGATTCTAGTGGAGGGGTTGGGAAACCCAGGTTGAATTCTTTGCTCTCCCCCCACCACTTTTTAGGTGACATTGGGCAAGTCACTGTCTCTCTTAGTTTTGCCATGTGTGAAATGGGGATAATAGCAGTTCGCTAGCTCACAGGCATGTTGTGAGGCTAAATATATTAATATTGTGAGGTGGTCAGATTCCATGACAATGGGACATGTCAGTATCTAAGAGGTAGAGAGAGAGCATTAAAATATTATATTGGGAAATCAAGTGGCCTGTGCTATTACAGAAGCAATAAACCATGGGGAGTGTATAATCCAAGTTATTTGTAGTGTGTGACCAGGCTGCAGAATGGGTGAAGTTTTGGGTGAGGGCCAGCCTAAATCCTGAGTGTATGCATAAGTAAAACACAAATTCCTTCCAATGGAAATGGCCTGTATGTAAGGCAGATCCCCAGTAACTGGAATATCTAGTTCTGTATAAGACCTTGCGCAAACTCTCTGCATTTTGTTGCATTTCATTCCAAAAGTGTATTGGTCCTGTTAAATTATAGGCATTAGAGAGAAAATGTGGTAAAACAACGGAAACAGATCGATTGTTCCTGATACGTATTCAAAAAGAATTTGATTTTTCTTGTCTTCAGTCAAGAAGAAAAAAAAGAATAGAATTCCAGGGACTGATTCACCCACTGAGTTGCTTTAATTAAGAGCTGGTGTAGAACCTTTAAAATCAGTGTTATTACACTATCTTAAATCTAAAGCAACACTCTGATGGATCAGGACCTCTGTCTATACAGTCCCTGGTTTACTCAAAATAGGAAACTTTATTTTATTAAATTTGGGAAAAATATTGTTTAATTCTTTCATTGTAGACTATTATCCAGTAGTCACCATTCCAGCTGGAGCACGTAGTATTGAAATCCAGGAATTGCACATCTCCACCAGCTATCTTGCAGTGCGCAACCTGAATAAGAAGTATTATCTAACAGGGGACTGGACAATTGACTGGCCAGGAAAGTTCTCCTTTGCTGGGACAATTTTTGATTATCAACGCTCTTTTAATCATCCAGAGAGCCTATATGCAGCTGGGCCAACTAATGAGACGCTAGTCTTTGAAGTAAGCTTTCTTCTGTTTATTCCATCATTGATGTCTATTATAGAATTAGCAATGACAGCTTTAGCTCAGTGCTGTAGCTCTCAGACAGATTAAAGAATAGCACTGACTCATGGTAACAGTCAGACTTAATTGTATAGTCATGCTAGACTGAAAGGCTTTTCACCAGCTTGTCGAGGTCTGGGATTTAGTAAACTGTCACAAGGCTAGTGAAAAGGAAAATGTGTAAAACACACTGCACAGTGTTATTTCTCAGTTGCCACACAATTGTAATGGAGATTATAGCTTCATTCAATAAATGTTATGCAATGAAATTCAGTGACATGCAAACTAAATTCCAAACAACATGGTAAAGTGTAAGAGCCACGTTTTCAAATATTTTCTCTGCAGCTATATGCACATACAGGCTTTTGTGCATGCAGATTAAGTCATTGATTGTTGAAACACTACTCATGGGTGCCTAGGCAATTTCCATTGGTGCAGTCTTATAGCTAACACCAAGTGGGAGAGCGGGAGACAAAAAGATTTTTCACAATCAAGTCACTATCGCCTCGTCTGTCTGCCACGTGTTCTGAGTCAGAGATCAGTGCAGCAGAAAGTAAACTTAATGCTCATGTCATTATTGGTTTCGTTTCATTTTAGAATTGTAGCACTTTTGCTCTGGGTAAGGAAAATCCTTTCCCTACCAAGTTGTTTTACCAGACTTTTCTTTAATGTGTCCCAGAACACTTGATGGTCAACTGCTAGTTGATGGTAATCACAGAGGCCCTAGCTACATTATTTTACCTCTTTCCCTGGAAACCTCTGACAGGTCTCTGGAACCTCTAGCTTGTCCATTTGGCATGTTTTGACTTCTCCTTCACTGCCAGAGTGGGGAAGCAGCTCTTCCCCACTGGGAATTCAACTTTCCCACCCCGGCCACTAGTGCTCACATTAGATCACTACCAAATGCATTATTTTTTGCCTTCAGTGCACATGTGGAGGATGACATTCAGTGCTGCACATCTTTCTCTGAGGCAGCTGTGTCTGGTCCTACACCACATTACATTCTAAACACTTGTGATCTGGAAAAAAGCGGTATCCTGCTGAAACTTAGAAGTGATGATTAACAAGTCTAGTGCTCCACATCTCACCTCTCTTTCATTCCTTCGTGCAGTAAAACAAAGCCACAATAAGGTCTCTTTACACCACAGTATAAAATTTCTGCTTTCTTGGTTTCTTTCAGTATTAGTCAGATCTTTACATTTATTTAGTTTGGTTTTTATCTGGAATATTTAATAGTTGAGTTAAGTCTTATTTAGTCTTTAACTCTCTAATTCAGGGAAATATTTACATTTGTGCTTAATTTGTCCTTAAATCCCTTCAAAGCCAATGGGATTTAAGCCCATGCTTGAGTGCTTTGCTTTGGGAAGGATTGCTGAAGGGGACCAAAAGAATTTTCTTATATTACAGTATATCTTGATATTTTGTGTTTTTTAAAAGCTACTAATTTCTTTCATTCGCTGTATGTTTGACATGAACAATTTAGCCTTAGGAGTGAAACGTTTCAGACGCGAAGCCTAGTCTGTGCAGTCACGTCCAAAATAGCCTTATACCAAAGCTACAAGAATATGTACTAATACTAAGAAATATTACACTGAAATCCTGGGAATCTAATTTATCATAATGCAGTGTAATTTGAGCTATATTATTATAACCCTGAAGACTGAAGTATGAATAGTAAATTGACATTGAAAGCGACCTGTTTTGTTGCAGATTACGCAAATACTCTGCAAAAATATATTTTAAAAATCTGGTTTTAATGCCCGATAACTCGTGTATTTTCATCTATCAAATTATGCTGAAGAGCTTCGCTTAGGTTTAACATTTAACTTCAGGCTATTGCTCCTATGAGAGCTTATTTAACTTCCCATGTATTTTTATTGAAATACCTATACTACTAGCATTGGCAACCAAGGATTTTAATGACTAGAAAAGTTATAGTGCATTCCAAAAATATATAATCTATGGACTGTTGTTAATATATAAAATATATATTCATCTATAATTTAAGTGATGGTCAATGGACTTTATTCTTAAGCAATGCGAAGCATGTTGTTTTCAAAGAGGTACACTATTTTGGCTCCATCAATTACTCTAAGCTAAAAAAAGCCAATCCAAAATATAAACAAACACAAATCCATTATTAGAAACCACGCGTGCTCCTAAACTGTAACATGACAATTTACTATTTCAGTACAATGATGAAGCAGACCCTGCTTCAGCTATACATACCTAAGATGGGCAGACAGCATATCAGAAGGGATATTTGAACATGTTTGTTTTTAAACTCTCATGTACCTTTTCAGAGAAGCATGCACACCAAGCTTGGTGGCCCTACCCTGCCAACATTTTTCTCACAAGGGTATTTTTTATTTCCATGAAATAAGCATTTCTAGGATCAGGCCCTTGTATATTGACAACTCTTTGTCTAAAAAATTGAGTCTTCTTTTTAAAATGTATATGATACTTTATATACAATGTTGTAGCCTTGTCAGTCCCAAGATATTAGCGAGTAAAGGTGTGTAAGGTAATTTCTTTTACTCGGACCTTTCCCAGACCGGGAAGAAGAGCTACATGTAGCTTGAAAGCTGGTCTCTCTCACTAACAGAAGTTGATCCAGTAAAATATATTACCTTACCCACATTGTCTGTATGATGCTTTACTATTGTCAATATTCTTCCAAGACCCATGAGCAATTCAATTACTAGTTTCTGGAGAAGATTTCTGTTGGAGGGCACAACAGGTGCCCTTGTAAAAACCCACAGTGCATGTATTACTGCCGTTTGCATGTGTAAACTGAGTAAATGTATGCACATATAAACGAGTGAGATTCCTACATCTGTGCCTGCCAATGCAAAGTTTTGTGAGTGCACCAGTTGCATCTTCCAGTATAATCCTTTGCATGGTAGATTCACATTGCTTGAGCTTACTTATCTGTGCATTCTAGCACTCTCCAAAATGTCTCTATGAGATCCAATTTGTACAGCATGAAGCATGTTTTAAGAGATGGGAAGGTGATTTAAACATTTTTTGTTTGCTGACAATTTTTAAGATCCCTGGATTGTTTTTCTGTCACGTACATACATTATTTCCCCTTTACTTTCAGGAGATAAAGTATTAAAAATCACTGAAGGCAGCATTAAGGAATTACCATATTCCCTCAGTAAGGGGCATCACACACCTGCACAACTGGTCCATAGTTCTCCCTTTTCCTCCAAATAGGAAGTATCTGGGATCAATCTTTTATCCCATTAACTTAATCTGTGCCTTCTTGGCTGTGCTAGCTGTGGCCCTGTGGGGCCAGATAAGGTTCCATCCACTCATTGCTTCTGCCTCCTAATTCCCAGCCAATCTATTTAGGTAAGGAGTAGCAGAAATGTGCAAACTGTTCTCCCCTTGCCTTGAGACATGCAAGGAAGCAAGTGGGACCTTATGCGTCCTTACTTCCCTGCCTGGATAGATTAAACAGTGACAATCTTGCCCTAAGATTCCACTAAATAGTTCATGAAAAATGCATCTAGGGGATTTTGGTTTTCCACCCTGTCAGAGTTCAGCTGAGCACCTCATTTAGTCTAAAACTTTACCGTATTCATTAAAAATTGGTGCAAGAGAAGAAAAGCATGATGCAGCATTTTTCATGTTTCATTGGAATATTACAATAGCAAGAAGAACTTGGTCATCAAAAATTATGCAGATTATATATATAATTATGGGAACCAGGCATGCCAAGAAGGACAAACGGGAGTGAATCTATAATTTAGCTAGGTTGCAGAGGGTGGAGGTATACGAATTTCCATGGCCTACTATTTTTTGGTGGAAGAGAATACAATTGTGATGAGAACGAGGAATGAAACGTGAGGGTAGTGGTGTTTCATTACACGCTTTCTTAAAAGTGTAAAAGCTCAATGAGATTTCAAAATCCACCAGAACTTTTTCCAGATAGGGCTGTGAGTGGAATCTCAGGTGGTAAAGTACAGCAGTTACTCTGCATGCCAGTGTGTCTTGGAATCAGTGCAAAGTCTTGAAGTTACAGTTAGTAATATTTGTAGTTTTCTGATTGTGGGTTTACAGAAGCCAATGAAAACTGAAACAACAAAAGCCCAGATTCACTGTGGATTCACTACCTAGCTTCCCAAATGGCCAGATTTTGGCTGTATGAAAAAATAGACAAAGCTTTATGGCAGTAGAAATGTGATAGTTAAATGATAATCTGAGATCAGGAATTTATACTAGGCTTTTAACATATGGTTTTGCTAAGGCAATTGTGTCATCTTAAGTGGAGACATACTAGAATTTTTTTAAATAAAGTTCAGTGCTCGACACGATTACATTTGTCTGAGATTCAGACATAGGTAATTTAAGGTCACCTGGTTTCAATTTAAAGAAGTTGTCAGTGTTTTTCAAAGAATTTAGCAAGAGATTTAGCTCAAAAAAGAACTAATTGTGGGTTGAACACTTAGAAATCAGGCCTGACAATGGTGGGAAGTAAGCGTTGGAAATATGTTCTCCATGTTAGGTTATGACCAGTAAGCAGAATAGCAGGGAGAACTTGCTGGTCATCAAAAATTATGCAGATTTCCAAAGGAGCTTGGAATGGTCACTGACTTCCATTGGCTCAGAACACTCAGTCACTCCCCACCATTGGCTAGAATTGTAGGTAAGGATCTTAACTAAATGCCATTATTTAGTGGGAAATTTATTGTAGATGTGAGAGAGAATAAAGTAGCTTGATCATGGATTGATAAATTGATTGGAATTCAAGATAATGTGATAATACATTTGACTATTTATCAGTGAAATGTGGTACCATATTACCTGCTTTATATCCATATGTGAAAGCACAGTGACTTTCTCAGGACAATATGACATAAAATCATTGGGAAGATTTAAGTCTTCAGCAAACATACATGAACTATTGAATCAGGGAAGAATGAAAATTCTGTGAAGGAAGATGGGTTTATCTCAACAGCAATAAGTAACAGATGGATGGGATGTTTTACAAAGAGGCGAACGTTCACAGGAAGAGAAGGTGAATGTAGCTTCGAAGCAGGAAAAGATGTCTAATTAAAACCAGTAAATCACTTCTTCTTTGTTGAATGGGGAAAAAGGAAAGGAAGACAGGTGGAACAACTTTACTGATTACCTAGTTGCCACTGGGAGACAGCCAGGTTGCAGTTATAAAGCGTTACGTTTGTTATTAGCTACTAGATGATAAATTTGTATTGATTTCCCCTAAAGAGAAAGTGAGTTGAAGAAAGCAGAGATGTGGTTATAAGATACAGATGTAGATCCTTCATATGGGATAAAAGGATCCTGCTTTAGTGAAAAGAGGTTAGCTGGACAATATCCCTTAAAATCCTGCATTTAGCAAGTGAACAGTAAAAAGAAGGAGACACGATGACAAAAGAGGAGAAATCTGAAACAGCTGCAAGTAGGAATGAAATCATACAGGACTTTCCAAGGATACCTCTTATTTGTTTTTAAACGACCTTAGGAGGAGTTGTCTGAAGACTCCTGATTTCTCATAAGCTAATTGTAAGATATGATGCTGTCTAGAAATTTTTAAAAGGATATGAACCCTTGTGTTTCACAGCTTAAGCTAACCACAAATGACAGGTGAAAGAAAGACCCTTCCCCCTTCTGTAGTTGTCCACTCCAGGCTTCTTGTGCTTTCCTCTGAAGCACCTGGTATTAGCCATTCTCAGAGACAGGAAACTAGATGGACCACTCCAGTAGGCATTCCTGTATTCCTAATGGGCTTTGTTGGCAGCCTTCCACAGCATACAGTACATGAGATTCTGGTCTCATTTACACCAGTGAAAATAGAGTAAATTCTGTAGAAATCAGTGGAATAACTCAAGATGTATGGCAGTGTAAATGAAATCAGAATCTGTTTCAGTATGTTGAAAATTAACAGGAAGCAAAGGTTTTTTTGGTATAACTAAGCTGCCAAAGAAATGTATTTGATTTGTAACCTACTAGGAATGCCAGTCCATTAAATGTCAGATTGGTGCATGATAGGTGAAAACTGCAAGGAACTTTCCAAGAACACCACCAGTTCAAAAAGATACTAATCTTCCCCACGCAGAAGCTTGCAGACCAGTTGGTCTAACAGAATTGGAGATACCTCACCTATAGAAATGAACAATCAGTGCCAGAGATGGAAGTGATCACAAAATCTGGATCCATATCTAAAACTTCGCAAAATTTGGGTGAGGTGGGACTCAGAGTTCTGATTCAAGCCCATCTTTGAACATTACACAGATGCAGTATGAGCAAATATCAAAAACATTTTGGTGCTTGGTGGTTCGAAACAGTTGACAAAATGAATGATTATTGTCGTAAACGGCAGTTAGGCAATAACTGTCATGATAGCTTTATGTGGTTTCTGTTTTAAAATATATTTATTTCTAATGACAACTTTTCTCTATCTGCCCTTCACAGAAATAATCATTCATTTTCTCGACTGGCCACAAGCACCATTTGTAAGTTGTCTTGTATATCATGTGCTGTCAGGCTTTTATCTTAAGTCAGTGAAATTAATAAATATATTACCAGTGGCTTAATTTATGCTTGTTACATGAAAACCCAGTTTAAAACTAAAAAGCCAGTCATGAAAAGGATGTGTTGATAGGCATTTAAATGATTTGACTCACAAATTTAGGATTACATGGGAAACCTGGGATAGCAATGAAAAAAGGGCCTTAAACAGAGAAGCAGATGCACAGCTGGTGAAAATTTATTATTTTAGCTTTGAAATCAAAATTAGCAGCAAAAGAAAAGGTTTATTTACTCAAGAGAATTCAATGTATCCATTGTTTTAACATTTTATGCCCTAAGCAAAAGCTGCAGTTCTCTTTCTTCAGAATACATTTGGCAGATTCCAACCATAGAGCCTGTGGTTTTCAGACTCAAAAAGCTGTAAATTTTATAACGCTGCGCCCTGCGGTCCGAGCTGCTGAGTGTTGTGTCTGAAATCAGGTGGTTGGTGAGTTAAAGGTAGACATTAAACAGTTCTACAGAGGACCTGGAAATGTTTAAGAAGGTTGTTTGCCAGCTGTAAATTTGGGAGCAAATGCCAGTTGGCTGAAAAGTCTCTGGAATGAGTCCAGTTAAGTAGGCTGAAGCCGGAGGGCTTTCCAAATTTGTAGGTTTAACAACTTGGCTCTATATGCAGACTTTAAATATTGGGTTATTAAGGAAGGGCTTTATAGTGAACGTCTGAAAATATGTATATGCTTGTTTCTTTGGCAAATTGCAACTTTCCTTGATGATAACTTAAGTGAACATTACACAATATGTTTAACATGAATGCCATGGAATATAAACTATATTTATGTAATTTTCAGGTGTACAATACCTGGTCTGCAATATTTTAATACAGCTAGATTATGCTCCCCTGTTACTAGGCTGAGCAGGGATGTAAGAAGGCATAAACAAGGTCCCTCTCTCCCTCCCCTTGCTCAGCATACCCAGCTCTTACAAATCTGATGCAGAATGCAGTCTCTGCTCTCCCAGTATCTCCTCCTGTGATCCAGTGCTTAAGGAGGGATTCTAACTTAGGCTTCTTACTGGCCAGAATAGCTGAGCAGGTATAATTAGGAAATTAACACATACTTTTCCATTGGTTGCAGTAATTTATTCTCCTTTATTCACCTTCCCCAACAGCTTCTAATGCCTATTTTTAAAACCATCAGCAGCGCAAGACCGCATGTAAAAAAAATACTCATTTGCAAAAGCAAACATTTGTAGAAATAAATAATATGTAATTAGTATTGGCAGTGCCACTTAGCATCAGGGGGCTATTGTGCTGGGCATTATATAATTACACCAGTAGACATGGTCTCGGACTATGTATACTTCAGATCATAACTGGGTCACTGGCACATTTCCTCCTGCAGGAAGGTCAAACAAGGTATGATATTGTTATAAAAGGGGCATAAAGCATCAATTTACATGTCAGATGGCAGCGTTTGGTCACCTGAGCAGGGCTACTGAACGGGCTAGTCAGAGCTATCTCTGGAGACAGCAGTAAGTATAGAACATCCCAATGTGTAAGGTCTTTGGGGCGGGACTGTCTTCTTTGTTTGTAAAACATGTAGCACAGTGGAGTCCTGGTTCATGACTGGAACATCTACGTGCTACTGCAATAGAATTAATAAATAATAGTGGTTATTATTATTGAACTGCTTTTGTATGCCAACAGATCCTTCACAGTAGCCTTTCAGTTTCTTTTATAGGCCAACCTGGTAGCACTCAGTGGCCTGACATGGCCTGTTGTAAGCCCCTTACTCAGTTGCTTATATCTTTGCCCAACTTTAATCATGTGGGCTGAGGTTTCTGCCTCAGGATTTGGGAGGAGTTGAGTTTTGTTTTCTTTTTTGGAAAATTTCAGCCAAAGTTGTTCAGCCATTTCTGCGAGTTGGGCGGAAGGAGTGGGAGCTGAGAATTGATGTTTTGACCATGTTAAAAAAAACTGGTGATCTTTACTTGGAAAGCTGTAGCACATCAGGCTTTGGAGCAGGGATTTGAAATGTGGTAGGTAGGTGGCCTTTATGTCAGGGATTTTCCCTGTGAAAATCTGCCCAAAATTTGGCCAAGTTTTAAACCTTTGGGAAAAGAAAAAAAAAACAGTCTGTGCATGCTCAGAAGAGACTTGCCAGAGCACTGGAGTTAAATTCCCCCCAAACTCTGTCTGTACTGAGCATGCTTCAACCCAGGCCTGAATAGGACTTTCCCTGCCATTGTAGCTCTAGGATGCTGTGATCATGTAATTAAAGACTGTATCATAATATATATGCACAGAAAAGCCAAAGTAATGTTAGACAGATAACTTTAATTCTAGTATTTCCTAACTTTTGAGTTCTTTTTCAACCTGAATAACATAGTTTTTCTTAGTAGTATTACGAGAAGGTGACACTTGATTCTATCTTCATATGTATATTATAAACATTAACTATTTTTAAATATGTGGCAATGGATAATTACTTTAAATAATATTACACACATGCATACAAAACATATCTTAGTGTTGTCATGAATCAAACTCTGCTCGTAGCCATATGTTCTTTCCACCACTGGTTTCACATAAAATACCCAAACTTAAACTCATCTGAGTATTAGGTGTTTTGTATCTGAATCTTGCAACAAACCAGAGTATGCTATTATTTTGCTGGATTAATATATTTTGCCTGTTACAGACCTGAACTCCTATATTCCCAGTTTGGATCAATATCAAGATTCACGGGCTGAAATAAAATATCTGGCTAGTAGCAATGGAAAATATATCATCCATTTTTTTTCTGCAGATGTAAATAGCACTCTGTCCAGATTCTTTATATGTTCAACGTTATTGCACTAGAGTTCATGTTCATGTCTTCTAATTTTTTCCACTGTCCTGGGTCATTTCTTTTTTCCAATATATACATTTTCAGAATAGTTTAAATCCCTTGACTGCCTTTAAAAATTTATTATGTTGCTCTTGAACATAAAAAGATACAATGAAAGTTTGCTGCTGGTTTTTGAAACACCTCTGCTTAACAACAGCTTCTACCTACATAGATCTACTTGTGCAGACATTTGGTGATACTGAGTGCCCGCCATATTTTATTAATGTCCCTGAAGTAAATTATTAACAAAGACTGAAATTCTATTTTAAACTGTAATGCTTATCAAAAACTGCGGTTAGGAAGTGAAGTGAACTGCACCTGCTATATATCTTTGTAGTGGCCACACTGTTCAAGGAATAAATCTTAATAGAACACTGTAATTTTAGAAGTATTACATGCAAGGCACAGTTTCTATTGAACATGGATATTAGTGTATTTTAGCTGCCAAAACTCCCTGATCTAAAAGAAATGTTATAAAATGGAAATTTCTGCTTCGATTCCAATTTAAGTTCAAATATGTGTCAGGCTTTTATGAAGCTTGTATTTATTTTATTTTTTGTTGGAATGACTGCAGTAAATTTTAGGAAGTTGTTCCCATGAAAGGTGCAATGTAATTCACCAGTAATATATTAAATATAGTGAAAACACACATCAAGGAGCACCACCAGGAGCCAGACCACCTGAATGAAGTGGCCACTGCATTATTAAAAACATAAGAATGGCCATACTGGGTCAGACCAAAGGTCCATCCAGCCCAGTATTTTGTCTACTGACAGTGGCCAATGTCAGGTGCCCCAGAGTGAGTGAATCTAACAGGTAATGATCAAGTGATCTCTCTCCTGTCATCCGTCACCCCCCTCTGATCAACAGAGGCTAGGGACGCCATTCCTTACCCTTATAAACAAAAGCTCTGTTTTCTATAAAATTTCTACTGTGAGTGAGGTCTTCCCAGACTAAAAATAGGATGGGCAATATGCCAATGCACAAGGGAGTGATACAGACATCCCCATCTTAGACATACTTGGGCAGAGCCTTGACTGGTGTAATTGTAATAGCTCCATTGACTTCAGCTCTGCAGACTTCTGACCAGCAGCTGCATTTGCTGTGGATTTACTGTGTGACTATAAGCATGCAGGAGTACCTATTGAGAGGCAAAATAGCTATTTTGTGTCCCCAGGATCCGGAAGCAAGAGAGACATCTTCAATCACATCTACTCCAACCCTCACCCACATTCTTCCTTCACTCAGACTCTATTTCAGCAAGGTATTTAGCACTGAAGCAATGGGACTTAAAGGCCTGCTGAACTGGAGTTCAATGCTGAAGAAGATCAGCTAGCTTAACACGCTGCATAGCACAGGACATTGAGTTCCACCCAGCATCAGAGCCTGTGGCCTCAAGCAAGCAGCTGACCCACCACAGGAAAAGTCCAGGATCCATACAGAACCCCAGTGGATTCAGGGATCCATGTTTTGATGAGGCATTTATTCTGAGGAGCCAAGGAACATGTGGGGCAAGACCATACTGAGAAAAATATTTGTCATGGTGCTCTTGGTGTCATCTCATACTAGCAGATGCTATTTCAACTTCCTGAACCTGATCTAACTCCCACTGAACTCAATGGGCTCTTTTCATTGACTTCCAAGGGTGCTGAATCATACCCCAGATTGTGTTCACTATTTTGCTGTGTTCCCTGTTGCATGAAGTGCCATTCCCGCCAAGGTTTGGCCATATCACACTACTATTGGAACCAGGACATTTCAGTGTTACAAAGGGGCATTGTATTCACAGGAGTTAGTTCTGATTGCTCTTTCAGAAATGTAACATGTATAAAAATACTCCATATAGACATTTTTAAACACACTCAGCTACCTTAAGAATTCCAGAATTTGCATATTTTTAATTCCCCTTTTTTTCCCCCTTAAACCCTGTAGATCCTGTTACAAGGCAAAAATCCAGGTATTGCTTGGGAATACACATTCCCCAAGATCGTCAATGAGAACAAGACATCTGCCAAAAGACATAGCTACTCCTGGGTGACAGTGCAGTCAGACTGCTCAGCTTCCTGTGGCGGGGGTAGGTAGCTCTCCTGCATTTTTCTTTCTTTCTTTCTTTCTTTCTTTCTTTCACCCCACTCCAAATCCCTGTAGCTTTGTAAAGGTCTAAAACATCATGTTCAGGAGGCAATACAGAGCATGTGTAAATTTAATCCCAAATAGCGGAGATAACATATTTACCAACAAATCAATGGAACTACTCATGGAGGAAGGAGCTATTCAGCATGAGTAAAGGTTACCGAATCTGTCCCCCTGAGAGTAACATACAGGTAAAATCTCTATTTAAAAAATAGATAGCAGTAGCCAGAAATGCCTCTGCATTTTCCAGATTTCTCTTTGTTGTGCCCACAGACTGTATGTGAAGTAAGTTACAAAGTAGAAAAATAAATCTATGGGATGCTCTTAAATCATTTGCACCCCCGAATGAAATCAATGACTATCTGTATATGGAATGAGCCTAGTATATGTTACACAGAAAGTTTCAACGAGATTATTTGGGTGAAATAGGGTGAGAAGAGTTTGGCTCAGAATAAATTGACTTGCAAACAAGAGCATACAGCTGTTTTGCACATTTACCAGAGTGTGTGTCAGAATTGCTTCATCAGTTCAGAAGGCCCTAAAGTTCCAAATGGTTTGGGTTCAGACCAATGCAGTTTTCCTGTGATTACATCTTAATATGTTGAACTCATAGGCAAAGTCCCCAATTGACTTTTCCCAGCAAATATGATTCAAAGTAGATATGCACCAGGAACAGCAGCCTCAAGGAATGTAAAGATAGCTATAAAGGTAGAATAAAAAGTTGACAAAAGGGTTTCTAAACACTCAAAAAAGCTCTAAGAAATTTTCTCAAACAGTGGCTTGATGTTTAGTCTTACATTTTGCAGCGATCTACCTGTGGTTTTCAATTCTGCCAATACATTGTTCATCTTAAAAATGTTATATCTGACTTCAGTGGCAGCTGTAACAGCTATATTGCAGAAAAGTGAATTAACATTAATACAATGGCCAATTTGCTCCCACCCATGTTACTCCATTGGCATCCGTGGAATTGTACTAGGGATGTGTCTGGACTGTGGATTTAACCTTCTACACTAATACCCTAAATATAAGGAGAAAATGTAACAATTTATTTTATTTTATTTCTTTTTGATATCTCTTCTTAGGGTACATTACAGCCAAAGCTGTTTGCTTACAAGATCATCATACCCGAGTTAATTCCTCCTTTTGTGGCCCAGGGACAAAGCCTTTCACCGAAACAAAACTATGCAATGCTAATCCATGCCCAGCGTAGTAAGTGTTATTTATTCCTGCAACGTACCATGTATTTAAGTTTGCCGTACTTTCTGAAAGACACGTAGATCTGGATATCTAGCTAATTGGCTGAACCCACATAGAGATGATTGTTATATGAACTCAGCACAGTTAGTGAAATTTAATGGGATTTGTTTCCCCATCCAGGAATATGTTGGTGGTATAAGTCAAAAAGATTTGCACTGAGAAATGGCCTTGTTTTAGTTAAAGTCTATAGTCTGTAATAAGTTTAACACCCTTAAAAGTGGTCCAGGAATAGTTTGAAATTTCCTGCAAAATTTTAAAATTATAACACAGGACATTAAATCCAAATGGCAAATTATACAGTAGAGGAACAAAAAAACAGAGATAAGGTTTAAATAGTGCTAGTGTATCATGTGAGAGCCCATATGCCTGCTTCAGCAGTTTCTTTGGGTTGCCTTTAGCCACACTATTGTCTGAATACTAATTTTAAGTAATCTTCCTAACCATCAAAATCTGTTTGTATGTGACTTATCTGCTGCCAAATGTATTTTTATCCAATGGACTCAATTTCTTATAGACAGAAAAAACTATCTCTGATGTTTCCAGCAGTCTTTTTTAGTTATTTATAAATGCCTTCATTTTGACTTGGCATTGTCTTCATATAATGTTTTTAAAATATAACATTTATTTTAATCGTGCAACAGGCCACGTATGCAACTGCCTTACTATTCATGGGAGCTTTCCTTGCCCTTTGAAGCTAGTATGTCATACATAGTGATAATAAGAATTAATGGTGAATGAGAAGCATTTTTGATATACAGCATCGTTCGTCCATGCTGCATTAAATTGATATTCTCAAATTCAATAGTTTAAGATGGAAAGTTGTATTTTAACAGAAAAACAGTGTGTTTTGTAGTATAACACAGAAATCAAAGTTCAGAATATTTGACATCCCCTAAACGCATGTTTGAGCTATGTATAGGGCCATATCTTCAGCTGGTGAAAATAACTCCCGTGGACTCAGTGAAGATTATATCATTTGAGGATGTAGTCCACAATGTTACAGTGTGCAATAGCTTCCACTCAATTCGTGCTGTAAATGCCCAGACATTTAAAGTAATACATGACATTGAAATCAAAGAAATAACAAGTGGTAAGTAGCAAATATAACATATATAAATTTGGTAGGCATAATAGGCAAGAGAAAAAGACAAATGTGTCTTATTTATCATTTAAGTCAATATGATACTGACATGACAGCGTAAAAAAAGAAAACAAAGCTTTAAGGTTCAAGGACAAATCCTTACTACACAGTGAGAACAAAGACTCGTTAAGATGAGAAGGAATAAAATTACTACTCAGTTCATGCAGTAAGAATACACAAAGGCATCGGAACTGCATACTATTATGATTGGAGTAAAGGGCTGTCAAATCATAATAATTGAGCTTATTGGAACTAATGTACGATACTCTTGAAACATAGCCAAGATACTCTTGGAAAATGGCAGTTTACAAGACGGCATAAAGCAGGTTTATTGCACTCTTCCATATGAAAAGGTAGATTTTTTAGGCAACTACTTATGTAGCTCTTAAAACTAACAATTTCCTTTTGGCTGGTTTACCTATCAAACTGATCAGTACCATTAGTATAACTAATTCAAACCTATGAAATTGATTAGAACCAAGACTTTTCCAGAAGCATATGTTTCAAAATGGGCTACAAAGGATAAGACCATTCTTGAATCCTAGTATTGACCACATTTACTTGAAATAAGTGTTATATTATTTTCCCAATGTGAAAAACAAACATTTATTTCCAGACAATGCTATTGTCAAAAAGCAGAGAGAAATCCAGGCAGAGTGAAAGCAAGTTGTTAATCAGGATGAAAGTCTCAGGTTTTTCAGATTCCCACTAGAGTATTAAAAGGGAACCTCCATGTTTCTTTATTGCTCCCTTAGAAAAGTCTTCCAAGCTTTCCATATCCATTTCCTTATTTAGTCAAACAGCAGCAGACCATCCCAGTCCTGAAATTATATGGAATGCCTAAGGTGCATGATGTGACTATTAAAATTTCTTTATCCTTAGAATTGATAGCTTTAAACTTCCCACAGCTTTTGGTACTTGGAGATCTGGATAGTGAGTCAGGAATTCTTCTTTTCCTAGAAGAAATCTCCCACGGAATGTGTCATACATTTTTAAACATGCAACTGAATTTGGATTTCACACAGATCTTTAATACAGTCCAATAAAATGGTGCTCCTCTTCCACATAGTTACAAGAGTTCAACTACTTTCTGTTTGATATAAGCAGCTGCTCTGGTTGCATTGGCATGGGGCTTATGCTGTGATAGTGCATGAGAGAGTTGGTGGCCCATGCAGTTGTAAATTAAAAGGGACAATCTCTATGGTCCATATAATGAAAAAGAGTGAGAATTCCTATTTTAAAAGATTCAGTTTACATTCAGTGCTCAATACAGGGAGAAGGTTTTGAAAACTCATTAATTTGATTGGATCTGTTCATGGTTCTTCCACATTCACATGATTTGTTTATATGTTTCCTTGTGCTCCCTCCATCGTTTGTTGCATCCACCCACTATCCATAGTCTTTCACATAGATTGTGAGCTCTTTGGGACAGGGACTGTGTCTTTGTTATATGTTGTACGCCTAGCACAATGGGGCTCTGCACTCTAGGATGTAGGTGCTCCTGTACTACAAATAATATTACTCGTTTTCAAACGTGAACCCTGCCTGTGCAGTTCAGCAATGCATCTGAGGACGCTGTGTGATTTTTAGTGACAATATGCATCCGTGAACCTTGTTGGGTGATTGGAGGATATACTTGCCCAGTAGTAGTCAGCTGGTTAATTTGATTTTGTTTTATTTAGACTTCATGTAATCTGGCTGGTTAAACTGCCAAAAGTATTTGTTCGGGACATCATCTAAATCCTCTTAACTCTAATCACAGGGTTGCTGAATTTAGAAAGCCATTTCTTTCTTGCTTTATTTTAAAGATCAAGAGAACTTTGTAAACAGATTTATTATCCAAAGTAAAGACAGAAGACGACTAGAATTGGGCTGCACAAATAATACATGTAGGTCCATGTGCATTAGTGTCCATGTGCATGAATGGCAGCTGAGCATCTGCAAAATGGTGCTTTTGAAAATTTGGTCCTTAGTGTTTTCCTTCTGCCATACTGACTTCTCCTTCAGAGTTGTTTTGGTAGGTCCTCTCTTTCTTTTCCTACACTCCTTTAGGGTTTCACAAGGTTTTATCCTTGGCCACCTCATCTCTTTCTAATCTCTCATTTTTTAACAAGCTTCAACTAATATCTCTACCTGGCCACATCTGACCTGTTTTTCTCTACCATAACCTGTCCCTCTCTCTGGCTGCCCCTGCTGGAAGTCTCACCATCAGCTAAAACTGAACATGGCCAAAATCAAACTCCTTATCTTTTCTGCAAAGCCAAACGTATTTTTAGCCAAACAAGTTTAAATTAAAAACGAAGACTGGACTTCAAAAGGAAGATGACTGCGGGAGGGAGGACTTGTTAGCTAGGTTAGTTGATTTTCTGGGTCTCATATTCTTTATCTGCCCAAAGAGAGAAAGTGGTAGATTCTCTGTAGAATTCAAAATTCTTTTCTTTATGCGCAGGCCCATAGGTGTGTTGATATGCATGTGCCCTAGCAGAACAAGCACCAGTAGAATTTAAATATTCAGCCAAGTCCTGTAGTCTTAAGACCAGCTCGGCTAACATCCCCATTGAGTTCTCTGAGAGGCCTGCGCAAAATCAGTCAACAAATGATAGTCCCAGTTGTGTGGTGGTCAGGGAGAGTTGGTTTAATTTATTTGAAAATCCCATCTTTCTGATGAGTTGAACCTATGAAGTTGCACAATATCAACCTGTGTAACTGCATGAGATTTTAGTGTGCCCTTTTTTCCTCCCCTTTCTCCTACTATTTGTTGCACTCACATGTTGTGTCTTCTTTCATATTTGATTAAACACTCTCTGGGACAAGGAATGTATCTCTCCATGTGGTCGTACCGCATCTATCGCAATAGGATCCCTAATCCTGATTGAACCTTAGAGCACCGCCACACTGCAAATAAAAATAATAATTACTGGGAGTTTTTCCTCAGCAAGGGCTGCAAGATTTATTCTTCTTTCATTTCAAAATGTTCTTTGCGGATGGATTGCATGAGTCTTGCACAGGAATCTTGTCAAATTAGCTAATGGCAACACCAGTGAAATGGATTGAATAGATTGGATTGTGCATATGAACTTAGTCCTCACTATACTGATTGTATAGGTGCATTATAGTCATGTGTTTGTAAATAATATATTCATTCTCTCCTGTAAGCTGGTCAACAGGTGAATGGAGTGTATGCAGCCAGTCTTGTGGTGGAGGGCAGCAAAGTCGCTCAATTCAATGTGTCCAGAAAAAGACTTTTCAAAAGGAAGAGGTGGTAGCACATTCTCTTTGTCCAGTCAGCACGCCAGCCCAAGTACACATATGCAATACCCAAGACTGCCCACCTGAATGGAGCCCTGGACCGTGGTCTCAGGTAATTTAGAGAAATAGTCAGAATGTTTTCTTTTGCCAGACTGATAGAAATAATGGTACCAAGTCCAGTGACAGAGGTAGCTGGAATGAATGTGTACAGAATAGTTTTCTTCACATAGTTGTATCCTGTCTGCGTTGGAAGGTCTGTGTAGGAAAATAATAAGGACAATCTAATTTGTTCTCAGAGAGCGACCTTACTAAAAGAATCAGAGAACACGGGTGGTATAAGTGGATGCATGGACTTGCATCTGCCTGCCCTAATTTGGAATTTGTCCCTCAGTCAGCAGAGGGAAAAGGAGGAGCTTCCTAGTACACACAAACACAGCCACAGGATTCTCTGGTTTTCTGAAGGACAAGACTCTATAGTTTCCTTAAAGTCATACCCCTCACACTCCTTTCTGACATTAGGTCATACAGCAATATTAACATTTCTCAGAGAAGAAATATCAGCAGAGGTACCACGAATGGAAAAGAATGGGGTTAGAATGGCACATCAGTGCACACAGGCATTTTTGAAATGCAGGCAGATGAAGTTATGTTTTACTCAACATGTGGTAATCACATATTTACTTTTGTTAGTGTAGCCCATTCCAAGTAAGTAATTTAGTAGTGCAGTAAATTACTATTAGGGGCGTAAGTCAGTAGCAGTGGGCCCCTAGGCAGAGTTCTGTGTGTACACACCCTTTTCCAGAAATGTATTAAAAGCATGAACACTCTGAAGTAAAAAACTCATTTCTGCTATTTTTGCAATGATGCTGGTGCTGGCACATAGTGAATGTTAATTTAAGGGTAAATGAACTGCTGTGAGAACTGACACTGTGAGCCTATATCAAAAGACGCAAAGTCTGCGCACTGAATTTAGACAGACTGTTTTAAAAATGTCCATAGTCTAATAGGCACTTTGGTAACACAGTACACAGGCTTTTACATGAATATTATTAACCCAATGAACTCTGGTAAAAAAAATAACAAGCTGAAAGCAGGTACAGGAGGGTAGGAAATCTGCAGAGTTATCTCAGGGCTTTCACAATTCTGCAATTTCTGCTCTAGAATATATTCAGCTGATGCATTTTGTTTCAGCCACAAAAAGCATATTTTAGATTTTAAATCAACACAGTAACAAACCAAAAAAATAGCAATACCATATATACTCATTCATAAGCCGACTTTTTTTTAGTAAAAAAGGGAAGCAAAAGAAAAGGGGGTCAGCTTATGAATGGGTTTAGAGAGCGAGAGGGGGCAAGGAGCGGCAGCACAGTCAGCAGAGCCAGAAGGGAAGAGGAGGGGCCAGAGTCTCTCCACTTCTGGCCATGCTGCTCTCCCACCAGCTTCTCCCCGAAGCTGCAGCCGACTTCTAGTCATAGCTAGACTAGAATCATGTCCTGACTAATCATGTCCCGACTTCTAGTCATGGCTTTGCCAAATAACTTGCTTTGTGGCTTTGGCTCATGCAAGTCATATACCGTTCTCTGTCCCAGGTTTTCTTTTGAGATCCATTCTCTGAAGAAGCATGCAGGGACTGTCAGTGAGTTTGTTATGTCTCCCTGATTTGCAAGCTTCACCTGCTCTAGCCCTGGCCCTAGCATGATTTGGAGCAGCCTTGGGGCTGCTGTAACTTACAGCAGCTAGCTGTGGCCCTCAAGGGACCAAACACTAATTGAGAATTGGAATGGACAGCTGCCATCTACCTCCTCCCATCCTCTATGACAAGGTGGATGTGGGTAACATAGGAACCTGCTAGTGTAGCTTTACACTAGCTGAGAGCTCCTTGCAATAGGGGGAATCTCAGCTGGGCAGTTTTCAGCTCCCTTGTGTTGCTAAGGACTGAGGGAATCTCTCTCTCTGCTTCAGTTCCACATGCATATCTTCTTTCCTGGAGGGCTGTGAGGGTTAGTTAAGGCTACACAATAAAATGTTTAACTCCAGGTTTGAAAAATGAGAAGTATGTTTATTACATTACATTTTCCATAACAGAATTACAGGTTTAAGTTAACAGCAGTGGGTACAGATAAGATTCATTATGGCATCTGTGTTCTGCTGTAAATACCAAAATGTCAATTTTAAGTGCCCCAAACTCAAATGAATATTTCTTTCTGCCAAAGTGTTCCAAGACCTGTGGGAGAGGCATTAAGAAACGGGATGTCCACTGCAAAAGCACCAGCCCTTCCAAGCTGAAAATTTTACCAGAAAATGTGTGCAGCAGAGATCACAAGCCAGAAATCCAACAGATCTGTGTACTAGGACGATGTCCCAAAAACGATCGGCTCCAGTGGGTGGTTTCTTCTTGGAGTGAGGTACAGTTCCACCGTCTGAATGACTGTCCTGCCCTCTGCAGAACTCATAAAAAAGTACTAAAACACTAGCATGCATGGATGATATGAGGAGAAAAAAAGTGCTATGGATTCAGTAAGTGTCATGATCTGATGAAAATACAAACTCTGGATCAGTCATTTATAAGAGTTTTGCCTGTAACTAATATAGTCTAAATTTTTTAAAAAATAGCTAGTAATTTGTGGCACCTTACTTTTTAGGTCCCCTGCTAAAAACACCTGGAGAGGCCTGATTTTCAGAACATGTTAGGGCACCTTCCTTCCCTTTAAGGTGTTTCAATTTGTGTGTCTAAAGACTGAGGTACTCAAAGTCAATTTTGAGAATTTATATCTTCTTGTCTCAAAACACTTGGCTGTATCCTACTGTCAGTTTTTATGCCAGATTCTCCCTGGCCTCACAGTGGTTTTCAAGATGGCAGAATTCATACTAGTATGGAAACATTTTCCGATGATCTTTATGTTTTTATTTTCCATGATGCACTCACAGTTCCACAAAAGTTTATCCAGTCTTTAGTGGAACCGATATTCATTTATGGCAATGGCATATATGCAAATAATATGGCAATTATTTTAAAAGCACACACTCGGTTTTTTTAGTGCTCAGCCTCCTGTGGCCCAGGTATTAAAAAGCGGGAAATGAAGTGCAGCGAGAAAAGCATCCATGGAAAATGGATCACTTTCCCTCAGCGAAGATGTCGGAACATAAAGAAACCAAGCATAGAACTAGAAGCAGCATGTAACAAAGGAGATTGTCCATTGCAGAGGTTATACCGCATGGTGTCTGGATGGTACTCCTCACCCTGGCAGCAGGTATGAGAAGAAAAGTCAGCCTGGAGGATTTGAAGTAGGTTGCTCCTTCCTCTCCCACCTCAGTGCTCTCCATTCCCAATGCCACTTTCTCTTTTGGTATTTTTGGAGTCAGTAGGTAATGTCCAGTCCCTTCCATGTGGTAGATCTAATACTGTTCTCCCACTGTTGTTCACTGTGGAATGGAAAACCTCACATTCACCATGTGGGTGAATGTACCCTTAATGATCAGAACAACAACACTCTCAGTTCAGTCCTCTTTGAACACAACCACACAGTGTAGTCAATTATGTCAGAGTTAGAAATATCAGGCCAAATTGTGTTCTCCGTTACATCCATGCAGCCCCATTGGCCTAAAACGTGGTAATAGGGCATGATGTAACCAGTGGGTGGGAATGGCTGGTCTGTAGGACAGTCAGTCCAAAAAGTCAACTGGAGCATGGTGAAGTCAGTTCACAGGCAGCATGGGTGTTTGGTGAAATACCTTCTGAATCATAGGTAATGCCCATGGAATCTGCACAAGAAGACCATGCAGAGTTTGTGCAGCCATTCCAAAGAGAGGGCTAGAACATAGTATAATCAGCCATAATGGGACTATTGTATCTTAATATTGATAGTCCACTAGGGCATATAGCCATAAGAACACAAGAATGGCCATGCTGGGTCAGGCTAATGGTCCATCTAGCCCAGTATGCTCTCTTCCGACAGTGGCCGGCGTCAGATGCTTCAGAGGGAATGAAAAGAAAAAGGGCAATTATCAAGTGGTCCATCTGTTGCCCAGTCTCAGCTTCTGGCAATATTCCATAGATCTTGGACCATGCAGATATTTCAGTATGATATAGCTGGTTCCATATTTCTGCATTTTGGTGTAGCTAGCTCCTTTATATTAAAATTGAAGAATCTCACCTGTTACTTGTGGCGTCCCTATCCAGGCATGGATGGTGTCGCTAGTCTCTGTTTGCCAGAAGCTGGGAATGGGCTGCAGGGGATGGATCACTTGATGATTACCTGTTCTGTTCGTTCCCTGTAAAGTCTCTGGTGTTGGTCACTGTTGGAAGACAGGATACTGAGCAAGATAGAACTTTGGTCTGACCCAGTGTGGCCGTTCTTATGTTCTTATATGTGCTGCAGTTGCACTACATTCTATGCCATTTCCAAACTCCATCTTTCCATTTGTCTTGGAAGTGCGCTGTAAGTGAACTATTACATATCTGTATTCACAAGGTATTAGAGTATCTACACAGATTGTCTGGAATTCCTTAAATACTATGATTAATTGCTGGATCAGCCTGTATTTGTTTTTACATTCTTGCAAACAAGCTTCTGTATTTCTGGAACTTAGCTACTTTATGAGTCAGGTATCTATGAGATACATATTCGTTTAACATTGTATACTTGAAACAATGTATATCTGACAGTTGTATTCAGATGATACCAATCACATCTGTCTTAGGGACATACTTTTCATGAAGCACATGCAAGTAAAAGACTCACTCACTTCATAATACTTCAGAGATCTTCTTGAAAATACTTGTTTTGTATGCAGATATTTCCACAATTATGGCTTCTCTGGGAATTTTACCTGTGTTGGGACAGCACAACTGGGCCCAGAGAATTAAGATTCAAAACAGATCAGCACACAATTTGGGGCTAGATTTTCTAAAAATCTCATCTGCCATGTAAGTACCTAAATAAGTAACCAGAGGTGTTCAGGCCAAGTTGGATGCCAGGCTCTTTTGAAAATCTGGTGCCTGCTTTAGTGGCTCAATGAAAGATGAGCTCACTTGAAAATTTGGCTCTGATTGTGTTTGCTGAGCTCTTTTGAAAATTTGGCCTAAGGCTCTTTACAATTTGTAGGCCTCATCCAAAGCCCTGGATGGTTTTTCCATTGACTTTCAGGGGCCTTGGAAGACAATCTGTGTTTAGAATGTGCCTTCTCATCTTTCCTTTTATGCAGTGTACAGTAACATGCGGTGGGGGGGTGCAAATCCGCAGTGTGCAGTGCCTCCAACAGGGGCAACCAGCAACTGGGTGTCTGCCACATCAGAAACCAGCAGTGTCGAGAGCCTGCAATACTAACTTCTGCCTGACTCCAGAGAGAAAAGGTAAAACGCCAAACTCTGCATTGTGAATTGCATTCAATGGTGGGCATGGTTGCTTGGAATTTTATAGCCTGACAAACATCACCTTTGTCAGGTATGTTCTCAGAATAGCTGTGTGTGGTGCGTGGGATGGTGGGGTGGCTCTTCCTGTCTAAATCCCACATTTTTCAGTATCACTATTGTGCTCTGCAATATATTAAATTCAAAAGTGCATCATCACCTTTCTTTTCACAAGCAGACATAAGGAGCTAACTGCTAGGTCTGATATGTTCAAGAAGGGACAGATGTTTTTAAAAGCAGGAACATGCTGAATAATAAAGGATATGTACTTATTTTTTTGCCATTCAGGTTTGAGTTGTTTCTCCTTCTCTGGTTAAGTAAAGATTAGGCTACACTGTGTATTACCTTAATCTCCACCCTCTTACATATGCATTGTATTGATGGGAGCATCCCACAGAGACATTGACATGAAGTTAAAATAGTGACTTTTCTGTAGAGCAGCGGCAAACTGTTCTTGCTGCTGCTGAGCAGAGGGCCCTCATAGCTTCACTTTTCTTTCATTTGTCTCTCTTTGGCTCCCAAGTCATGATGAATAATAATAAAAGTAAGTCTTAATATGTACAACCCTGCAGTTTTTCCTATAGCTGTCACTTATGGCCCAGTTATGCCTTGTGGGCCAAGTTTACAGTGAACAGGCAGTGTGGAGTTGCACCTCTCCCATAGGATTGCCAATTTTCTAATCCCACAGAACCAGACATTAGCCCTGCCTCTTCCCCAAGGCCACACACCTCTTCCCCCACATCCCCAAGACCCTGCCCCCCACTCACTAAATTCCCCTTCCCTCAGTGGCTTGCTCTTCCCCACCCTCACTCACTTTCACTGGGTTGGAGTAGGGATTTGGGGAGTGAGCTCTAACTAGGGGTGCAGGCTCCAGGGTGGGACCAGAAATGAGGGGTTCAGGGTGCAGAAGGGGGCTGCAAGTTGAGATAGGGGTTAAGAGTGCTGAGGGTGGTGGTGAGGGCTCCATTTGGGGGTATGGGCTCTGGGGTGGGGCCAGGGATGTGGGGTTAGGTGTACAGGACGGGGCTCTGGGTTTGGGATGTGGCTTAGGGCTGTGGCAGGGGGTTGAAGCTCAGGAGATAAGGCTCTGCATGCTGCTCTTGCTTGCAGGCACCACCCCGCAACTCCCATTGGCCTGGAACCGGTAAATGGGAGTGTGGAGCCGGTGCTTGGAGTGGGGGCAGTGTGCAGAGCCCTTTGCCCCCCCTTTAGGAGCTGGACCTGCTGGCTGCTTCTGGGACACATTGCAGAGTCAGGAGAGATAGGGACTAGCCTGCCTTAGCCCTGCAGTACCTCTAACCGGACTTTTAATGGCCCAGTCAACAGTGCTCACCAGAGACTCCAGGGTCCTTTTTCGACTGGGTATTCCGGTCAACAACCAGACACATGGTCACCCTACTCTACACTTGGAATGTTCTGTCCCAGGGAGACTGCCACCTGGAGCTCTCAGGCATTCATATGCTGCATGCTTTCCATAGGGCACAGCTAGCTCTCCCCTACACTGTTGGCTCATTCTGTTGGGTGGTACATGATATTTGGGGACATGGATGTGGAACTATGCTCTGGTCTCTCCATACTATCTTTGGGGTGTTTTGAAGCTCTAGTGAAATGGGGCGGAAGCAGTCTCTGTGCTCTAGGTGCAGGGGCTGAAATTCTCCCTGGCCCATACATGTGGCATCCAAAGAGGGGAGATTTCTTGCATCTTCCTTCCTCCTCTCCTTCCCCACCTCCACTGTGCATTACTGTAAGGACCAGGCAGATTTTCAAGTCTTTAACTGAATAAAATGCTCACTGCAGTCAGTGTTTGGCACGTATAATGCTATTCATCCCAGTATCCCAAAGTACTTTACAAACATTAATTCTCAAAAGACCCCCAGTAAGGTAGCGTCATTATACCCATTTTACAGATAGGAGCTGAAAACAGAGGTGGTGCCCTGGTTAAAAAAACAAAAGCCAGAGCCAGGTCATAGTTGACTTTCTTCAGGTCCTAGTAGCACTTGGACAAGAACCCAGGCATCCTTACTTTCTGTCTCCTGCTATAGCCATCAAACACTATTCTCTCTCATCCATATTGATGCCTGAAGCTTCAAGGTGTGTGGAAAACCTCTAAAACACATTGATATGTCAGCCACCAGGCCTTTGGGAAACATAATATTGCATGAGCCCAAGAGGCAAGACAGGTACAGAAATAATATTAATATTGCTTTATTTGAGGGGTGCGCAAAGTCAATTCTTAGGATTCATCCATCAGCTGCAACCAGTCTGGGTTGGAGGACTGAATGAATCAGGCCTAAAAGGGACAAATAAATAACTGACTGTGTTTGAAAAGTGATTGAACAGTTCTAATAATTCAGAAGTTAGTTCCAAATCTTCTGGGAAGTTCTGCTGTGCTTCACAGTTTGTTTTGTGAATTTACTAAATCACTTTTTCTCATGGTATAACAAACCCATCACCCACCAACATGCCTCCCCCCAGCCATATTACATGTCTGGGCTGGTATCTGTTATTCATTTTGGTTGGCCAGTTTCTCTCCTTCCCTACAGCAATAGAAGCTCTTTCCTCTGTTTTGTAAGTGGTTCTTCAGACTCTGGAGATCAATTATCTCTCCGCTGCTCTCTAACTTTCCATCCAAACCGGCACATGGAGAAGAGGCCAGCTGTATTGCAATCACATGGAAGCAAATCACTCTCAATTAACAGCTGCACAGCTCCAGCTCTGTGAGCCCTTAGGGAGAGATCATGGAGAAAAAATAAACGTTTCAGGGAGAGTTATCATGCTCTCCTAGACAATGTGATCTCCCCTCTAGCAATTTTTTCTCATTTTCATCACTCCACCAGAGACAGCAACAGGTACTGTAATGTATAGCCAGTAAATCCAGGATACTTGGAGCATCTTAAAAGGAAAACTGCATTTTTAAAAGACATTGACATTCATGAAAATGAGGGACCATACTAACTGGAATCAATGGGAGTCTTTCCATTTCACTGATCCCTGGATTAGGTCCTGAAAGGAATTATTTTCAAGTGCCTAAATCCCATCTTCAAAATGGACTTAGGTGCTATGGGTTTTGTTATGTGCCATTGACTGTGAATGCTCCCAAGTGCCTAGGTCACTTTTGAAAATGAGACTCAATCACTGTTTAAAGTTGACACAAAGTGACTTAGGAGCCTGAATGGGTTGGAGAATGTGCTGTAAGAACTTTCCCCTCATAATTCTGCATATGCCTCTGAGTCATCACTTGCAATACCCTTCCCATCAAGTCATAGTCCTCTCTTGTGCATGCACATGGTAAAGTGTGTGGTAGTTTTTGTCTTGGTATGGTGGATAATGGGCCAAAAAGTGAAAAGCTGGTACTGTCTCCTTCCCACTTGTTATTCAGATTGGAATTTGAATGCTGAACTGTAGGGGGGAAATGCTGCAGCATGGTATGTGCCACCTATTTCCCAGAGTGCAGTTTGGCCAGCGCCAGCCTGTTACTATATGACGTTGCTTGCAGTGTGTTAGTGGGCGGTGGGAATGCATGTGATTAGCCAGTGACGTCTTGTTTCAGATGACGTGCCTCATGTGTGCCATCTTTTGAGCGGGGTTCAAACAAAATACTTAACCCTTCTTTAAAAGGAAGTCAATACGGTGAAGTGGCAGCTCATAAAAGAGAGGGGTGTATGGCTGTGTAACTCTGGTGTTACATATATGAGGGAGTCTGTATGGTCTGAGAGCAAGAGCATTTTCTCTGTGCCACACCTTTAGTAGCTGATCTGAGAACACAGGCAACAGTAGTTAGACGTTTTGAGTATTAATCCTTGTAGATTCCCTGTACTGACCACATGTACAGTAGTGGTGAAGGCGGAATGGAATGTTTTCCCATGCTCATTTAAGAATTCAGTTTAGCCATAAATTTTTCTAAACCTCACTTAAAAGTGTTCATGCTTCTCATGCATTTTGAGTTTGTTTATAAATCATCCATATGAATCATCACTATGCACTTTTTAAAAGGAGCATAAAGCAGCCACTGCAAACATGTAGAATGGGATGGCCATGAAATATTTTTTTTAACCAACTGGGCTGTATGTGTGTGAATCATAGAAATAAATGAAGCCAACAATTCATCTGCATTTTAGTGTCTGATTTTTTTTTTTATTAAAGGTGGGATTTTCAAACATACACAAAGCTGGCCTAACTCTGCTCCCGTTAAAGTCAATGAGAATGTCACCACTGAAGTGGGAGCAGATCAAGGCCAATGTTAAGCATTTTTGAAAAATCCCACCCTAAATCACTGTATCATATAATCTGATAAAGAGCTTGATTTATTACACCGGGGCCCCTGTTCAGATTGTAATGACTGAAACATGCATATAAATGACAGAATTTCAGTGTCTCCTCATTTGAGTATGCAAACCTGGTGTCTCAAAAGTAGGGACCGTACTTAGATTTTGCTTTGTGGGGGCGAATTTTAACCCTTCTGTTCACTTAGGTGTAGATCATTGAAAATGAACCCTCCTCCCCGCACACATAAAATGTGGGTACATGTTTGTACACAAGCAATTTTGTGCACACACGTACAAAGCTTGTGGTCTGAACATTTAGTTTCATTGCTGTAGAATGTATACATACACACACACATTCTCAGAGGCTAAACTATTTTCTCTGCAGATCAAAGAAAGGGTATTCATTAGCACAGAGCTCAGTGGCAGACCCATTTGTGTAAATAGTTAGTTTTATTGCAATGGTTATAATCTGTAAAATAATATAGTGATAAGGGATGAAATCTTGGCTTCTGTAAAGCCAATGGTGAAACTCTCATTGACTACGGTGGGTCAACAATTTCACCCTAAGTTTATAACACAACATGTGAAAAATAACCATTTAATTTACCCCTCCTAATGCCACAATGTATTACATCAATAGTACAGCTAATAAATTAAAAAGAAAGCGATATTGAAAAAAAGAGTGTACAAGGCTTCCTTCGTCTTTAACTGGAATCATCCCTGATGTTTACATATTCGGCGAGTGTATAGAAATCAATAAGCAGAAGTACTGCCTAATTTGCAGAATTGCTGAGATGCACTCTAAACATATTGATTGGATTTCCCTCTTTCAGATGATCCCTCTTGTCTGGATTTCTTCCCTTGGTGTCATCTGGTCCCTCAGCATGGTGTCTGCAACCACAAATTTTATGGCAAGCAATGCTGTAAATCATGCACAAGGAAGAACTGATTGCAATATTTTATTGCATCCTGGCAATGTCAGGCTTCTCCCTTTGGTTTACATTTAAATTCAATTGACTTTAAGGCGGGACCTGTGCCACATAAGCCGCTGATGGAAGAGGGACGTACGGTGGAGTACCTTTCTAGGGGACTATCTGAGATACAGTAAGTATTAGGTAAATGGTGATCCAGGGCTGTTTTTGGGTTTTTTTGCTGACCTCCCTAAAGTACAGAGTACTATAGATCACTTGAACACTCCCAAGAAAAGGGCAGTTCTTCCCATCACTCTTTAAATATGTCATTTTGCACTCTCATATGTGATAAGGAAGAAAATAAGGTAAAAAATGCTCATCGTTTATGAGAACATGAGCAAAAGAGATTGAGAATTCCATGCCGGAGGTTACAGTGTTGCTGTATAATACATCTCAGTCTATCACCAATGCTTCTTTTCATTATTTGTTATAATAATGTCCATTCAAAGTAAGGAAGAGATTTACTACAGTTCTCATGAGCGAGAGTTCCATAATGGCTGTTGCTTAGAGCATGTAGTGTCACACATATCACGGGTGTTGTGACCATGATAAATGGTGCACTACAAAGATAAATGGTGCTTCTGTATTACACTTGCTGCTGGAAAAGCAAGTTTAGCATCATGCTAATAGTTTTATTGTTTTGAAAAATTACACTTTCTGCTTTGTGTAGAATCTCAGAGGTGGTTAACTAGCAATTTGAAATGTATTCCTAGAAATATTCAGCCAGTAGAATATGTGGGACTTTTAGTATTGCTGTGTAATACAAGTAAAATAGAATTTCACATTTTGACTAACTCAAGGAACTCAAAGATTTATTGAGCTCAATGTTTATATAGTTTTCAACATTCTAAGCACGTTAGGTAAGTTATTTTAAGGTTTAAACTAGATTTTTTTAAATAATAAAACTCCATCATATGTTTTTCAGAAGCTAAATTGTTTAAATGCTAATGTGCTGAAGAATAACTTATTTTTATTTCAACTTTCTCTGCAAATTTTGGTTCATCAGTTAGCAAAAGAGAAATAACAGGAATAGGATAGTCTGTTAATTAACCATTCCAAGAAGCGTGTGTGAACTATTGACATGAAATAACATCACATGGAAAAAAATAGTAATCAAATCAGAAAAATTAAATTCAATGATATTTTTAGACATTTTCATGTCCTCAAAATACACTTTTTTAGGTCAGGCTCCTTAAACATTTTATGGCACTTGCAATGATATTTGTAGTCATTCAGTATCCAGCAGTAAATAGATATCATATATCAAATGGTACTATTTAAAATGTTTCTGCATTGGAAAAAAACACCTAATCTGTTTGCCAAAACCATTGTAACTGAAATAAGGCTGTGTCCTACTGTAATTTTCTGGGGAGTGGCTATAAGGGACATATTTATCTAATTCCACCCAATCCCACAACTTCTTTTGATGAATGTAGCTCAATTTTCCTGCTTTTTAAAGTATCATTTCAAACTAGGATTAGCCATCTCAGCACTAATGCCAGACAGTGGTCAGTTAAAATTAGCAGTTCCTTTTGCAACAATTTAAATGAAAAACATATATTCTCTGATACTTTAAGAAATGTTGATTGGAAACATATCTCAATCAACTAGGCTCTGTCTTGATATTGGACTTTGTATAATTATAACTTTTTTTCTTGGACAATTGCAAGGGTTTTTTGTTTTGTTTTGTTTTTATAATTGTGTCCTTTTATTATTTGATGTAAAATAATTAATTTATTAATGCATAGCTTTTCCTTTATATTTCATCACTTGCTTCCTTAAGTAAGTGACAACGGTTCAGAAGAGAAAATGATAGTGTCAGAATATGGATTATGGTGTAAAAAAAGCAAAAATATAAGTGTAATATTTAATTATTTTATAAGTTTTATAATAAAGTACTCTAACTGTTTCACTATATTTGGAATTGTAAAATTCTTGAATAAAATATGGAGGAACAAATAGATGCTGAGTCATGTAAATGGTGTATGTGTTTATATTAATGCAAATAATCCCTGACTGTTCTAGATTAAGGCAACTATGGTATCCTACACTGACAAGTCCCATGGTCTCTCCCTAATGCCATAGTCCCACCTCTGTGCTGTTGTCCAGTCTCATGCTGTGGATTTACATAAGCCTGGTGTGGTAGAAGCAAGAACTGCTCTTACTGTCTAGAGACTCCCTCTTCCCAACACCAGTCTAGCAGAGACATAATGGGGTGGCTGCAGAAAGAGTCCTCAACCACAAGCACCCTGAGACAGGTTCATGTTTGTGAGGGATTCCCATAGCAGTGGATTTGAGTGTTAGCAACCCATGATGATGAATGGGGCACAGTTCACCGCTCTTCAGAGGTATTGTTTCAGGCTCTGCAAAGTCAGGTGGACATTACTGTATCACTAACATTTGAGTCATATTTTCAAACTTTGCCAACATGAGGGCTAGAAACAATCCCTCCTCCCACTCCCCCATGATGCCAAATAAAGCATCCCCCTTAATTTTATGGTCCTGATCCTGCAAATAATTAGCATGTACATAAATTTACAAATAAGAATAGTCCCATAAAGAGAGAAGGGGCTTCAAATTATGTTACAGACATATTAAGATAGAGTGTATGTCAAGGTACTATACAAGAAAGTCATGGGGGAATGATTGGATTTTTTTACTCTTTACTGATATCCAGGACAAGCAAGAATCTAGCAGTCAGCTTCCAGTATCATAGAATCTTAGAAGATTAGGGTTGGAAGAGACCTCAGGAGGTCATCTAGTCCAAGCCCTGCTCAAATCAAGAGCAACCCCCAACTAAATCATCCCAGCAGCTGGGCCTTAAAAATCTCTAAGGATGGAGATTCCACCACCTCCCGAGGTAATCTTTTCTAGTGCTTCACCCCACTCCTTGTGAAACAGTGTTTCCTAATATCCAACCTAGACCTCCCCCACTGCAACTTCAGACCATTGCTCCTTGTTCTGTCATCTGCCATCACTGAGAAAAGCCGAGCTCCATCCTCTTTGGAATCCCTCTTTAGGTAGTTGAAGGCTGTTATCAAATCCACTCCCCACCCCCACCACTGTTCTCTTCTGCAGATTAAATAAGCCTAGTTTCCTAAGTCACTCCTCATAGTCATCTGCCCTGTCCCCTAACAATTGTTGTTGCCCTCTGCTGGACTCACTACACAGTGGACAAATTGGAGAGACTATGGATTACACTGAGATTCTGAAATAACTTCCATGAATTAGGCCAGATATTAGATTCCACTTGAAATTGGAAGGACGTATGGTGTTCACCTTTCTGGTAGATCCATCTGAAATGTACCATAGTTTACTCAACAGTTGAGCACAATGTTTCTGCCATTTGGCTATGTGTGGTAAAAGGTTCAGTTTGTTTGAATTACTACTGTGCAATGACCGGAGTTTAGATTTCAGACATTAAAATGATACAGCTTCATGGTTGTATTAGCATGATGGCAGGATAATCACAAAAAACCCACCTGTTTTCAGGAGATCATGTTTGGTTCTCTTGTTCTCCTTCGACTATTCAGTTAGCAGTTGCACTGGGTAAGAAACTGTATTTGCTATCAAGAAAAATCTATTACGTTACTTGACTTGCCTGTAGAGCATCTTAAGATTTTTCAGTAGGATCTTCCAGGTGTTGGGACAGAAGTAGCACCTGCATGCACTCAGTTTACATGCAGAGAAATAAAATATGGAGCCAAACATTGGAAAAAAAGACAATACTGCATGAATGTGTATGGTTATGCTGCTGGATAAACCCTAAATGTATTTATAGAATTGCCGAAACCTCGTGCTAATATTTGGTTTGCAAAGCTTGGCAATTTTCAGTAAGTTAGTTGCTCCAAGGCTCACTTTACAAAGCAGGATGGCGGCTTTTGAAAAAGGAACACCTGCGTTTCCCATAGTCAGATTTCATCACACTGCTGAAACTGAACAGATAGTTAATCAATGGCTTGATTGTTTTAATCAAACTCAACTACCTGAGGTGCCTGGAAGTCATGAACTGTTGCTGGAGTCAGACGAGCATTTTGCTGTAGGTGGTTTTACAGCAACATGAGCCAAATTGCTGGTTTCCTTTTTAAAGTGAATCCCATTCAAAAGCATCAACACAATAAATTACTGTCATTATTTCTATTGTCATAGCCAATAAGTGGTCCACAATCAGTGACTGGGGCCCACTCTGCACTGCACACACATACAATGCATTACAATCAGTTACATGATGAGAAATAAGTGGATGCAGCAAGCAGACAAGAGGAGCACAAACTAAGTGAGATCATTAGGATTGTGTAATAAAGTCTTGGTCATAGTACATCAGCTGCCCAGACATTGTTGAGCATGTTATGGGCCTCACAACACAGGTAGATTTTAAGTGGGGAGTTGAAAGAGCACAGTGCATGAACCATTGCGTAACATAGCTTTGTCTTTAACTTTAGAAAGCAATCCACAACACTGCCAAGAGCTGAGAGGATACCTGAGGAGAGATGGAAAAACAAAGTGGATAAGCAAAGGAGTGAGTCAAAACAAAAAGGGAGTTAGAAATGAGTGCAAGTTAAGTGCTAAATCATAGAGATAATGACTATCAGGAGGGGAAATTAATAAACTTAGAACATTCAGGGAGTTATCCTGTCAGTAAATGGACTGCACAGAGCTCTGGGAATGACAGGATGCATCAGTTCCATCAAAAGACATTTGAAAATAAGAAGTTATAACTGCTAGAAAGAATGCCACGAATGTTCCACTAGCCACTTTTCACAGAAGTTCTCAATCTGCTCTTCTTCAGAACTGCTGAAGGATGTTGGCCAATGCCGAGATGTCATGCCTGGACCTTCACTTCTTTCAGAAGTTTTAGTACTTGGGGTTACGAACATTACTTGACTCCCATCTGCACAGCAATTGACTGACAGAATATAGATCAGAACTTTTGTCTTGCTTCATCTGTCTGCTGAATTTCTGCAGAGTTGGATCCAGCAGGCCCTTTTAATATTTGGACTTGCTTTTGTTTAACCTCAAGCCACTTTAGCTTCTCAGCCTATAAAAGTGAAACTAAAGCAGAAGGCTAAATTAATCAACTAAATAGCTAAAAATTGGATTTAAATAATGCAACTGAAAGACTAATATGGTATAAATAAAAGTGGCAACATGAAATAGTAGAATAAACAGTTTAGACAATTTCACTCGTTAATAATGGCCGACCAGAACTCCCTTGCGGCTGCTTTCCTCCACCGCTTATAGTTATGCGGTTAACTCTAACTAGTGAAAACACATTTTTTGTCCCTCCAAACCATAGTGTACTTTCATTTTAAATTTCCCTTTTAAAAAAACCCCTCAAACCTACATGTAAATTAAGTTAGCATCTGAATTAAAACCACAGCATCAAGAGCATTCAGAATTCAAATAGAAATTCAGTCTTTAAATTTTCCTTTTGTGTGTAGCTATTGTAATCTGTAAGGTGTGATAAATTGTTGGTATATGCTGAGAGCAGGAACCGGGAACTAGCATGTTTTGTGGCCATTGCATGCAAAATGGTAGACAGGATGAGAAGGCTCTGCATTATCTGGAAAAGTAAAGGTATTTCCTTCAGAAGGAAGGGTTGTATACCAGACCTCAGCTATGGGTCTCAAATTCAAGCACCAGGGAAAAATACTTCCATAGTTACATTATTTGGCATGAACCATTAGAAAGTAAAACAGTGAGACATAGTTTAGAAAACCACCTCCCATAAAAGAACTAGACAACCTCATTGAAGTGATTTGAACAACCACAAATAAGCCTAGTGGTTTGAGCAAATGATGTGCATGGGAAAAAGAACAGATCTGTAAAAGTGTCACTCAGTACCTCTATCTGCTCCCTATCAGAAAGAGACGAAGAAGACTGTATGGGTTTCAACAGACAGATAAAGAAATAATTGTACAGGAAACAGTCTCCTGGACCTTCATGGAAGAATGTTTCAGATTGTGAATGACACAAAATTCAGTTGGTATTGATACTTATCATTCATTTACATTGCAGTGACTCCTGGTATCCCCCCACCTAGGCTACTTTCCCACTGTGCTAGACACAGTGTCTCAAATAGCTTACATTGTAAATACACAAGACATGCAAAGGAAGTAGCCAAATTTCCATTTTACAGATAGAAAACCGAGGCACAGAGAACATGAGCGACTTGCCCAAAGTCACACAGGAAATACATGGCAATGATGGGTTTGAATCCCAGATATCCGGAGTCCCAGTCCAGAGTGTTAACCTCAAGACCATGCTTCCCCTTGTACACCTTGAAAAATAAGACCTATCTTTCCTATAGTAGCTATGAAATATTTTATGCAATGAAATGATACATTACATATTTTTATATCTGAACACAGAAAGTATTCAACCACAAAGCAACTCAGTTTTAATGCCTGAATTTTGCACACAGAGGAAAATACATTTGGATAAGCCTCAACATTTAGACTGATACTCCAGAATTAAGTCAAGCCACAGTTACCCAATATTTCAATCTTAATATGGAATTTCTGTGCTTGTCAGGATTTAAAATGGTCTCTTAGCATCATTTAAATGACTTCAGGTAGCTGAGGATGAATTTAATTTTGTTTTGGTATGACAATGTTCATTAATTCTCTCATAATGATGCATGAGAGCTGACTATAGCTTCTTTGGGAAAGGTTTATAGGGATTTTTAGAATAGAAATACTAGCTCAGATCATTGCTTTCCATGGAAAAGCAAGCACAGGAGCGAGGGTGGTAGGAGGAAGCTTCTAATATGATTCCCTCCCTGAGATCTCCCCATGTCATCCTGTCTAACAGGAAAGGCCTCGGGGCCCACCCCAAATCAGGGATGCACTGTACTGGGATTCCTCCACATTGTAGGAGACCATGCCAAGAGTTCTCTGCAGGGGCCACAGAGATGGGGGACAATGATATGGAAACACAAAATTCTCCTAAATGGAAGGAAGAGAGAAATCGACTCAAATACTGTCCCCTCTGGATGCAGATCTAAGGACATGACCCAGTTCATTAAGAAAAACTACAGCAGCGTCACCCACTGAGAATTACAATTTTCCTATCTATATGGGACATCCAGGACCGGTAGAAATCTTTTCTTCTTCTTCTTCTTCTTCCTCTCTCTCTCTCTCTCTCTCTAATTTTCAAAAAACAAAGTTGCGTTGGTTGTTTTTGAATTTCCGCAAGTGAAAAATGTTTGCTTTATTTCTGTCAAAAAAGCCAGAAAAAGTCTCCAAAGAAATGAATTTTGATTAAAAACAGACCAATTTTCATTTAAAAAACCCCAATATATTTCATCCTGCTCTATGCAAGTGAACAAGCCTGCCTGGGTTAATCAAGGTGTTAATGACCTATTGTTCTTTTTCTAAAACAATGGAATCACAACAAGATACTTACAATAGATTGTTCCCATCTCCTCAAATAACTGAACTCATTAAAGAGACTGAGCTTTCAAAGCAACAATTTTAACAGTATAATTCTCTTGGGGATGGGACCTCCCGATCATGTAGTCTGACCTCCCGTATGTCTCAGGCCACCACACCAAACTCAACCACCAGAATTAGACCAAAGTATTACAGCCTTCAGGAAACTAAACTATTATATGCCACACACAGAGAATGGATGGAACTAAGATGAACCAATGTCCAATTAATAGGACTGTCTCAGCATCAGCAGTCGCAGCTTTTCCAGCAACTGACATCACCTATAAGCAGAAGGTCATCTGCTTAGATGCTTTTTAAAATTGATTTTCAAATGTTCAAATACTGTCTAATGTATTACTGGTAGGGATACTGACAGATCTTGAGCTGGTATAAATGCCATACTGACATCAGCTGAAGATCTGGCCCATAATATTAAATATGCAGAAGTATATTAAGTGAAATAGCATCAACAGCTTTGTAGATGACACAACTGCACATTGCTAGCAGTTAGGGAAGATTGTTATTCTTGGGGCTGACTTTTGTACATCCCCTTTCCTAATTTTCTCATTAATTTTCTGCACTCATTGCCTGTTGGAGCCCAGCCAGCTCCTTTCAACCACCAAAAGTCTTCTCTGAAAGGCGAGTCTGCACTTCCGTTTTCAGGACATCTTTGTTCTTTGTGACATTGTAAGACTCTAAATAGATGGAAGACACACAAATTGGAGGCAGTTTCTTTTTGCATCTAGTGGTTTAAAACGTATTTGGCTGCAAAGAGATTTGTTAATAATCCATGTGTCGTCCAGTCCTTAAATCTCTGTGACTGTTTGGCACAGAACTCTGAATATCTCTCATTTAGTTCCATCCCTTTCTCAGTGCATTCTCTCCCTCCCTGACCCCCTTGAAACTGTCGGAGAGGGTGGGTTCTGTAGTGCAGTGTTTTGCAATAATCCACTTTGACAGAGGAACTCTGCTGATTTAAAGTCATGGCTTTGGAACAGTAAGGCCCCCACTGCCATTTATATTGGAATCCATGGATAAGACGCTGCTCCCCGTTTAAATCATAACAGTCACATCTAATCAAGAGAAAAGAAGAACATTTTTATGAATTCCCTGAGAAAAAATTCCCCTCAGGTGTAGCTTGTAAGGGTTGATTGACTCCAGTATCATGTTTTAACTTCTCATACTACTTCTGCAGGTTTTGAGCCAAGAATGCTGGCTTTTCATATATGTATGGTGGAGAGACGAAAAATAACCCTGTAACTTGCCACTGCTCCACTTACATTTGCAACAGGCAAATTAGTACCCATGGCAAAGACCCAGATCATGCATTTATGTGCATGTATAAGAGAGGAGTGCGGGTGACTGTGTCATGCAAGGAAATAAACAAGAGCTGGTTGTAAATCAGAATTTACTAAACTATTTCCCTCATGCTGCACCACAGTCAGATACATCGCATTGGTTCAACCAGAGTGGAGACCACGGTGCTTCCTGGGAGAGGTTGTCCAGGTAGGGAGCCCAGTCCACTGGGGAGAGTAAAGACAGGAGACACCGAAATTACAACTCCTATGAGGCACCATCACAGTTCAGACAAATGCAGATGCAGGTTAAAATGAGACAAAATGAAACATTTAGATTCAGCTTGACAAACTGAAAGGCTTTGACCTGGGTCAACCCCCTTCCAAAATGGAATGTTTTGTTTAGAGGGAATATTGAAAATGATTCAGCTAACTTGTAATTTCCATTGCGAAATTTCAACTCCGCAGAAGCTGCATTTTCCTTTAAAAATATCTCAAACACTTTGACAGAAAATCCGTGACCAGCTTCAGAAAGAATCTTTCCTTTCTTCTCTTTTGCTCCACACCAGTAGCAGGTTACTACTGTCTATCAACTACCAACCCCATTCTGGTTCAGCTGTGCCAGCCAGCACTTCATGGGGAAGAGGCAAGAAGTGCACATCTCTGGCCCAAGGGCATGTGGAGATAATGCAGGACATGAAGCTCTTGTAACTGTCCTGTTCCTGCAACAAAGATGCAGGGAGGCTGCACACAGTTGCTTTTGCATGTGGTCATGACTCCCCTTTTTATGTGCCTGTGTCGCTGGATTGAAGTCAATGCGACACCTCATGGTCCTACACTTAGGTGCACACAGAAGTTCCTTGAAGAGCTAAGGCCTCCATTCAGAAAAGCTCTCAAAAGCATGGATGTTTATCCAAAGTTTATTAGAACTCTCTTGAGCCTCTGAGGGGGTCTGATTCTCATCTCAGTTACCTCTCTGTAAATCAGGAATGGCACCACTGAAGCCAATGAAGTTATACCCATGTTATACCAATGTGTTTAAGGTCTGAATCAAGTCCCTGGACACTGCCAAGTTAGATTTTCTCCAGGGTATTTGGGATTTCTTTGCATCTGGAAGGGCTGGAAATAACCACCAGAACAGCTTTCTTGCAATAGTTTGGCTCTTCTGTTTACACATATGGATCCCTGCAATGAGTGACTGTCAGCTGGGAAGAATTGGCGGAGGAAGATTGTTCAAGAGATGAGAGATGATTCTTCCAAGGCCCATTTCCTGACATTGGCAAGAACCACGGGCAATTACAGACTCTGACTCCAGGGACTTCTCCCTCCATATATTCCCAGTGGTTGGAGGAGACAGGACAGTAGTCCAGACTATACCCCAGTGAATGGTTGTGCCTCCTGCTCTCTCCCGCCTTGGGACCTGCATCCTCAGTGCAGAGCTGTGCCTTAAAGGCCTCAGGTTGCTGAAGGCTGGCACTCTGATCTATAGTGGGGGAAGCAAAAATGAAAAATTATGACCAATGTTTAGTATTCAAGAAAGGCCCAGCCAAAAAAAATTCATACTCAGTAATGACCCAACTCCTCTGTCCTCACAATAGGTCCTATTCCACTAGGGTATCAGGTAAATGGCTGGGTGAGTTCTGATTTTTCCAGGGCCCATCCCTACATCTCTATGTCTTTGAAAGCTACTTGTTAACTTACTGTCACTGGATATTATGAGTCAGTATGCACTCAATATACATATACTTTCTGCCTTGCCCACAGTTTTCACTTTAATAAGTCATAGTATCCCTAAAAGGCCAGAGAAATCACAGCCAGGTCAATAAATACCAGCTTTTGCTACATTCGAGGTGACGTGTTCTTAGCGTATGTAATCAACATGTCTATTCCTTTTAATTCTGTCTTTTGCATTTTTTCCCTGTCTTGGTAACATGAAAGACATTCATTCAAAGGAATTTGATTTAAACTATTGATTTGGATGTATTACTAATGCTCAGCAAGAGACAGCATAGATGGCATTATCAGTATCTCTCTATGCTGCTTATGATGCGACTCCGCGCTCTAGTGTATGATGAGAATATGGCACAAAGTTAAATCCTAATATATTTTGCCTGCAGAAAAGTATGTGTGTTCCTAGACGGCCACCTAGTGGATATTCTTAGAAATGACCCTGGTGAGGACATTTAATAAAGATCTTTTTTGTTAGAAAGCTGGAACTGCTCTATAAACAAAACAATATACCCCTAGGGATGATTTTCAGTGGTTTTCTGCACAAGCGCAACAGAAATCATTTTGAATACTTTAATGTTTAGAGACAGGATTTCTGATTTCTTTATGACTAACTCAGATTGTTTTTTCAGCAATTGATTACTAATAGGCAAAATGTTTCTAGACTTTTAGCCTGAGGGTTTATTAAAGAACAAAAATAAACAGACATATCTATACTGGTTCCTGAAAGTAATTTTGTATCTAATGTGCCTATCCCAGCATCTAACCCTTGATATTAATTAAATCCCACAGCAGATTATATAGCCAACATTTCAAAGGGGTCCTGCTCTGGCCTTCAAAATAGCCCCTCTGAATTGCATGCATACTATATTTACATTTGCATATTTGCATGTTGATATTTGCATGTCAACATTTTTGCAACCATAAACCTCAAAAATGTGTGTGAAAATAGAAATAGTTCCTGTCAGTGTTCCCTTTAATTTTCTCCACCCATGTGTGGAATGAGTTTTGTTATGTGTGCCAATATGGAGGTGACATGTGGGGGTGCGGGCTTGGGTGTGGGGTTGGGGAATGAGGGGCTCAAGACAGAGGGTTGGGTGCAGGGCGGGTGAGGGCTCTGGCTGGGTGTGCAGGCTCTGGGGTGGGACTAGGGATGAGAGACTCAGGGATGGGGCAGCGGGTTGGGGTGCAGCAGGATGAGGACTGGCTGGTGGTGCAGGCTCTGGGGTGGGACTAGGGATGAGGGGTTTGGGATGCAGGCTGTCCTGGGACTACGGTGGGGCAAGAGGACTCCCTGCAGCTCTCTCTCCCTACAGTAGCACTTGTGCTTGGTGGGAGAGATACCTCTCCTCTGGCCACAGCAGATGTGGGCTGGGGCTGACTTGGGGTAGGGAAGAGGCATCTCTTCCCCGCCACAGCCTAAGCAGCTGCTTGGCACTTAATAGGCTGCTGCACAGCTGCACAGCTTAGGGGGAACTTAGGTTCCTGTAATCATGTAGTAAGACTTCTTGCAATGGATACCTCAGTTCTAACCAACTATCGCCCCAGAGTCAATCTTCCGTTTCTGAGCAAACTCATAGAGAAACTAGCTAAAAGCCAACTACAAGCTCATGTAACTGAAGATAACATTTTAGACCTGGCATGATCTGTGTTTACTCCAGGACCAGGAACTGAAAATGTTATTTTGCCACTACTGGTTTACCTCTGCCTGCCAGTGGATAAAGGCAAGACATCCATTCTCATCCTCCTGGATCTCTCTGCAACATTCATCACTGTCAACCATAAGATACTGCTGTCCGACCAGACAGAGCTGGGCTGGGGATCCAGGGTCATGCACTACAATAATCTGAGTGCTTCCTGAAGGAATCCACCCAAGGAATAGTAGTGATAAACGGTAAATCCACTACTAGACCCCTCACTTGTGGAGTCCCACAAGGATAGATCCTCTCCTCAGTCTCTTTCAGCATCTGTATGCAACCACCAGGTGAACTGGTCAGATGATGTGGATGAAAGAGACAGCAATCTGCAGATGATATACAGTGTGACCTACACTTGTGACCACAGAACTACCACAGAGATGGTTTTGATGTCATCAACCCCTCAGTGAAGAACAGCTGGTGGAAGATGAACCTGAGCAAGGCAGAGGTGATGCTGGTGGGCAGAGGAAACCATTTTGAAGAATTGTCAGCTAAGGTGCAGTGTCTGTGGGTTCAAAACTAGTCCATCTAGTACAAAACTCTGCAGCATAACACCCAAGAACCACAGGCTACTGTGAGCAGATCAAACTTGTCCTCCACTTCCTCCCCTGGCTTCCAATGGGATACTGAATCAAGTTCAAGGTCTTGGTTCTTCTCTTCAAGGAATTCCATAATCTAGGCCCAGGCTATCTAAAAGACTGCATAATGCTTTTGGATGAAGACTGTGGTTAACAACTACACTCTGACACAATGAAACTCTCTACAATTCGGTGCAAGCTCATCTGTGTGGGAGACACAACTTCCTCAGGGGCAGTGAGACTCTGCAGTGAGTTCCCCAAGGAATTCAGGACCATCACAAGTCTCACTGCCTTCTGCTCCAAGTGCAAGATCCATTTCTTTGATTTGCTTTCTGTAATATAAACACAGAGCAACAGGTATATTAAACAAACAAATCCAAATTACCCAGACAAGACCTCCATTGTACATGCTTCTCCCAGGAAAGTAGAAGAGAGCAAACAACATGTGATAGATACGTAGTCACATTGCTTAATGCACTACTGAAAGGTGCTCAGACATTGAGGAGAGAAGCACAGTATAAGGACCTCTATACAAAGAATAGAATAGAACAACCCGTTCACACAAGCAAATAGTTTTCATGGACTCGTTTGAGTTTTTGAGTAGTCAAAATCTTAAGTAAGCCTGGGGAAAAAAGTAAGAGTGTGTGTGTGTTTATATACAAGTTTCTACTTAAAAGTATGCAGTTGCAGTTCTAGACAAGTTGGCCCATTATGTACATCCAACAAAGTTGTGCATTTAAGCCTTGATAGCATTGTGTGGCCATTTTATAGCACTGTATACTATATATAGATTCCAATAAGCATGCAACATTAGATTCAGATTATATGCACTCAGCGAATGCAGTATTAAGATGCAGCAGCCCCAGAGGTTGCATTTTGTTTCTCAAGTGTTACAGTTTCTGAGTCTGGGGCAGTAAAGAAAATCCCCTATTTGCTAAAGCACTTTTGCTAAGAAGCATAGTTGTTAGTTGAAAATTAAAAACTGAAAGTCACATAAGCTCTCAGGCACTCCTTCTGTACAGAAATGCTCATTGAGCCAAAGATGCAGTTGCAATAAAATTTAAAAGTAATGGAAAACAGCATGTGCCTAAAATTCCTCACAGTTAAAGGAAAAACACAAAGATCCCCAGTGTTTCACCCTCTGTTAATAGCCCCTGACAAAATATTATTGATGGAAATTTATGTTCACAACAGCTAAAACATTAAACCCAGCTAATAATGTTATCATTATTAATAATCATTGAGATAATGTAAAAATTTAAATTTGAATGCTTTGGCTTCAAAAAAGCAGGTGTGGAGAAATGCTGCTCAAACTCCAAATCTATTCTCAAAGCACTAGAAGTACAGCTTCTTTGTCTCTTTTGCCCTGAGGTTTTGAATGGCTAAGTCCCTGGATATCACTACTGTACTAAAAATAGCTGGCAAATGCACTTTTAATTTTAATCCCACTGAGAACGATCAGCACTCTGCACCTAATTAAATGCACTAAGCACAAAGATATGCAAGGAGAAAGTCATCTCTCATGTGGATCAGCTGATTTTAATTAGGACTCACTCTTCAGACCTTCCTACCCTCCCAGGGTGCAGAGGGCTACAAAGAATTCAACCATAATGAGGCTGAATAGTCACAGTGTTCCCCCCGCCAATCTTCCTGTCTTCACTTCTGTGTCTCTCTTTCATTGGTTTCTGATCTCCTGTCCTATTTGCTGTGTCTTTAGTATCTAACAGCATTTATTACCAGTTTCCAGAATTGGGATTCTTAGCAGAAATTTTCTCTAAAGCTCCAAACACACCAAAGCTGATGGTATTTGGTGAATTCTTTGCCATTAATGATTTGGACTAAACTGGTCCCGTTCTGTGTTGGGAAAACTGTGAATTCATCTCCATAAATTTGGTGGAAGAGGGAAGTAGGGCAGGAACTCTGCCTAAAGGGGTTCAATCCCTATAACCCATAGGTCTCAGAATCTCCCAGAAACCTTGTGTTTCCAGCACTGACCTTGGATCGCACTATACCAACCAATATGGCAATACCGATTATTTCTCACTGGTTACTGCCCCTAAAATATCTCCCCCACATGCAGGAAGCTGTCTCAGTGTGGCAAGGGAAAGCATATAAGTTTATACTGACTGCCAGTGTTAAATATTCCATGGGATCCCCACACTCAAGATTAATTTTTGTGCATCCCCAATATTAGTCCCACTATTCTTCATCCTTCCTGGGCACAGAGAGGGGACTTGTGCACAGGCCCAGAGAAGGGTGAAATAACCCTATAATGGACTAATCCCCCTTCACACTTCTCCAGCCAAGCATGCATCTCTAGTACTTTTTGTCCTTGTTCTTGCACAGACAAGGAGATTGTTTGATCTTTTGTTCCTGTGGTGCTAATATTAATAGATATCTACACTGAAAGAATATGTCTCTTGGGTATGCTCAGCCTGATTCGGATCTCACATCATTTTACTTTGCCAGGACTCCACTGATTTTACACAGTAGTGTAAGCAATAACAGAATCAGACCTTTCGTATGTGGGCCTGCACAAGACAGTCATGTAGCTTCAAAATTAAATTGGTAGAAATGGGAACACTCATGGCTTCTGAGCCAGAAGACTGTGTTTTGTCTTGAATTCTTATACTGGAAACTTGTGTTCATTCATTCCCAATGTTGCTGTGCCAGCCTGAAGAGTACCACTCACTCTGACATGAGAAAAGGACTTGACTTTCTATGCTTAGGTCAAACCATGTATAAAATGGAATAAAAACAACAACACATTCCAGCCCTGAAGTCTCTCAATTTTCTTGATTTACTTAAAAGAAAATAAAGGTGGCTAATTTGTAGCTCTATTCCCAGGAGGAAGTATGAGTAACTCCTTGTCACGCAGGGGATGGAAGCACTGTCGATGATGGTGAAGGATTGTTTATTTCCCTCTGACACACTCAACAGTGGAAAGAATTGGCTAAAGAGACTTACATCTAGTCCTTCTTAGGTGGAATGTGACTCGAGGGTCTTGGGAGCATGGGCTCAACAGAGACCACTCTTGCTTCAGGCTATAAGCCAACCTCTAACTGATGTGGATTAGAAATACCTGTCTGGAGCAAGCATTTTCTTTCACTTTCCTTTGAAGCTTTCTGGTACTGGCCACTGCTGCACACAGGATACAGAACAAGATGGACCACGAGCGTGAATTTCTTTGTAGTACAGATATCCTGGCAGATTTTTTTGCCCTCAAAGTATATTTGCTGAAAAAAAAGAGTCTTCTAAAGCTTCTGAGTCTTCTGTGGAATGGAAACTGGATTATTTGTGGATTATTGGGTGATTCCTACCCTGATTTATTAATTGGAGTTTGCTCTTTAAGGTTTTCAAGAAGGGCAGCAGACTGGCACTACTGCATAAGTTGGTGAGATCAGGTGTGGAACAACCAACATTTCACCTCCTGATGTTAGAACAAAGTCATCATATCGCAGTAGCACTGTAGTTTAAAGCATAAATTTAACTGACCTGGCATGTGGAATTAAACGTGTGGGAAGTTTATAGCTGACATGCTGGTAACCTGGAATATTTAAAAAGTGTGTGGTTGTATTGCTAGTAGATTTGATGTCAGGTTCTTATGTTATTCTGTGAAAATGAGAGATGAAAGATGATTGCACATTGTTTTCCAATAGATATTCACTTGAATTTCTTGACAAATTCACTTCAGCCATACCCGGCTCTTTATATGTTTGGTTTTCACCAACTGTTGTGCAATTAAGATATTCTGGCAGGTGGAGCTTTGCAGAAAGCAAAAATTTAAAGTCATGTTGAAACAAGCACCTGCATTCACTGGATACATAACTTACAATGAATGTCTCACTCCGTTCTAATGAAAATAATGTAGGGAAGTTGAGGATGTCTAACACTATATGGAGTGGTAGACAATTGATCTGAGAAACTGAGAGATATACCTTCTAATTTAACAATGTCACAGACAGCAACAGTATGTATGTATATATACATAATACTGCATACCATACGTTAACAAAACAGCTGATTGAAACACACTACTGAGTGTGGAGAGATCTATTTCTATCTTCCTGACATAGCTATGGCATGTTTTTGAGCCTATACTGATGTAGAAAAAAGTTCAGTAGTCTGGATTTAAAAGAAAAAAAATCTCATTTTTTTATAAATTTGGGGGATTTCAATCAGGTAGACTATGAACGTTCAGAGAAGTGAAAACATCCCACAGCTAATCCAGAAAATAAAAGAGGTGTTTGCTCATTCTCTTTGATATTTTACACTCTTCATATGAGACAGCTCTCTCCATTCATCTCCCCTAGTGGTCTTAATTTTGGAACGAAAGTGTTATATCACAGAAGCTGACTGCTTGGTGAGATGGCAGAGTAAGGTCTGGAGATACACTTAAGGCATATGGAAAAGCTTTAAAGCACAGTAACAGATATTACCTTACACAATAAATGGTTTATAAAAAAATCATTTTCCCCTTGGGAAACGACTATGAAATGTGTTAAAGCAACCGTTCTCAAACTACAGTCTGTAAAGCACTTGCTGGTTGTCAGCAGAAAAGGGACAAGGTCACCTGGTGTTGGCTCTCCAAGTTTCCTCAGCTGCTTCTGCAGATGCCCTTGGCACTTCATTGCTAAAGGAAAGCTTTTCACAGCATCAAGAAATGAGAAGGAGGATGAACTAGCATAGCTGCCTCTACTAGAGACCACTTCTACATAAGAAAAGGAGAGGGAACAGGAAGTATCCTCAGGAGTTGATGCCACCTGTAGGAAGGGAACATAATGGAGAACAGAGGAGAAGTATGTCCAGAGGAGAGAAACAACAACATTCATGCTCAAGAATATCACTCCAAATGTGGCCTTGCCTTGATCCTAGCTCAGCTGAAGCCATATGTCACTTCAGTGGGGCCAGGATTTCACCTTTTGTCATGATTTCTGACTTGTCTTCTGTCATCTGCCCAACTCTCTGGCTAAATTTCCAAGAACATCATACCATCTTGCTATTCCTTTTACAGAAAGCTGGAACGCTGATCCCCCTTAAGCGGTGCCCTACTCATCCGGGAATCCAACTGAAAATTGCCCACCAGGTGCTGAACCCTCACCATGGAATTACTTAACCATACCATGTTCATCTCATACTCCCCTGCTTCTGAAGTCTTTCTTCAGCAGTGCCCCTCTCTCTTCTCGCTCTCCTTGAGTTTTCAAACTTCAAGAGGTCATTATTTTATTTATGCTGACCTGGCCTCTCTGAAATACAATCTTCCCCTCCTCCGAAAGCTCTCCTCACAGCTTTTTTTTATGTCATATAATTAAGTTACCAAACTCCCAAGTAAGAAGCCAGCTTCAGTGAATCAAGACTCATGATGCACTATAGCCCTCTCTGGTAAATCAACTCTGACACCTCTTTAAAGTTATCTTTGTGCATACAATAAATCCTATATTCCAAAGAATCTGTCTAGTCAACTCTCATAGACCAGCATGAGAGCTTTATGTGGGAAAAGAGATCATAACTGCATTACAGTAGTTCGAAACATAAATCATTACAGTGGAATTAATCAGCTGGACAAATCATTTAGGACAAACGTTTCAGAAAGTGTAAATAAGCGCTGGTGGCAAAGAAAAATGATGCATGCAGTACATGGGCTCCCATATTTTATGTGTAAATGAGCAATAAAATCTGAGCATGCAACTGTGGGTTTTGCATATACTGAGAATTCAGTTCTATGGCCTTTTAAAAAAGATTCATGCAAGAAGGACTCATTTCATAACAGAAATTGGCCTGTAAATTTCCCTTATGAAAATATTTCAGTATATTTGTGTGTTCTTGCTACTTAGTGCATGCTACAAATTCAGATTGGAGTGTTAGCCAAATAATAATCAACATTCAGCTAGAATTAAGAAACCAGATTGTCACAATGAGGTAACGGAGAAGTTTACTGCTGCTTTGTCTCTATTTATAATAAATATTCCACACTGCTATCATGAAAAAAATGTAGAATGTATTTAAACCTCCAACCTCCCTTTCACACACCATTCATCAGCTTGTCTTGGCAAATTCCATAGGAGCTTCTGTTCTATTAGTATCATGCCCTCTGGCTCAACAGGGTCAATGACTTGCCATATGGTATGGCAGAACACACTGTATGTCTTTGAAACTTGAGGCTGAATAGATCTAGAGCAGGGATTGGCAACTTCTGGCATGCAGCCTGCCAGGGTAAGCCCCCTGGCAGGCTGGGCCAGTTTATTTGCCATGTCCACAGGTCTGGCCGATGAAGCTCCCACGGCTGCAATTCACCATCCCAGGCCAGTGGGGGCTGCAGGAAGTGGCAGCCAGCACATCCCTTGGCCCGCGCTGATTCTCGCGGCCCCCATTAGTCTGGGAGGATAAACCATGGCCAGTGGGAGCTGTGATTGACCGAACCTGCGGACGTGGCAGGTAAAAAAACCAGCCGAGCCCACCAGGGGGCTTACCCTGGCAGGCTGCGGGCCAAAGGTTGCCAATCCCTGATCTAGAGTAGCAGAGGCATTTCCTTGTAAGGTCCATAAGAGGCACACAGCTGCTTCAGCATTCTCATCTGAGAACCGTGCCTTCAAAACCTCATGCACGATCACACACCTGAACTCTTGGCTGACTACATCCATCCATTAGGGTGATATGATGCCAAATCACAATTTAATTAGCCCCTTGCCCAATTGCTGGATAATATTGGTAACATTGACTATTGTGTCCCACAATATTCCTGTTGAATGAAGACTCTGGTGCAGATCTTTGTTGCACTGCAGATCACCCCGTGAAGAAAACGTGGGAGGTGGATCTTGTTATAGCTCTTTATATCTACCTGACCTTACCCCTCGAAGGCCAGCTGGCAGTGGTCTCCAAGTATGTACGAGGAGCTACAAGGGATGGGGATGAAAGAGCTTCTTCAATTGCGACTGAGGACTCCCCACAGCTGGGAATTCTCAGAAGAGACAACAGGGCTAAATTTCATCCTATTTGCATTGTCACAGTGGCACAAAAGGGATGGTGCAAGCAAGGGAATCTGAGTCCTTTTCATTTGCTCTTGCTGGCACAGCTGGCCTGAATTACCCATGTTTCAGAAACATTGAGCTGATCAAAGAAATTGTTGTAAAAAAAAATAAAGGGAGGGGGAGCTAAAACTGAAACCTAGGAAGATGTGAGACATGGTGAAGACAATGAACATAGTATCATTAAGGTGCCAGCCGCCTTGCAACTGGTGTCAAATAAAGATGAGGACTGAAAATAGGTAAGCCAAGAGTTCAGCTGCATGGTATTTCACAGAGGTTAGTGAAATGGAAATCTCTGAAAATCAAACAGTGATATTGATTTCAATAGCTTTGAGACTGTAACACACTGACATTTATCATGGATCTGCCTACTGCACAGAAGAATTAGAAAGGTTTAAATGGCTGCACTTATGCTCATATTTGATGCATATTATTCATCCAAGGAAAGAACATGGGGCACAAAAAACTACTTCTTTCTCTACAGAACATATGATAGCCACAATGGTATATTTTTTTCTCCTCAGCTACTAAGTAAAAAATTTAGCCATGTGACTCTGGTGAACTTTCAGTGTCTCTGACAAAAAAATAAGTGTTTGTGGGGGAAAATTAAGCTGCTAAGAAAAAGCACTTAATCCTGTAATCCTTACTTGTGTAAGTAGTTCTTACTCATGTGACTTCCATTAAAGTCTACTGGCATGAGGAAAGGCTACTCATCTGAGTAAAAAGTAGCAGGATTAAATCTATAGTTGGCATTTAAAATTGGTCACAAAATAGAGTTTCTCGAGCTTGAGAGGTAAGACAATTCCATACAAAAGCTTTTCATATTAGAACATGAACCATAGCAAAAGCTGTTGAGAGCACCATGGCTGAAATGATTACGAGGGATTAGAGGAAGTCAAAAGAAATAAATAAGAATTTAAGGCTATTGTACGAAGTAGGGCTGGCTATACAGGAGTCTCTGGAGGCCTATTCATAGGAAGGGATAGTGATTCTGGAAGTATGGGAGATGAGGAAAGGGTTCCTTCTCCAAAGCAATAAAAACCTTAGAAATAGCTTGGACCTGATGCAGGAGTTGGCAAAAGTTTGGAGTGACTCCTGTTTACCTATGAATCAATTCACTTTTTGCTAAATACCACTGCGAGGACCCAGTGAACAAGGTGCAGAACAGTAAATTGAGGAGTAAAACACTGATAAAGAAAAAGACCACAGCAATGTCTCCAAGACAATGACTATTGGACCTCCAGGCTGCAGAAGAACAAAGAGTTTAACTGTGCTCTTAAACTTTAGGGGTTAGTAAATTGAGCTGATGACCTCAGGGATTCGTGCATTATAAGGCCAGAAGGGACTGTTGTGATAATTTATTCTGACCTGCTGTATAAAACCAATCATAGGAGTTCCCTGAGTTCATTTCCTTCAGCTCCTAGCCTCCTCCAGAAAATGGCAACAGAGCTGACCTCCTTCCCAGCTCCCTAGCTTTCTCACAACTCCTCTAAAAGCTCACCTCCTTGCCATCAGCTTTGTCCCTCTCCCCTTGTTAGACACTCCAAAGTGATTGTGCAGTACAGTCTGCTGAAAAGAAGTTTAGTTTGTGCACAGAGCAGCACTCTGGGAAATGTGACATTTTTTGGATGATTTCACTCCTGTAAAATGTAGCTCTTTCACAAAGCGCATTTTTCACCCCAAAACCAGAAGATAGTCCAATTTTCATGTTGTGATCTGAAAGCTGCTGTTCATTTGAACACACTTTACAAATAAAATGTCCCATTTTTGTAATAGATTGCCACTCAAATATAATCCATTCCCCCCACAAACAAGAATGACCCTAGCAAGTTTATGGTGCTTTACTTCTTCAAAAGTCCTTTATGACCTTTATAAAATTAATTATCCTTCTCCACACACATCACACTAGGGGAAGTTATATCATCTCTATTTTCTAGCTAGGGAAACACATATAGGGTTGGAGTATTGTTATCAAAGGCAAGGTTAGGATGCTTTAATCCTGAGTATAGTCCTCAGAACCATGCTACATCTTGGTTTAAGTATTTTAGCTTCTGGTGCTGGTGACACAGTAAAATATTTCATTGAACATTTCTTTTAAAACAATTTTGAAAAGGGCAACGGGAACCAAGCAAACTGCAGACTGAACATCAGGATTTAAAACATGCAAGAGAAATAAAGATACAAGAAAGATACATGGAAGACAAGAAAATCCCTCATGTGTATATACTGCACTGTAGGTAAAACATCCTCTATATGTTTATGGGCTACACCATGAAGCTGTCATAGAAGCACTTTACAGACACATGAATAAATAAATTAAAACAACCCAATATAATCAAATAGCATTTTCCCCATGTTGGAGAAGACTAAGATAGCACAATGAGGCACTACATTGAATCGCTGACGTTTAACAACAGCACTTAAAGAATCACATGATGTAATCACTAAAGTCAGGAAAAGACATATGGAGACAAGTGATAAATGAATTGACGGCTAGACAGACAGAAAATCTCACCCAACATTTTATCTCCCATCTGCTTCCCCTTGTAATTGTCATTTAGCACAATCAATCCAAACCTTCCGATGGTTGGAGGAGATGGGATAAATAGCATTCGTTAGCATGCATGGTGTTTAAAAACAAAAAATGAAAGCACTTGAGAGCAGAGTCCTTGATGGGAAGCATTTGTTTTTGGTTCCTTTTTTTAAGTTCTTGATTTTTTCCCTATGTTTCCCTCTATTGGTCTCTAATCTTGCACCTAGAACAACCTGTAAACAACAGCAAGAGACAAACCAAGATGAGAGAGATGACAGAAGGGACAAGGTGACTTTGAAAAGAAGAGTTCTCTCTCTTTGTGTAGCTCTCTAGTATCATCTGTTGCAATATGAACAACAGTAGAAAGCTCATGCTGTGCTAAAAGTTTTGCCATGAGCATGCATTCCAGACCACACTATACTTGCAATATATGGTGGGAAAGGCGTTCCTTTCTCTTTCCTATTTGGTCTAATGATGACACTTGATATCTATGAGAGGTCTCAAAGCATCGTTCAAATATTCATTCATTTAAATCTCACGTGAGGCAGATATGAGAAAACCAGGAGGTTGAGGGTTAGCGTGTTATTGGGCAAATTACAGAGCTCAATACAACGTTAACTGGGTGAAATTCTCTGGCTTGTGTTGTACTGGAAGTAGGATGACAAGATGTCCTGATTTTTGGGTCTTTTTCTTATATAGGCACCTATTACCCACCCCACCACCCCCGTCCCGAGTTTTCACACTTGCTGTCTGGTCACCCTAACTGGAAGTCAAACTAGATTGTCTAATGGTCCCTTCTGGCCTTAAAATCTGTGAATCATGTCCTGCTCCTACCCAACTACATGGGGGAATGAGACTCCCCAAACACCCCATGTGGTTATGTAGGACATTCCCGTATCTTGGGTGAGGGCAGAACGATACTCTCCCTAGGGAGCAGGTGAGCAGGGAAGGAGGCATAGGGGAGGTTCATGTCTCTGTCTCTCTGATGGACTGATTAATGCTTTGGGAAATAAATTGTGCCCTGTAATAAGTTACTTTGCAGGTGCAAGCGGGGAGCAGAACTTACCCTGGGGCAACACAACTAGACATTGCCAATCCTCTCAGGGCTGATGGTAAACTCATGATCTATCTATCCCTAAACAATTTGTCTAAGAACATTTACAGAGCTGGGAATAGAATCCAGACATTCTGACTCAGCCTAAGCCACTAGATCAGATACTGCCTCCCTTAGCTAGTTATCCTGTCACATTGAATCCCTCTTTAACATACACAGCGAAAAGCAAAGCAACCTCATTTCCCACTGGATTAGCAAACCATGAATAAATTCCATTTTATTGTTGTAAAGGGCAGAACAATTGCTTTATATTTTAGCAAAGAAAAACAGCAAAACCTGCATTGCAAATGATTGAGCTGACTTAGATTTGTCACTTAAAACAACAAACATTGAGTTACATTTCTCATAGAGGGCATGTGCACTTCCACTGAAGACAACAGGATGGCATGGAGGTGTGAACCAGTGCAGAGTTTAGCATTTTTTTCTAACCACTCTAGTACATTCTTCATGGCAGAAACATTACATGGTCATTTCAGGTCTCTGCCGTACTCAGACACTATGGAGTGAGGGAAAGCCTTTGTTCTGAATTGTCTTGGTTTTGTCACGTGAGTGAATGGGGCTGCAGCTTTATAGCTGTCAGATACATAGTACCATGTTACTGTTCTGAATCCCTGCCAGACTAGATGACCTATCACTAGAAATGTGCTGAGCGTGCTGTAAATAACAAGGTGAATACTGCAGGGACAAGGATTTCAAGTTGCGAATGACTCGATAGCGCCTTTAAAATGTACAGCCTCATACTGGGTTGGTGCATAGTCATGTGGCCCCACTGGAAGCACTGCAGGCATTCTATGCCCCCCCCTAATTAAGTATTATTACCTTCACTTTAGATACAAATAATGGTGGACTGAGAGATTAAGTGAGTGGCCCAAGGCCACACAATGTCTGTGGCAGAACCAGAAAGACACCACAGTCCTAACTCCCAATCTTGAATTTTAACCAAAGACTGTTTGTTGAACCTCAGTAAAATAAGGTAATTTGATGAATGAATATAAAAATGAGAAAATACAGTGAGAAGTATTAAAACTAATTTTTTCAGAGCAGAAGAAAGCGTTGTGAGATGGATAGCGGAGTATGGACTGTTTTATACAGCCTGCTTTAGAGATGTATTAACTTGTAGTGCACATCACTACCTTCTAATGAATGGGCTCCTTTGTAGAACTGCTTAGGAGTACAGTAGCAAAGTTCCCTCTCAGTGACTCTGCTGATGGAGAATTTGCATTAGCTGACACATTGGAGTGCTCCTCTATGAGCTGGCGTTGCAAAGTTTGCACCCCAGTGCTGAAACTGGGCCTGATCCCACATCCACTGATGGCAGTGGAAAGAGTCCTCTTGGTTACAGGATGCATTAGATCAGACACTTTGTGTACCCGGCTGTAACTGCAGGGTCTGCATATACAGAGTTCCTGGATCTCTACACTACATCGCCACATTTCATCTTACTGCTCTGGAATGCACATGTGAGACAGAAAGCGGATCCCCTCCTAAGTAAACCCACTTCCTCCCGCAAAACATCATGGAGCCAACATGCCATTTGCTGCCATCATGTTGTTAATTCTGCTTGTATGTTGCACTCTTCCCCCACCCTATGTCTGTATTGCCTATTTAGACTGTAGCTCTTCAAAATAAGGATCAACGATTCCTCTGTATTTATATAGTGCCTGGAACAATTAGATCCCATTCTTGGTTGGTTATTAAGCATCTCCACAATAAACATATTACATGATAATTTTTTTAAAGTGTTTGCTTTTCGCCCTTAGCGCCCATCTGACAGTCACATAAATGGCAATTCTGAGCCATGCAGTGGCCTCATTTATATTACTGACAAAGGGATGATCTAAGCCTTTAATCTCAAAGTAATTCAGACAAAAATATCATCACCATCACCACTACCACTCATATCAAATGGCCTTTAGACAATACTTTCTCCCACCCCACAAGGTACTGAAGTCCTGCTTTGTTTTCATTCTTTACAAAATCATCTCTCTCTGAAATTGTCTGTCCTGGGAATTTAAAGAGAACACCCACTTCATTCAGTACGTTACAAATCAAACACTTTGCCTTTACCTCAAGGACAAGGGCCAGGTTGTGACATTTAGCTATTGGCTGCTTTGGGGATGATGTATAGCTGCCCTGCTCCAAAGGTGCTATCAGCCACTGAGCTCTCCCGAACTCTAGCTAAGCAGGCATGTCACACCATCCTTTGGGAGAGGGCAGCCTGCTCTCCTACTGTGCCCAGCCAGCTCCATAGGCCAGCAGAGGGTGGGGAGATGCAGGCCAGGGTGATTTCCACCCCCAGTGACACCAGAGGAGATGGGTACCTTTGAGGGGAGATGATGCCTGCCACCCTTCCCCACCTAAGACCCATACTTGCCCTAGAGATAATCTAGCCATAAATACCTAATTCTATTATTTTTATTATCGTAAGGCCTACAAGCCCCAATCATGGCCCTTACTGTGCTAGGAGCTGTACAAACAAAACCAAAAGACAATCCCTGCCCCCAAGAGTGCTGCAATAAGCAATTAACCAAACATAACTGAAACATTTGCCTCTCCCGCAGCAGAGGAACTTGATAGTATCCCTGATCTTCAAGAGTGAGTACCTCATGAGAATCAGAGCCTTTTACCTTAACATTTCTAGCTAAGTAATAACCAAAGCGCATTATCAACAACTGGTTGCTCTAGGGCCCACATGAAATGTTTGCTGGCTGGAGTCCAGTGGGCAGCGGTTTTATGTAAATAATCATCACAACTGGCACTTGTCAGCCAGCTCAGCAGAGAGAGCTAAAGGTTCACTGGAATTAGATATGAAACACCATCCAATCTCAAGTGATCTCTTCCACATCAGGGATATTGGTTTTAATGCAGGTGTAACTGGGTGGGGTTTAATGGCCTGTGATGTGCAGGAGGTCAGCCTAATTTATCTGGGGGTCCTTTCTGGTGATAAAATCTATGCCTCTTTGTACTTTAATCACTTCGGGAAGAGGAGGGGAGGTAGTCTGCTGCTGCTGATCTGTGGATCAGCATAGGGTTCTCTCTTTAAGAGTTCTGACCCCAGCACCTCTTACGAACACTAGCTTCATTATAAAAATTCTTAAAAACAGCTCCCCCAACCTGATTGCCCCCCTTTTTGGGGGTCCAAACCATCACAGATTCTAAACTGGCTTTACATTCTATAATTTTAAGCAAGCTTCCTTTCATAAGTGTGTGACTCTTTACTGATTCTCCCCTACCATTGTAATGACATTAAAGATTAAACACATTAGCACTTAGTAGAATTATACACTGGCAAATGAACAAAAATAATCAGAAATGAAGGACCCACTTAACAGAATGGATAGTGCAATCTTAGAAGTATGGTTTCCTCTCTCTTTTGTCATTTGCTCCATTGGTGTCTGAAGCAATATCACTTATGTAGCTACTGGAATGTAAAACCACCCAAGAAGTCCTTAATATTCCTTGTCTACCATTGCCATTACATTTCATTCCCCCTCTTCTTTCTTATTCCCTGCTAGTGGCCATCCATCCTCCCTTATTATTCAGAAGAACAGCCATAATAACGTGAATCAGAATCAGAGAAGTGCAAGACTGAAAAGGACCTTGAGAGGTCATATAGTCCAGTCCTCTGCACTCAAGACAGGACTAAGTATTACCTACTCAATCACTGACAGGTGTTTGTCTAACCTGCTCTTAAAAATCTCCACTGATGCAGACTCCACAACCTCCCTAAGCAATTTTATTCCAGTGCTTAACCACTCTGACAGTTAGGAAGTTTTTTCCTAATGTCCAGCCTAAACCTCCCTTGCTGCAGTTTAAGCCTATTGGTTCTTGTTCTATGCTCACAGGTTAAGCCGACCAATTTTTCTCCCTCCTCATTATAACAACCTTTTATGTACTTGAAAACTGTTATCATGTCTCCTCTCAGTCTTCTTTTTTCCAGACTAAACAAACACAATTTTTTCAATCTTCCCTCACAGGTCATGTTTTCTAGATCTGTAATCATTTTTGTCATCTTCTCTGGACTTTTTCCAATTTGTCCACATCTTTCCTGAAATGTGGCACCGAGAACTGCACACAATACTCCACTTAAGGCCTAATCAGTGCAGACTAGAGCAGAAAAATTACTCCTGCTAATACATTCTAGACTGTTTGCCTTTTTTTTACATTGTTGACTCATATTTATCTTGTGATTGACTATGGTTCCAGATCTCTTTCTGCAGCACTCCTTTCTAGGCAGTCATTTCCCATTTTGTAGGTATATCACTCACTGTTGCATTTGTCCTTACTGAATTTCATTCTATTTACTTCAGATAATTTTTGCAGTTTTTCTAGATCATTTTGAATTTTAATCCTATCCTCCAAAACACTTGCCATCTTTCCCAGCAAGGTAACATCCATAGTTTCGTAAATGTACTCTCTATGTCACTGTCTAAATCATTGATGAATAAATTGAACAGAACCAGATCCAGAATTGATCTCTGCAGACCTCACTCATTATGCCCTTTCAGCTTGACTGTGAACCACTGATAAGTACTGTCTGGGGATGGTTTTCCAGCCAATTATACACTCACCTTACAGAAGTTCTATCTAGGTTGTATTTCCCGAGTTTGTTTATGAGAAGGTCACACAAAACATTCTCAAAAGCCTTACTAAAGTCAAGATATACCACATTTACCACTTCTCCCTTACCCACAAGGCTTGTTATCTGGTCAAAGAAAGCTGTTAGTTTGGTTTGACATGGGTTGTTCTTGACAAATCCACAAATGAATGAAACATATGTTAAACTCCACTTACATTAGAATCCCTGTTCAGAACTGAGGTTGAAATGTATAAAGCTCTTTCAAAATGTTATTTCTTTGTCTTAATAATATAAAATAGGATCATCATTACAATTTAAAGATGGTTTCAAATGAATGAGGATTACAAGAAATCCAGGAAAACAATCTACTTTGGGCATTTCTATGCCACTTATCATAATAGAGAAACTTTCAGCATGTAAGGCAAATGTGTATGGATTGCAATGGAACTGCAGGTTAAGCATATATATTTAGGATTTAGTTGCTGCTGTCAAAAAAATGTTCAGGTACATCAGAGATTTGAGAGTCCAGGGGTTTCCTTCTTACCCCAACTAGCTTGTAATTCAAGCTGTCATCTTCAGAACACTTACATAATATGACACACATGTGAATGTACAAATCTATAGGAGAATTGCAGTGTGCATAGCAGGATACGGGACCCGATTGGAAGACAGTCATTGCCTATGGCAGGAGACAAAGCAGCAAGTTGAAGGATACCTGGTGTGTGCCATGTAACACATGGGATTACAGGTATGTAACAAAGAAAACTCCCCCAAAATTGTTTTAATATTATTGCAGCCTTAGCCTTAACAGATCCTGACTCCTATATTTTCCACTGTCTAGATCTAGTGATGACTATACTTTAATAGGTTTTATTGGTCACTATGCTCCACTGTACAGCAAGCATACGTGGCATGGGAAAGCACAACTTGTTCAATTATTGCTGAGCCAGAAGATAGTGATATATTGACTCTCTCTGTGGTTTTAGTGGGGCTGTGCAAACTGTGATAATTAACCAAAGAATAATATGTAGCATTCTTGGCCTTTGTTAGTTTAATAAGGACCAGCAGGTGAAGTTAAGGGCCTCGGGTAAAATTAAGTCTTCATCCAATAATGGACTACTTGACAGGACTTCATTGTAATTATGAACTTAATATTTTTACATAATTTCAAGCTTGAAGTTTGTTTCCCTTCTGTTTTTCCATATCACTTCCTATTGAAGAGGTGGACAATTATAGCCAGGCAGGGCTGCTATTAAAGGAATCAATAGTCACTTTGCTCAGCTCCAGTTTTGTTTACATCCTGTGCCCTTCCTCTGAGAGGCACAGTAATTAACAAATATGATGACCCATCAGCTTTGTTTCTACACCAGATCAGTTTTTTTTTTAAAGAGGGTAGAGCAGAAACAGCAAGCTGGGACATACAAGAGCAGGTACGCTGTGGTAATCCAGTCTTTTCAAAATCTGGTAAAGATAACATTTCCCAAAGTCAGGGTTTTAAAGAGAGTTTTTTAAAAGAAGTTCCCTTCAGCCTAGCTTCTAAAGCAACTTAACTAAAGTTCAGGAAAAGTATGAGAGAGCTTCACTAAAGAGTTTTTACAGCTAATATTCTCCTCTAAAGAATTGCCTGGCTCTAATACCAGCTAACCAGAACACCCTTCCTGACTTCCCTCTTATAGTGGGCTGAGGGAATGACTTAATTGTCCACACCTGGCCCCACTGTAGCCCTGTACATAAGACATGCAGCTGTAGGCTTCCCTCTCCTTTGTGAGACAGTATTAATCCTCTTTCTCTGCTAGCATTTGGCTAGATCCTATATACCTGTGAGATGGGTACAGAAATACTGTTTGATCTTGGCGTTAAACAGTATAATTAGCAGAATGTTAGTTTAGGCCATTTTAAATCTATAAGAACTTTACTAATGTGATCCAGCAATATTACTGTGACTAGATAGGTTTCTAAAGGTCAGCAAATTGTATCACATGCAGCTACTAGCTGGTTAGAGCCTCTTAATTTCATACCTTTGTATGCTCAACTTGGCTGGGCAAGATGGCTCAAGGTCAACAAATGGTTTTCTCATATTTTCTCTCTGTTGTTTTCCTTTAAGATGAAAAAAAAAAACCAACCCCCCCCCCCCCCTTTCTCTCCTTAGAGTGACTTTCAATTGGTACTTTTAAAGAGAAACTTTTCCTCAGGGTAGGAATTCTGATAATAAGAGACACATTCAAACCCAGGATCTTACATTCTTTTGTTACTAACTGGGTGAAACTGAAAGTGAATGTACTGCAGTGCTTGGGAAAGATGCCAGGACCCTGCGTTCTCTGCTTATCTGCAGAACAGGTACAGCATGAGCTACATGTGTTCAAGATAATTTCCCTTCCTCCTATACACCTCATCCCAATTTGGAAGGGACTGCTAGGGATAAAGGTTAGCTCATCCTTCCTGTCCACGTAATCTTTGTCCGCTCTGTCTTGTTTTAAAGGAGTTAGTGTGATGACAGTTTTGGTGTTAGACGCTTGCCTGCTAGGAGTGGGAGTTTTCAATGGATTTATGCTCCTCAGTCTCTGAGATGCTTTTGAAAATCCCATCCTAGATTAAGATCAAGAGTTTTTAAGTTAGTTCTCTCTGTTTTTTCCCCCTGAAGAAACTCTGTTTATCCCCAAGGAAGTCTTCCATTATTCTGTAGTTATAAAGTAACATGTTTTGTGTAATCAGAGGCTGAAATACACTGTAAATATCCTTGGTGATACACAGTGAGTACAGTTTAAAAATGTATCAGTTATGGCAAACCAATAGGAGGGAATATGTGATCAGTAAGTATGCAGACCAAATGACCCTGTTTTCTTCACATTGTTGATATACTAACCGCAATGTCTCCATATGCTTCAACACCACATGTCCACTGATCTTGGCAACACCAGTATAAAAATGGAACAATTCCATAGATTACAATGAGGTTACTCCAGATTTACAACCATGCTGCAACTGATCACAGATTCTAGTTCTGTTTCCTTTCTCTTCTATAAGTGCAGGTGTCTAATACATAGTCGTCTTTAGAAATCTGTGCCCCTTTAAAATAATTTGTAGCTATTGCAACCAAAATTTATACCTGCTCAGGAAGTGCCCAATGACATTTATGTCTCTGTGACTGACCGAGTCTGCTAGTATGTTACCAGCTGCAGAGGAACACTTGAAAAGAAAAGAAATGCAATTCCAAGTGCCTCTCTCTGTTGGTAATTCCAGTCATGGATATCCCAACTGCTTGTCAATTTCAAAGCAAAATATCTCTGAACTTGCTAAGTCAGTAAGGAGATGCTCCTCTGTGTCTTGCTGCATAAAATTAGAGACATGCAGGCAACTGTGAAGTGATTAAAGAAGTCTCTTGAGCTGAATAAAAGAAGACAGGTCTTGTTATAAACTTGGTTGCTGATTCTTCAAAGAGGTAAAAAGTGAGGGTACACCAAGATGCTTATGAGATTCTGGTGCACTAATATGAGAATTTTAAGGAGCTGTTATACTCTGAAAAGTGACTGATAAGTGGCATACTGGGTTGAAGTTTATTGCTTCTGAATGACTTACAGATTAAATATGCTCACATTCCAGGTAAAACAATTTTTTTTCTAGCTAGCAGCTCTGTGTTCTTCCTGGCTGATGCATTTCATTACCACTCCTCTGCAGTCAGGACTTAGTTAAAATTCTGCAGTAGATGTGTAAGCCATTTTTTAAAATCCTACCTACGCTCCCAGAGCTGTGTTGGTTCTGCAAGGCTAACTGAAGAATAAAGTAGAGAAAACTCATCTGTGTCATTAAAGTCAGCAGATGTAATTCAGAAGACACAAGGTGAGGAGTGCCAGCTATTGATGCACAAGGAACCAAATTCTGGTCTAGCTATTTTGTGCCATCACTTACGATCTCTTTAAAGGCCATGGGTTGTTCTTGCATCATTTTGCAATCCCACTTCTGTCTAAGGTAAGAGGAAGGCAAACATGAAAAAAATAATTAAATGGAACAGATAAGCAAACATTTTGAACCATGAAAAGGTTCCATTTGGGTTCAGTTGCAGTTCTGGGTGAATGTTCAGAAGATTCCCATGTTATCTCAACTTACTCATCCACCCTTAGTGAGCATTGGGTCAAAGGCACATATGCTGATTCAGTGCCAGCAGATGAAAGATTCAGCTACCACTGTTTTGTGCACGTCACACTAACAGGTCCAGTTCCTTTATTCACAGAGGCAGAATGTGCAATTCCATAAATACTAATAGGCAAAGTTCTAGTGCTCAGGAGAATAGAGAAAGTGCAGAGCACAAGCATATGTCCTCAGCCTCTGCATCCCAGAGATCTATGGGTCTTCATCCATGTTAACATAGCTAGGTTTAGGGGACACACAGGGATCTGCCCAATAAATCCAGGACTGTGCCTATTCACCGACCAACTCTTACCAGGGCAGGGGTTTGAAGCTGTGGTTGCTGCAGCCTATGCGCTATGCAGCAATTCTGGCTGCCTTTGGAAAGTTTTCTTTCTCCTGCTCTTGTGAAACTTCTATACAAAACCTGTTCACTCAGACTTTGCACAGGAGAGCAAATTTTGGCCTTGAGAAATACAGAAGAGTTATATAACATGAACTACAGTCGCCATCTGTAATTAAAGAATATAAATCCTGTGACACTTCCAGCCTGTGTAGCCCAAGGTGCACACATCCTGAGATTCCTATAAAGCAGTACCTATAGTCATGGGGGACACAAATCACTTTATGATTTGATTTCCATATATCATAAAAATTCACAGTAAAATCCAGTTACGAGTGTTATTAAAAATGGTCTTCAGTGCATGAAATGTTAGAGATATTTGAAATCCTATGGAAAAATAATGTCCCACTGAAGATCAAATTTTAAATCATCCTTGAGCATCTAGAGGGAGACATGTCAGTTTTCAGCAGACAGGTCACGGAGATGTGTAAAAAGGTTGACAAAGCATGTTCTGAGAGTGTCGTATAATGCAACTGGTGTTTGGATGTCATTGTCTGTTCTCCTAGTTACACAGCACAGTTCTGAAGGACTTTGTGCCTTGCAGTGTTTCACAGAAGAAGAATCAGAATGGATCAAATCCTATCCAAGTGTGACTCCATTTAAAACAATGGATGAATTAATCAAAAAATAGGTATTGGCTATTTAAAATAACCTGATTCTGGTCTCTCACTAACATGAGTCAGTAGAAATGTCTTTGAAGTCAATGAGGTTACACTGGTGTAAAATCACTGGGAGATCAAAAACATGCCTGAAATGAAAAAAATAAGCTTAACATTTCTTGCTTTCAAAACACTTAGGATTGTTTGTATCATGATTTTGCTTCTATTGAGGATTTGGACTGTGTACTTACTAATTAGAAATGAAGATAGAGAACCTAGCTTGATCCTTTCGGAGTGTCCCTAATAAACTATTTACCTAGTAGTGCATAGATTGATTGAGACTGTCACCTTTTAAACTTCTTAGAAACATTAGCTCCTGAAAAAGAGAATAACATCAAAATCTGGGAAGAAACGGCCAGTTTTGCTTTGTGGGTGAGTAAATAAGCATTTTCTTGTGATTTATGTCTGTGCATTTGTACCTTGTGAGGTTTGCTTTAAGTTTTGGCTTCAAACAGACCCCCAAACTGAGGCAAAAAGGCAATATTAAAGAGTTTGATACACATCCATAAATCTGCCCAGGTTGGCTCAACATTTTCATGAAGGTTAGCATTTTCACATGCTTAGATTGAGTTTTAACAGATTAACAAAACCTACTATTCCTATCCAGGCTAGGTTTCGGGTTTGTCTACATGAGGAAACTGACCAGCAGAACTATAGCAGTATAATTACATTGCTATAGCTATGTCAGTGTAACTCCCCGTATCCACTCTGTACTAGAATAGATGTGATTGATAACTATCCCACTATTATTTATGTATTTGTGTTACTGAAGCACCTAAAAGCACAAGTCATGGACCAGGCCTTTGTTGTGCGATGCACTGAGCAAAGAGAACAAAAAATGGTCCCCGTGTCAGTCAGTTTATCTGTGCAGACAAGCCCTTAGGCTGAGTTACAGAGTTCATGCTCAAGGCTGATTCAGGGCTAGAATTTGGGTTTAGACTGAATGGCAATAAAATCTAACAAGCTGCTTTCAAGATGGTGGAAATCTTGTGAGATCAATCATTTCACACACTGACTGGTGGAAATGCTATAGATGCAACCATTCGTGTTAAACAGCAATTGCCTGTGACTTGGAAACAGACATAGTCTTTGTGCAGACTGGGACTAAACTGCAGGAACAGTTTTGGATTAAAAGCTTCTGGGCTAAAATCACAAAGGGGTTTGGGTTTGACATGCTGATTTACATCCATGTCTACTTGTTATAAAACTATTAATCAACTTTCTGCATAGGCGTGCACAGCACATTTCATTAGGGTGTGCACCCAGGGAATTGTATTTATTTTATTTTTTTTAAAGTGCCGCTCTCTGCAGTGAAAGCCACTTGTTTTGGGAGACTTTAGAGTGTGCCTGGGCACAGCCAACACAACCTGTGTGCACGCCTATCTCTAAGACTCTAGCACTCAGTCACTGATTGAAACATAGAATGAGAAGTCAAAATTCCAGATCTACACACAAATCTTCATGTCCTCTGTGCCATATATTCCTTTTGTCCGCAAATCTATTCAGCCATTTCTCTAGGACTTGCAGAGTGGGAAAAAGTAGGAATATTATTTAATAATAATATTTAGTTCTTAGCACTTTTTATCAGTAAATCTCAGAGCACTTTACAAAGGCTGTCGGTATCCGTATCTTACTGATGGAGAAACTAAGGCACAGAGAAGGAACGTGACCCAGCAAACCTGTGACAGAGCTGAGAATTGAATGTAAATCTCCTGAGTCCAAAGCCAGCGTCTTTATCCACTAGGCAATACTGCCTCCCTTTAGCAACACACCTCATAGCCGAGGAGACCCACTGACAAGGAAGCTGCATCTATGAAGTTCAGTCTCTCTCTAGTAACAGCATTGAACATAATGGCTGAATTTTTAGTGGCCAGATTTTCTGAGAAAATCAGCACCCACTGCTCCTATTGATGTTGCCTGGTGTTGTAGGTGCTCAACCTCCCTTTACATCAGTGTTACTTAGTTGCCTACATACAGATTTGGTTGCCTAATTTTAGCTTCCAAATCTGAAAATGGAGACTAGTCTGTTTACCAAATTTCTAGCCATTTTTTGCTGCTGTTCCCATTTTCAGGGAAAGAGTGGATCTGAACCTGGAGGCAAACTTTCCCAAAGTCCAGGGTTATATCCGGGGTTTAGGTCTAAAGTTCTTGCTGCTTTGCAGCAAGCCTGAATTTTTTAAACTTACTTACCTCTACTAGAAAGTAAGGTTTTCTTATTTTTTTAACTTTAACAATGAAGAGCTGGATTGACTTTAATTACTCAGAATCTGGAAGTATTTTCATATATGACACTAAGAATTGAGTGGTCTTCCACTGAAAGATTAATGAAAACATTACATGCCTAACCATGACATAGTGATAACGAGACATCAGCTGTGGGCAGTCTTCAGGCAACTGACCCAGTGCATGGTAGATACGGGTCAGGAAACTGCTTGATGGTCTGCCTGGTTCACAGCTGCAGCGACAACTCTTCAACAACACCTGAGTATTTTATGCATAGGTAGTGGAAATAGGGGTGCTGCTGTACCCCCTGGCTTGAAGTGGTTTCTATTATATACAGTGTTTACAGTTTGGTTCAGTGTCTCTCAGCACCCCCACTGTACAAATAGTTCCACCACCCCCACCTTCATGTGCAAAACATGCACTTTTCCAAAATCTTTTACATGCATTTAAAAACAACACTAGAGGGCAATCATGTATGAGATATACTCAGCTTGGGAGACAGAGGGGGCCCCAGATAGGTGATCTCTGCTTCTCCATATGTAAGCAAAATTCAGCAAAGCACAATGTAGTTTGATTAACGAGTGCATGGATTTCTATTCACAAGGAAAATGAGGGGAGAGGTGTTGGGGGTCACTTTGCAGAAAGCCTCCCCCCCATAAAAAAGTGTGGGACTTTTCAGATTCCCACTCTTTTTGGATGTCTGAGTATGGCATAGATGTCTTCTTCCAAATCCAAACAAAATCAAGAACATTTTGAGAGGACTCATATTCTTTTTGTTGTGTGGGTATAATGCTGGCAAAGAAAGATGAAAAAAAAAGAAAGCTACTATCAGGCTCATAGCAGGAGCTGAAACGCATGCAGGCATCTTACCTCTTTGTTAAAGGGATTGCCCCAGCACAGCTCTAAGATTTTACTTATGTTTTATTGCCCAAACTCCACGTCAAAATTTAAGCTTTAAAGCTGGCTGATCAGTAAGTTGGGAGGGTTGTTGTTTTGATTCTTCTTTCTCACTTGGCCCGATTTATTGCCCTTTCATCTAGTGATTTTGGCTATACGTTATTGCTAATAACTCTGCTTGCTCGGATTGCTATTAATAAAGGGGATTGTCTAAAGCCTGAATAGTGTTTAGTGCTGGAAAATAAACCCCCCCCACATCCTGCTGCTTGCAGCTCTTCAATAAATTCAGGGGTCTGGGATGGCTGATTGTCTTGGATTTATGGCAGCAGCGATTAACATCTTGAAACGTCACGAAAAGGGTTTTGCTTAGGAAAGCTTCCCTTTGGAAATGTCAAGGATCAAGTTAATGATTCAGAATTCAGTTTGGGGTGGGGGGAGGGGAAGGAAGAAATATAAGTGTGGGGCAAATCACAAATGGCCTGGGCCAATGACCAACTCCTTAGAAGAATTTTCATAGGGATACATTCCATGCCATTTCAGAGACATCTTGGTTTTGGTTTCTTATCCTATAAAGGAAAGATTATGAAAAATGACTGAAGGTGGGGATGTGATAATGCTGAATATATTTATTCTCCTCTGTGTGCATTTTTAGTAATGCAAGGAGTACACTTATGTCACCTGTCCTGCAGCAGAGTGCAGAGAAAGCACAGAGGCGAACAAACTCTGGCTTCCAGCTTCTGGGTTTTGGGGAGATCAGTTCTGGGTGGGATGAGAATGGTGTCATGACCGTTCATCTGTGCATATGAGGCTGGAAGCGTAATATGCGTTTGCCATGATAATATGCATTTGCCATGTTTAAATACATGTTCCCACCAGGGCTGCTTTCAAGTATATGACAGAGGGCCAGACTAATGGCTATAATGGTGTGGTTTAGTGTGGATGATAAACACCATTTATGTACTCAAAGCAGGATATTTAAAATCACAACATCATATTCTCGTAAAGACAGGAATAGCTGATACATCCTAACATGTTTATCAGTCTGAGTTTAAGTCGCTTACTTGGGTTCATTTTTTCACTCCGAGAGCTGATAGAAAATTACCATGCCATATTAAATGAACTCAGACTATGATAGTGCAGCTGTAAATCTAAAGGACAGCTCATGGAAGTTGCTTGGCATGTTCCTCGGTTTTCATGTTATGTTTAATGAGTCCTTTGCCTGAAATGTTTAGGTTGATGTAGTTTTCTTCCAGTGCTAGGGGAATATGGCTTATGTATGTCTAACCCTTTCTGAGAATTTCTGAGAGCCATTTTGTTTCTACTTTATGTACCTATGTTCCGTAGATTGTGTTCACTTTGTCATTGGCAGAGCAAGATGATGACTAATAACTAAATTTGTATAGTCCAGGTTGCCCCAAAGGGATCTTGCCTCATATATTGGTGTTCTCTCTGCTAATCCAAACCTAAAGATGAATGGTAACAATTCATCCCAGCTATATATTATTAATTTTTGAGCAATCTATTTTTTCTTTCAGTCACTTAATACTGCCCAGGTGTAATGACCCTTGTCCCATAAATCAACTGTGGCGATTTCATTAGCTCTTATATGAACACAGTATCATTATTGCCATCCTCTTTTTGCGAGGCTCTGAACCTAACTGCACAGTGCTGCATGTTTGGATTTTCTTTTTCAGTTTCCTAGAAGATGTATTGCTTGCCTAAGGCGTAGCCTAGGAGCTAGAAAATAGACTTGAATTCCTAAATGCTGGAAAAATAGATGCATGACTCTTAAACACCTACCTCTCTAGTTTTTAATTACAGAAGAAAGAGAACACACAATCACAACTAATTTTTGCAGCATATCTTTTTGCTAAATGAGGTGACAATTACAAATATGCAGTCTTTATTAAGTGATAATGTAATTCAAAACTAGCCAGTAAAGGTCACAGAATAAACACATTGATATCTTGCTAAGAAAGGAGATTATTGAAAGCCTTGACTTGGTGTTAGTTCAGATCCCAAAGTGCAAGGTAGTTTTTATTCCCTCTCAATTCCTTTGTTGCTTTGTATTGCTTAGCTTTAATTTCTGTCAATGACATCTCATCAACACTGTTGACTGCTTGGTAAAGTTTCCTTCTACGCTTGGGTCAGCGTGTACTGAAGAAGAAGGTTATTTGTGCTATTAAACCTTTGACTTCTTGTCTTTTGAAGAGAACATTTTGCATTTCGTTATGTCATGACTGTAATTAGATCTGTTAATTAAAGAAAGAATGAACTTTTAAAAAACTCTAAACCCTTTTGCATTTTTGATAAGTTTGCTTAGGTTGCTACTGACCTTTGTATGGGGTTTACTACTGCTCATTAGTTGGTACATTTTAATTAGGGAAGCTGATGAATGTGCTAGCCTTTGCAGTAAAAAAAAAGGTAGCTCCAGTTGTAATTGGTTAGGTTCCAAACTATATGAAGTTATCTGCTTTCCCAGGTGATCATACATTTTAGTTACCCAACACACTTATACAGTGCGGTGATGGGTGCTGTACAAAACCATAAAACTGGCAGTCAGGTAAATATATAATAACCACCTGCTTGGGTTGCCAGTACAAATTGAATCAGGACAACTATCACTTACACTAAAGGACTGTAACAGAGTTGCTGTGCTGACTGGGCATACATATATGTGGCACACCCACAGACAGCTCCTAAAGGCTATGGCTCCAAAGGACCCTTGCTCAGTCAGTAACCCTGAGAGAAAGGTCAGGGTGGAGTGTTCATTTCCTGCCCAGGGAAAGTGACAATGTCATAGGAGTCAGCAGCAACAGAGGGGAAGGGGAACTGTCTCCAACTCCTCTTCCTGTACGAAAAGATGCATAGTGTTGTTTACTGAGATTGTGCCTGGTCCATCATACCAGGGAATCTGCCTGCTTGTTCTAACCACTCATCTGGAGACCATGAGACCAGGATTCTTTACATGATACTATAGCTCCATTCACTTTGGGGAGGAAGTCAGCCAGTGTTGGGAGGATGTTTTTCTCTCACAAGTGCTTCATTAAGAGCTGGTCTCTGTGAGGAGAATGTCGTGACTCCTGGCTCAGGCCAGGCCAGGATTCGGAGGCCAGGAATTAGATGTGTAGGCTAGCTTAATGAAAAGCTTAATAACTTAGCAATGTAGCAGTAGTAGCAATGATGTAAGAATATGTAGCAATGGCGTAAGAATATATACATAGGATGTCTGTGTGGTCGAGATGTATGCATCATGCTGACAGCGGTCGGCCAGTTGCGGTCGTGTTGTCATGGTAACCCGGAACTTCCAGAGCAAGGGTTCAATCAGAAAGGAGATACGAAGAGTGCAGAACAGCCTGATTGGTACCAAAAGGTACCAATCAGAGAACAGGCCGCAGCCGGCCTAGAAAAGGGAACAATCACAGAAGGCCCTGTTAAAAGGGATAATAGAAAGGGACCTATAGGAACCCCTGCCAAAGCTCACCCAGAAAAGGGACCACTCAGAGAAGGGGCCAAAAAGGGGGAACCACAAAGGGACCAATTAGAGGGAAGGCCAGAACAGGCAGGGAACGGGCCAGCAAATTGCATACTCGCCCCAGAGATCAGCCAGGAGAGCAGACTCAGGACCTGAACTCGGATTCGCGACCCAAAGGAAGGGAACCTTATCTCATCCACCAAATACCAACAAGAGGGTGAGCATACGGGGCTGGTAACCACGCTGGAACGGACCCAGGTCAGTGGGAGTACGTGAAATGGGATCGAAACCGCTGTCCGGTAGGACCATGGGGCTGATAGGGACGTCTATAAACTGATCAGACAGAGAACTGGTAGCCGGTAGAGTCAGGCCAGGCGGACCGAAGGCCTCACCAGGGCAGCAACTCTAGGGAGGCAATGCAGAATCTTGAATGTGTAATTGTTGTCATTGTTGCAGCGTGTTGTCTGTGATCATAGTCGTAAACGTTATTGTAACCTTGTGGTAGTTGGGTCTATTGCAGACCAGACTGATTGGCGGTCATAGGCAATAAATTAGTTCTCACCCTAAATCTCGGTCATCTGTCATACCTTTAGAGGTTTGGGCACAGGACGGACATTGGCACTTCGTCCCTTGGGAGCTAACAACCTCAGGAGACTACAAATCCAACACCGCTGCCTACCTGTCCCCCGGGATTAGGTAAGGCACCATCTCCCCACACGACACCGTCATAATCTATACTTTATAGTCGGCCACCTCACAATCCAGCCTCACACCAGTAGCAGCAGTGCCCGAGCATAACAGTTTACCGGCCGTAGTTCGGAGGGCCGTCATCCAGTGCCAGGAGCAATAATCCTGCGTTGTTCCTGGCAGTCTCAACTAGGGAATTAGGTTTGGATAACTATGTTGCTCAGGCAGGGCTGTGAAAAATCCACACCAAAACAATGCAGTTAAACTGGCCTAATGCCCATTGTAGACAGTGCAAGACTGCTGGGAGAATTCTCCTGTTGACCTAGCTACCACCTGCTGGAGAGGTGGCTTACTTACAGTGACCAGAGAAGACCTCTGGTCAGCATAGGTAGTACCTTCACTAAAGCACTACAAAGGCACCACTGCTGCATTTTGAGTGTAGAAAATTCCTCAGGTCTTTTAAGAGCCACACGGGTTCATAATTCCTCCCCCCACCCCTTTTTTTACAACCGGTAATATGGAGCACACCATGCTGTTGGCTTAGGGTTTTCTCTGCCAATCTGCTCCATTTCCTTCAACTCAGTTTTCACTTTATGAAGTAATGGTATAGGAATCCTGTCAAGTGTATGTGCCCTGTATGGTTCAGAGTTGTCTCTTAAGGATATTTGTACTAAATCTCCTTTCAAAAGTCCACTACCACCAAATATTCCATTGAGTTCTTCCATCTTAGTCATTAGTCCCACCTTAACGGCTGTTGTCTGGGGTCCTCTGATCACATATACTCTGAATGCACAGCCTTTGGCTTTGTTAGTTGTTTTTTGGTGAACTGGCCCATGGAGTTCACAATATCTCTAGAGCTAGTCAGAGCTCTGTCGGGTGACTTCAGCTCTGGGAGGGGTTGAAGGTGATTGTAAGTCCCTTCTGAAACGACTGTGACATCAGCTCCTGAGTCAATTTTAAAATCAATAATCTTGCCATGAATATTCAATTTCACTCTCCAGGAAAGTTTAGTGTTGTCACCAGTGACAGAACCCATAGACAATAGCTCTTGATTTTCTGTAATACAGATCAACTCCCTGACTGCTTTGGTGTGGTAAATGGCTACAAAATGTCCATAGCTCATGCATTTATTATACTGTGTGCCTCTGGCCGGACATTCATCATCTCTTGGGATATGACTTCTGCTACATTCAGTGCATGTTCACTGGAATTCGTCCCTCTTAGCCAGGGAGTTCTCTCTCCTTGCCTCAGGGATTTTACGATAATGACTTTTCACACTCAAGTGCCTGTTTATGGTTCTAAGATAGTTTCAGGTTTTTCAAATTTATCAAGTTGCTGTAGGTTTTGCTGTCGCACCAGCTCAGTCTGCTTTGCTCTCTGTATAAGTGTTACTAATGTTAAATTTCTCTTCATTTGTACATGCTGTGAAAGGTTTTTATTTGTTAACCCAATAATCAAGCCTATCTTGCATACTTTTTATGCTTTGCAGTCCCAAAATCACAATTTTCAGACAATGTATGCAGAGCTCTGGTAAAGCATTAAACATCCTCCCCCATTCTTGAATTCTCCAGTGAAAACATGGTTTTTCCCAAACCACATTTCTCTGAGGTACATGCATACTTTCTATGTATCAAAGGTAGCCAGAACCCTTTCATAGTCATTTTTGTGACTGTTTTCAGTAAAGGATTTAAAGATATGTTCTGCTTGCTTCCCTATAGCGTAAATGTAAGAAGATACCTCTATATCTCCAATTTCTTTGTGGCATTTGTTTGCAATTTGGAAGCTTGCAAAATACTGCTTTAAGTATGTCCACTGTGAAGGTTTATCAAAGATGAAGTTCTCTGGGGCACTGAAGAGCAGCATAAAATCCTGGAACCTTTGTTACTTTGTTTCTTCTGTTGCTGATCTTAATATACTCCTGACAGTGTGTCATGTTCCCCTATACCAGATATGGGCTGCTTGCTTATACACACCAGATGTGTTCATCGTAAGATTCTTGAACACTTTTCTTGGTGTTACTAAGGTTAGCTTTAAATAAAGTATTTATTTTACACGGAGAACCATCTACTGGCTAAACAGTATAATAGAGTTTAACATTCCATTAGACACCTGGCGTCATTGTTCCCAAGCGAAACAGGAACCAATGTATGTCTTCCTGAGAAGTGAGCAGATACACCACACCATGCTTCTTTGATATTCAGAGGCCAATATTTTTTCTAAATGGAACCAGCTGCAAAGCACAACTGCAGGATCCCAGAATTCAATATCTCAGCACTGTCTAGATTCTGATTTCTGTCCAGGAATGCCTTCAAAGTAGTAGTCTGTCAAAATGGAACTTCTAGACAGAGTCACTGTATTGCAGGGATATTTTGTTAATGGTAAAAATATATGCTAACTGGGCTTATACCAAACACAGTTTTGAGAAATTTGGAGACAGAAGGCAAATTCATTGTCTAGTTCTTAGGAAGTGTGTCTTCCCACCAAACAAGTTTCAACAGACTCTTGAGATGGGAGTCACAAATATGTTTTGACTATCTCCTGAAACTAAAAAAAGAGACTGAGGCCAATCTTCAGGAAGCGTTCAAGTAACCTTTCTGCTCTTAACCCTGTTTTATCCACAGATGCTCTTGGTAAGGCTTCTGAGAACTGATTAGTTTTCTTTTGAAATGATCTGGGATTGTATGACTGGCTTTTCTCTTCCTTGCAATGAAAAAGAAAGAGAATGTGAGATCCTGTCCCTTCCTGACAGAAAAATGATAATACATCTTCAGAGAAACAAGGTGGGTGAGGTAATATCTTTTACTGGCCCAGCTTCAGTTGGTGAGAGAGACAACTTCTGAGGTCTGGAAGAAGAAGTCTGTGTACACTTAAAAGCTTGTCTCTCTCATCAACAGAATTGGTCCAATACAAGATATTACCTCACCACTTTTTCTCTCTAATATTCTGTGAGCAACACAGCTACAATAACACTGTATAATACAGCTTCAGCCCAGGGTAGGCCATGCTCTAGCTGATACTTTAACAAATATGCTAATACATTCAGTACGGTGCTGCTGATTTAAGTGAAGACCAACACCCTAGAAATAGAGTCTTCGCTGCAACAGAAAATGAGGCATGAAATAGAGACCACATATCAGTCTTTTTAATAATGATCTCCTCGGAGTTGTATTAATGATTTGGAAGCAAGGAATTATGGTTGAGCAGAATCTCTTTCCCTTGAACTTAGAATAGCAGCAGGACTTGAAGCAGCTGTAATAGAATGTTATTTTACAAGAAGTAAATAATGTAATAGAGTCTATAAGGATGTCAGCAGGAGAGCTAGAACTGTCAGAGCATAATCCTGACTTGAGCAGCAATGTGTGAAAAAGTAGCCTGCAGGGTTTTTTTTTCCAGTACTTCAATAATTTTTACTTTTTCACTGATCTTTGCTTACTCTACTTACCTTGTCAAAGAAATGTTTTACCATATGTTAAAAATGCAATGTAAAAGAGGAAAATGTTTTCCCAGAAATCCCAACTTTTCAAGAGTACATATTTTCTTTTCTTTATGAGTTGTGGTTGCAGACACAGGGGAAGAATTGTATTCCTGACTCTTAAAAATGTGGAGAGTAGTAAAACAATAAATAAATAAATATATAAAATAACAATAATAAAAAAGCCAGAGACTGACTTGCTCCTTTTATTATTGTTATTCCTTTTGCCTACTGAATAATTCAAAAACTGGCAGTATTACACTTCACATCCTTTGTGAGATGGTGGCAGCTTTTTCAAGGAGTCCTCAAATGGGCCAAACAATGTTATAGCAGAGCATTGCACAACTTTAAATGAGCATGTTCTGTAATGGAGCAGGGACGTAACATCAAAACAACGTTAAGCAAAGTGGGGAGTTACCTGAAAGGAGGTTCCAAAGAGGATGGATCTAGACTGTTCTCAGTGGTATCAGATGACAGAACAAGGAGTAATGGTCTCAAGTTGCAGTTGGGGAGATTTAGGTTGGATATTAGGAAAAACTTTTTCACTAGGAGGGTGGTGAAGCACTGGAATGAGTTACCTAGGGAGGTGGTGGAATCTCCTTCCTTAGAGGTTTTTAAGATTAGGCTTGACAAAGCCCTGGCTGGGATGATTTAGTTGAGGATTGGTCCTGCTTTGAGCAGGGAGTTAGACTAGATGGCAACCTGAGGTCCCTTCCAACTCTGATATTCTATGAAATGCAAAAACAGTGGGGTAATGAAACTAGTTAGTTATAATTATTGGAATACAACTGCACCATCTTCTAAAACCTTTATTATTATTGAAGAAAGGCAGAGAGTTCAAGTTTGCAACTAAATGAAATGTAGTTTAATAAACTGAAGTTCATAAAGATTTTTTTAAATACTCCCTCCATGTAGCATGTATTTTAGTCATCTTAGGACACAGTTCTGCAGCCGTATTGATCACTGGAAAAAACATCATTATGGCCTTGATCCTAATTTAATCATATATAAGGGATGCAAAACCAGTAGATGCAGCCCCTGGGGAATATACTTAGAGCTCTTACCGAACCCAAATAGATCCAGTATGAATTTCAGTGGAATCTGGACACTGTTAGGATCCTAGCCTCCATCTCTAACTTGTGCCCTTGTTTTTAAGTATAATACTACATCTGGAATGCAAGACCATACACTGTTCTCTGACCCCACGATGTTCAGGCACAATGGAATGGGATAACACGCTTTTAGTTCTAATTGCATTGGCTTCCATGGGTTTGAATCAGATCTTTAATGTTAGTTTAGCACAGTCTATTTGTACTAAATATTGTTTTTTATTTTAAAAAGTACATTAAAATCCTTTCATGGGGAATATGAGATATTGCATTGTCCTTGAAATTGCATTCAGTCTTCATGACCATTTCATCTCAATTAAAGCACAGCATATGAGATAAGGTGCTCTGAAGATGCATTAAAGCGTGTCATAGTGCCAAGCCACCATGCGCTTTGACACATCCTAAAAGCACCGTGTCATTAGTTTAAAGGTATGGTTCAAAAATCTCCTTGTGACCATTATCTATGGTTCATTAGGAGCATTCAAAACTAGTAGGGTATTGTGCCAACGTGTGCTGACTAGAACCATTAATTTATGAATTCTTGACATGGTAAATTGTGATGCCTCCAGCTCTGTCATGTCAGTGGAAGTTTATGCATTAAACAAAACACACCAGGGGACTGGATTGCTAGGAGATTTTATATCCCATTACCAGCCTTTTAATTCTAAGTCACCATTTGAAATCCATTCTGGCTTGGTAGCAAAAAGTTTTGCTACCAGATAGCTGTTCAGTGGCTTATCTGATCTATGTCTGGTAGTCTCGATCCAGTGCTCAATGGACAGGTGACCATAAAATAACACCAGGGGAAGGCATCCTTGTTAGCAATCTTGGTAGAATGTCCAAGGACTGTGTGGGCCATAGTGACTGACCTGCTCTCACACTTGTATATTTTTAAGGCACATTTGAGGGCACTGAAGAAAGTTTCCACTGCCACTGGTCATGCTGTACCAATTCAGTGTGTAAAACAAGGACTTAATTCTCCAAGTCTATCCATCTGGCATCTTTCAGAAACCCTACATTGACAGGAGTGAGGTTTTTTCTTTCTAATCATACTATTAAGAACAGCCCTATTAACAAATGTCCCTGGACCATAATGTGCAATAATTTCAAACGTAAGTAGTTGTGGGAATAAGTCCTAAAATTATTTTTTTTAAAAAAAGTTTGTTTACATTGTGGCTTAGCATAATCATAAAGTAAATTCATTCTCTGATTTTGAGACTGTATTTATAGATGTTTTGTTAAAAAAGCCTTACCAAATACCCCTGAAGCAACATAGGTAGCATGAACAAGGAGAATAGGTATGGTCTTCAAGTGGCTCTGAATGACAACCACCAATAAGAGGAAAGATGGTGCAGTGGTTAGTGCACTTATCGGGGACCTAGGAGAATTGGGTTTAATTCCTGCTGTCCCCCGCAGGCTATCTTTGTGTCTCAGGTCCCATCTATAATACGGGGTAATAATAATAATAATAATTAATAATATTTTGCTATCTCACAGGGGTTTTGCAACAATAAATAGCTTAAGAGTTAGTAAGGTGCTCAGAAACTATAATAATGGGAACCATATAAATACCAAGTACTTGCTCTGTGTCCTTAGTCAAGTCATTTTCATCTCTTTGCCTTGGTAAAATGGTATTTTTTCTTACTGACCTCACAACTCTATTGCGAAGACTAATTCTGTAATATTTGTACACTGTTCTGATTATGTTAACTGCTAAGGCTAAAATTTCTTACGGGGGAGCCTAAAGTTAGACCTGTAAGCCTATATTTAGCACCCTAAATAACAGTGGTCTAGTTTTCAAAAGCACACAGAGGTCCTGAAGTTAGGAGCCTAAGTACTTTTGAGGATCCACGTCTCCCAGGGAAGGTATTGGAAGTGGCATGTGAGCATCTCTGAAAAACAGGCCATTTTCGTTTAGGTGACTATATGTGCCTAAATGGATGCACCCAAGTTTTGAAAAATTGAAAATAATTATTATTAATTGGGAATCATATTACAGGTTCATTACTAACATGTCTGATTGCTTTTATGGTCGATGGCAATTAAAATGGAAATATTTCTTTATTAGGGATATTGCAAAGTAGGACATACATGGACCCATATACTTATACTTTACAAAATTTGCTTAGATCGGCTGCAACTTTATTTAACACCACTCGTCTCTCGTCTCACAACAATAAATGGCAGAGATGGGGAGGAAATAGTTCTTGTAAATTGATTTACTGTTGGGAAGGGAATTGTTCTAGCCTGGAAACACACATCTGGGACTCCATGATCTACCCTATTGCACTGGATCACAGCACTTACTGGCAACCTGCCCCTCACCAATGTGTAGGTGCCTTTCTGCTCTCATACAAAGTTATTGATTCCTCCCTCCTCCGGGCAATCCTCCTCCACTGTGGGCTGACTTTGGAATCTATAGGAGTAGTAACTTTATGAATTCTGGGGTAGTTGGCCCATTAGCTACCCTCCCTATAAATCCAAAAGATGTGATGACACAGTCACAAAAAGTGAAACTGGCCAGAACTTAATAATAAAACAAATAAAATGTGCGACTAACCAACCAATAAGGTTGGCTCATATGTTAGTTTCCATAGTGAATGCCAGTTGACATGTTACTGCCATTGAGCACTCTCTCCACCAGGATATATTGTGTGAAGGGATAGTCCAGAAAATACATTAAAATTTCACTTTTTTACCCTTATGCCGTACAGCAGAGTATTTCTACACTGGCTTGCTCCTGCTTTTCAGTTATTTAAACTGAAGCAAAGTGTGGGCCCCATGTTACAATAATCCTGGGATGTCGTCTCATGTAAATTTATGACCAGACTCTGATATCAGTGAGAACATTTTGCTGGAACTATTTCATCAATAAACTGTAGATGGAGTTGTTATCCCACCAGAATGCACATGGCAGAGTGTAAAGGAGCTAGCCCTTGACTATATTTTCCTTTGTAACATTTATAAGCTCTTTTATTTCTGTTGTTGTTTTGTTTATGTACTAATCGGAACAGACTGTAAGATCAGAAAACATGCCTCAGAAAGATATATGACCAAACATTTTGGGAATTAGGTTTGATTCCATTCAGGTTGGGTTCCGGGGTTCCTTTCCCTATACAAAATAATGCTGAGAGTGGTATATGTATTATTTTGTTCTTGGATGCAGTTGAATCACTGGACGTGAGGATAATTAAGTAATAAATAGATTAGACACCCAAAGGTTTTTTTTCCCCCATTAGAGGTGGTGGAAAGAAATTCTTACCCTCCCCAAACCATTATGTTGCAGACTATCCCATCTTTTATCCTTTTACCTTTCCCCATTTTGCAGATTTGAAATAAATTGAGTTTCATCGACTTCTGAACCTTGAAAATGCTCAACTCCTAGTTCAGTATCATCAGCACACTGCATTTGAACTAATGCAGGCACCTTTTCCCTTGTCTGTTCAGTGGAAGGCTTAGGATGTCATTAATTTTAGTTGAAGACCTTCACTCAAACTACCAAACAGCCTAACAGTTTCGAAGGGAGTAGAGGCTGACTGAATATTAGATGGGGAAAGAAGTCCCGGATTGTTGATGGCATGTCACAAGCATGTTATTCTCACATTTGAAGGGAAACATTGATTTACATAAACGTTTGATCTCCTCAAGGAGTGGGAAGGACATCGTACTGTGTTCTGTGAGCTAAAAGGTAGCGGGGGAAAGGACACAGAGAGACCCTTCACCCTCACATGCAATTCAGGATTCTAGCCTAGTGTTCTGTGCATTTCTAAATTCAAGGAGGGGATGGACTGTCTTGCAGTTCCCTGGGGATGATTTTCCTGGGTTTAGGGGCATGATTAAGCCCAGGCATTTCCTGCAGATTAAGCAATAAGACCCAGATTCTCAAAGATATTTAGGCTCATAACTGACACTGAAATCCATTGAAAATCAATTGAAATCAAGGGGAGTCAGGCACCTAGATACCTTTCAGTGTCTAGGCCCAAATGCTAGGAGGGTGGATCAGTGTGACTTTCTCATGATTTCACTAACCACAGACACAATTCACTATGAAAATCATGTTTGTTATCCATAACTAGACCTGCTTCTGTTTCTATACACACGGATGCACAGATTTGGCTCTACCTCCATTGGTTGCCTGAAGAAAGGCTCCTAACATACACACAAGCTCATTATCAGAAGAGGAATAATACCTCAGATTACTAACACAGGCATTCACTATTTCCAATCAAAATACTCTGTGTATAGTCGCTCCTCTGCAGGCAAATGTTGCAACAGCACATGTAGATTTACACAGATGGGATGACTAACATGGACAAAGTTACTTTCATGTATGGCTATTAGCAGGATCAGGTCTTCCATGTAGATTCCAGCTATGCTCTAAAGTTCACAAGATTACAAAAAAGAAAAAGTCTTGTCCACAAAATTGCAGTTATTTGAATTTCTTAAAAAAAAAAAAAAAAAAAAAAACCTAAGAAGACACTGCAATGATTTGACTGGCTGCTTGAGAGAAAGCAACCATAAGAAGATTCAGGCCAGTATGGATAACAATGACAAATGTATATCTATTCTAGATACATATATTTATAAAAATCAGAAATGAAAATGATAAATGACCTGCAATAAATAGTAATTCTGTAACTTCCAGTACCTTTTAATCTTATAATCGTATTCTGTTATGTAATATTCAGCTGAAGGACACTAGAGGTCTCTCTTACCCTGTATACACCATATTATTATTTGTGTCATCTCTCACTCTTTTATTCTTGCTTGCATATGAACTCCTCCTATTCAGGAGTCTTGTTTCTGTTTATGCATTGGACAGTTTACCTCATATAACCTGAATTCTAGTGTCTAACATCCACGTACTAAATTAATTGTTTAATGGATCAATTAACTTCACCTATAAGTGCACAAATGAGATTATTCCCTGCTCCCCAAATATGACAATATTGTAACTAAAAGTTAAAGCTGGATACAGCAAGGTAGCATTTTTCTTTTTGGGCCTGATCCAAGCACTACTGCATCAATGGGAGTTTTGACATTGACTTACATTGGAGCAGGATCCAATCCTTAATTTGTAAAAATCATCTTTACTGCTACAAAGGTGATCATGCATCTAAATCATATTAGCTAACTAATATTCTAGTTCATTATATAACGCATGTTTAAGGTCTCATGTTCCATACACATTAACTATGAAACCAGACTTTCTTCTTGTATTTATTTCTGCATAGCTCATTAGAAAGGTATCACCTTCAACCTGCTCTTGTATTTTATTTATTTACTTATTTATAGTCTGCTGGGCTAATAGATTTGCCAAACCAGTTTCTCGCTTCTGACACATTAAGAAAATCTGACTCATGCACTCAGTTAACACGCAATAAAAGGGTGTTATCAACAGTGAATCCTATGCAACAGAGCTTCTGAGGAACCTCTGCAGTAGACTGACCTATTCAGGATCTTGGAGAGACAAAGTGGGCGAGGTAAAATCTTTTAGTGGATCATCTTCTGTTGGTTAAAGAGACAAGACTACACAAAACTCTATTCAGGATCTGCTTATAGAGAAGATTAAATGAGCTCCTCATTTTGAAAGTCAATATCTTTGCTCAGTCCATCCTTTTCCACTGGGGTTGCAGCGGGGTTCCATTGGCGTTGCACAGTCCATCCTTTTCCTCTGGGGGTTGCACAGCTTTAGGGCTGGAGTGGCCCTGTGTATAGCACCAAGGAGTGAAAGGATGAATTGTTTTCTTGTTCAAACAAACAAACACGAATAATAGAGATGGGTATTTAGGGGTGGGCCGGGGCCCTTGTCCTTGATTTCTAGGTTTTGGGGCCCTCTTGTTGATAATCAGTGCAGAAAAGCAGAGTGGTGCCTCTATAAATGGAAGTCTATAGATTCTTCAATCCTAATTTTAAATCTTACTGTCAGTCTTTTGTAACTTGGCTCTTTTAAACAGGAACAGATTGAACACGACCTGTTATTGGTATCTGCATAAATAATTATATTTTAGACACTTACATGATCTCACACTCTTTTGATGTATTTATCCTCCAAGCATCCTATGAGATAGGCAAGTGCTATTATCTCCATTTTAAAGAGGGTGACTGAAGCACAGAAAGGAAATGTGGCTTGGCAGACTATCACAGTGGGAGTCTGTAGAAGGAATTGCACACATATCTCCTGGGTTCCAGGCTAGCAACCTATCCACTGGGTCATCCTTCCTCCATATGACAGTGTTTTAATGTTTTTAAATTACAGAAATATGATTTTGCTTCACAAGTAAAATTATTATTCTTAATGACATAAAAGGCTTGAGACAATTTAGCAATTTATTCAGCCCTCTCTGATTAAAAAAAACATAGAATGAGACTGAAAGCTAAAATTAAAGTGGTTGAGAGAAGAGACTCTTACCTTAGTTGAAATGAATATCTGACACAAGACCTCACAAAAGGAGTTTACAGTCACTGCAGAAGTAGCTCAGTGATCAGTTCACTGGTGAGGACAAAGGTGCCTTTGATCTCAATTGATTGTTGATGGCAGAGACATGACCTTTCTGTTTAAGAATAATGGGCTCCTTGATACATGAATTGAAGTGAGCTTTTTTGTGTGTGCTTGCAAAGCAAGGAAAGTTTTCCCTGATACTGCCAGAAAAAGGGCGCCACTATAGACAAACCATTAGTCTGATCCACTGTAGAAACTCCTATGTCCCATCAAATCACAATTACCTATTTCCAGTCCCAACACACCTCCAGCTCCGGACAGTCTCTCCTTCCCACCACCTGTGGGGCCCTGCCTGTCTCCCCAGAACTGAGCTGCCTGAGATTGGTGCAGAAACCTGGCCAATCTCAGCTAGTTAGGTGGGGCCACAGTGTGGGCCTGGGCATAGTGGGACCACCCTTGCTATGCCCCATTGCCACCAGCCAGCTCCTCACTCTAGGGACTGACCTCCCTGTGCCATGCTCCACTGCCCCCATTGGGCCTCAGAAATATGTTTGGTGCCAGGCCCATAAAAGGTTAATCTAGTCCTGCCTACTTCTGGGCCTACATGACTACCATGTATCTATGGCTATGTCTACTACACTTAAAATGTTATGGTGGCAGAGCTGCACCACTACAGCTGCACCACCACAGTGCTTCAATGTAGACACTTACTACACTGATGGGAGGGGGTTCTCCAATCATTGCAGTAAATCCACCCCGCCCCCTTGAGAGGTGATAGATGGACAGATAGATGAAGGTAGGCATAGCTGTTGGTAGCGACACCTTCATGCCACCAGCTTCCACCCCGGGCACACCACACGATTCATTGTCTACAGCCAAGCACTGAGGTACAATCGTATTTGCTTCAACCCCTCCGACAGAGACCAACACCTACAAGATCTCCACCAAGCTTTCTCAAAACTACAATACCCGCACAAGGAAATAAGGACACAAATCAACAGAGCCAGACGTGTACCCAGAAGCCTGCTGCTGCAAGACAAGCCCAAGAAAGAAAACAACAGACCACCACTGGCCATCACCTACAGTCCTCAGTTAAAGCCTCTCCAGCGCATCATCAGTGATCTACAATGCATCCTGGACAACAATCCCTCACTTTCACAGGCCTTGGGAGGCAGGCCAGTCCTGGCCTACAGACAACCTGCCAACCTCAAGCATATTCTCACCAGCAACAGCACACCACGCCATAATAACTCTAACTCAGGAACCAATCCATGCAACAAACCTCAATGCCAGCTCTGCCCACACATCTACACCAGCAACACCATCACAGGACCAAACCAGATCAGCCACACCATCACTGATTCATTCACCTGCACATCTACCAATGTAATATACGCCATTATGTGCCAGCAATATCCCTCTGCTATGTACATCGGCCAAACTGGACAGTCCCTACGAAAAAGGATAAATGGACACAAATCAGATATCAGGAATGGCAATATTCAAAAACCTGTAGGAGAGCACTTCAACCTCACCGGACACACCATAAAAGATTTAAAGGTCAGCATTTTGCAGCAAAAAAACTTCAAGACCAGACTGCAAAGAGAGACTGCAGAGCTGCAATTCATTTGCAAATTTGACACAATCAGTTTGGGACTGAATAGAGATTTTGAATGGCTAGCTAACTACAAAAGCAGCTTCTCTTCTCTCGCTATTCACACCTCCAGTTCAGCTGCTAGAGGAACACCTCACCCTCCCTGATTAGAGATAACAAGCTGGTTCAGCCTGATTGGACTAACCTTGTTATCTCCCACCTGGTTCTTGCCTACCTATTTATACCTGCTCCTGGATACTTCCACTGCATGCATCCGACGAAGTGGGTATTAACCCACGAAAGCTTATGCTCTAAAATTTTAGTTAGTCTTTAAGGTGCCACTGGACTCTTTGTCACTTCTGCAATTCCAGACTAACACGGCTACCCCTCTGATTCTGAGCAATGTAGTTATACCAAATTAAGTTTGTACCAGGGCAAAGTGGATTTTTCTTACTCCAGGAGCGATGTAGCTGACTCGATCTCTTTCCCATTTTTGACCTCTCTGAGTGTCTCTCGCCCATAGATGTTACGCCTTTTGAACTTACTTCTCAATTTCTGAATTTTCCTACTCTTACATCAGGATCTGGCTACACAGACTATCTATGCCAATTGTTTTTTACTGCCCAAGTCTAACAAAGATAGTTGTTAATATGTAGTGCAACCCCAAGCTATATGCACTTAAGACGGGCAGCCACAGGCACTCACAACAATTGAGATCTCTTAAGACCCCTGACCAGGAGTGGACAATAAGTGGCTCCTATGAACAGGATGACTGGCTGGGCTCTTCCCCTCCCAGAGTCATGAATCAATGACCCCAGTTATGTGGGATGAGGAGAAGGACTGGGTGGCTCACAAAGCTCATCTGTTGGAAATGACAGAGAAGGACAGAGACCAGGGTGTGTAGGTCAGTCACAGGATGAGCATGAACCACTGATGTGATGTGGCTGTAAACAAGGCAAATGTGATCCTAGGATGTATCCTAGGTGAAGCATTTCCTATAGAGAAAGTGAGGTACTAATGGCATTGTACTGGAAAGACCTGCTCTGGAACACTCTGTGCAGTTCTAGTCACCCATGTTCAAGAAAACTTTATTGAAGCTGAAACTGGTGCAGAGGCGAGCTGCTAGGATGATCTGGATGATGGAAAACCTAATTTATGAGAGAAAAAGGGAGGAGCTTGGCTTATTTAGCTAAGCAAAATGCCAGCTGAGAGGGAATATGATTGCTCTCAATAAATACATGGGGGCAAGGGGGTAAACACCACGAAGCTAAAGCACAAGAACAACTGGGTATAAGCTGGTTATGAATATATTCAGTCTGGAAGGTTTCTAACCATCAGAGGAGTGCGGTTCTGAAACAGCCTCCCACTAAAAGTTGTGGGGGCAAACAATTTAATTAGTTTTCAAAGAGATTTCTGAGTGGGATTGTGTGACAAGGTTGCTTATGATGATGGGGTGCAGGGCTCAGGAATCTGAGGATCCCTTCTGGTTCATCTCAGATGCTCCTAAAATCTCATGCTTCAGGGTTTCAGCCAGTCACCTGCAGGGGTCAGAAAGGTTTTTTTCTTCTCCTAGAAAGAAGAGAAAAAAATTCCATATTTTTTTATCTCCTTCCTCTGAAGCATCAGGTAAGCCTACTGCTGGATATAGGACACTGGACAGGGTGGACTGGTGCTCTGAAGTGGTAAAGAGATGGGTCCTGGGTAAAGAGGTTGGCTCGTTTCCTGCAGGCGTAGACCATTTCCTCCCACAATCCCCAGGATGGGCAGACAAGTTGTCCCACAACACCCTGCGAATGTGAGCATAGAGCACCACAATGACGTATAGTGCTGGTAACATCAGAACACATGCCGAGATATCTATATTGCTCGTCATAGCCAGATACAGCACCAGTGCAGATGCAGAGCATGATAGCACAGTAATGTGCTGAAATCCCTTTTGGAAAATAAGATTTAGGCTCCAAAATCAGGCACTGCAATGCTGAGCACCGCATGCCGAAACACCTTCAAAAAGCTGGACCCTAGGGTATCCTCCACGGACTATGTCTAAGAGGGTCCGCAAAAGACAGACTGAAAACTGACTGAACAGAATTCAACTCTATGTACAGAGATGAGCTTTCCAAAGGGGTCTGCACCTCCATTCGAAATATACAAAGGGATCCACAAATGGAAAAACAGGTTGAGAACCATTGCTTTAAGCCATCTCCTTACACATTACACTGTGTAATAATTACTCCAGCCACAATATAAAAATAAAGTTACGCTGTTGTGACCATGTACCACTGATATTACCTATATGAAGTTGGCTCTGCCAGAATTGTGCCCTCACTCAGTGGAAGAAACATTGTCTTCAGAAGTGTCAAAGTGCAACAGGAGACAACAGGAGCAAGATACTCAAGGGAGCACGGGGGGCTCAGGAAGCAGCAGTGGGGTGTTTTTGGTAACTGGATGAAATTAAAAATAATCAGAGAGAGTGAAAGATAGAGAGGGAGAAAGGAACAATTTCAAAATGGCAAGTGTGACAGGAATATGGAAATCTTTTAGATTTATCTTGTGTATGTTAATGAAGGTCCCTGAATAATGATATCTAGTATTTAAAATACCTCATCTGCTTTTAGTCATTGTTATGTCTTGCTGAGAACAGAGAATGGTCCTAACACATTTTGCTGATAGACATTACAAATCACCTTGCATTACAGCTTGTGTTTCAGTTACAGCAGTGCAGGTAAGAACATTTTCATAAGAAGAATCCCAACCTATTCAGAATGGGGAGGAGGTTTTTAGGAGAGATTCCCCCCCAACCCTTTTTTTTCCCCTGCTTCTGGCATAAATGAATAAAAGATGCCCCAGCTGCAGCCCATTCTCCTTCTCAATTCAAGATTTTAATTTGAAAATGGCTATTTTTAGGCTAGTGCTCATTTGTGGTTGTTCTCTGTCCCCAGCATGTAGCTGATTGCTGATAACACGGCTGGTGGGGGTGGGTAGCAGTGGGCCAGAATAATCTGCAAACATTACGAAGCAGATTGATTGAAAAGCAGAGCAAAGCTGCCATGGCCCATTCTGAGAATCAGGCCGAGATCTCTGATAATCTCTGCCTTCTCTTAGGTATAAGTGACTCTTATTTCACATTTTAAATAGCTGGCAAAAAAAAACAAAAACCCAACAGCCTCCTCCCATCCCTGCAAACAACAACCTTAAAATGCTTTTGCCAAACTAGTTAATGCATTTCAGATTAAGCTGAACATTTCTATACATCTTTGACCTTTAAAATCTGTTAGGAAGGTGAGATGTTAGGATTTAGTCTCAGCCAGGTGATTGATGTTCTTTTTTCAACTGTAAAGCAAAAGCTACAGTCTGTAGTCTAAAGCCTATTTATAATCCTCTTTAGCAGCACTTGCTATAAAGATACAACTCATTTTCTTTGTGAAAATAGCCTGGCTCTGCGCTAGTGTGATATGTTTAAAGAAAACAAAGGGAGGCCCTGCAGTTTGCCTTCCAGATACGTACTAAAGGCCTGTCAATAATTGCATCTGTATTTTCAGGAGTTTTGTTAATATTAAAGCCTGATAGCATCTCTCTAAGATAAGTGTAAATAAGGGTTGCCCCCACCTATTTTTTATTCTTAAATATATTGGCAGTGTGACAATAAGCAGTAATGGAACACGCATTTGCAGGTCTAGCATTTGGCCACTCTCAAAGCGATCACTGTACTGCATTTCAGTGGCAATGGTATTAAGTACTAATGTAATGGGGAAGGTGGCAGGCTAGGAGTCAGCTGCCTATTGGTAGCAATGCCCATATACATGTGGGTAGGGTCCACGCTTGTCTGTAGTGCCCATACACATGTGTGTATGTGTATTTTATGTCCAGAGAAGAGGAAGAGAAGGGAGGAGGAACGGATTTGATGGAATCTGTACACATCTGGAGAGCAGGGCTGTGGATGTGGCTACAGTTGCCCACAGAAAAGAATCCAAATAAGAAGGGTGTTGGCAATTAAACAAATATCAGAGTGGGTGGAAGCCACAATTAAGGTCAGGCAGTTATATATGACTCAACGGGTCCTCAGCCCAGGAGTTGCACCAATTGAGGATGTGAGAGAAGGAAAAAAGTTGCACATATAGTGGGCGTTCCAATGAGTTTTGCTTGAATGACGGATATAGAGGAGTGGGCCACTGTCTGGCTACAGGTGAATGTTATTCCAGGCTTCATTATTTTCGGAAAGCCCTCAATATAAATAATGTTTGGTCCTCTAGGGAGTAGTTTATAGAGTGGGAGGTTTAAGGAGTTGTGAAGTATATGCAAGTATATAGTAGCTAGTTGATTTAAAGTGGGACTCTGTCTCAGTTTTTAAGAATAATGACAGAGGCAAGGATTAGTGAAATGAGGAGCTGTAAACCCAGAGAATCCTTTCTAGTGCTGTTCCCAGATCAGCCAAAGATAAAGATTATGCTTTATCTTTATCCACCCATCAAAAGCAAAACCCAATGCTAATAGGGCTCTGCAGAATCTACTGATAATAAATCTGGTGACAGTAGAACTCTTCCAGGTTGAAGAAATTGCCATACACATCTTTTAAACTAAATACCCATCACTCTTCTATTTAGGGACTTTTTTTAATCAAAACCTTTTAACATTTACTGAAATCTGACTCTAGATTTCTATATTTATACAAAAATGGAACTTCATAAATATTGAAATATGCTGCCCATCTGTGGGTGGTATTAGCAGTATTCATCACCAGTCCCTGAGCCCTTTCTCTCTCTCCTTCCACACTGTTTTGAATAAATATAGAAAATATGTAATTATCTCAAGAATTAGTCACTAAAAGTCAAATGCAGGTAGAGGAAAAGCTGGAACAGCTTTTGTTTGTTCAAACTCCTCATTCTGCTTTTGCTGCCACATGCAGAGCTCTGCAAATTCCAAACTTTTCTCCTAAAACAAGTATAGGTTTATTCCTCTTTCCTTCTGAAGATGTAGCCTCCGGAACGTGGAAGTTACTTCAGCTTGAACCCAGAAATGGAGCAGGGCACAAATATGATAAGAGTAATAAAGAAAAATTGTAACTCTCAAATTCTGGGACCTTCTCAAAGAGCAAAAACCTCATTTCTAAAAATAGGGAAAGTTTGAAGGGGATTCTTAGCTTTTCTCTAGTTAATCTTGAATGTATTTGTACTAATAAATCCATTTGTACTAATAAATCTAAATCCATGTGCAAACCTTTATAATTTCTTCATATGCAATTTTTCTAGCTCTTTGAGATGGGATTTTCAAAGGATTCTAAGGGAGGTAGGTGTCCAACATCCATTAAAAGCCAATGGGAGTTGGATGCCTAACAGTGTTAAGCCATTTTGAAAACTCCAACCTGAAAAGATAGGCAAACAAGCATCACAAATTGCTGCTTTCTTTCCTTTTGTCTGGTTGCTATTATAAACAGAGAGGAAACATACATCACATTCATTAGATTTAAATGAAACATAATGATGTATCTCTTTAAGATTATATTGTAATAGTGCAATTTGAGAATCTCAGATTTGTTGAAGCTGATCTGGTGCAGATCCTCAGCTCTATGCTTTCAGTGGTGCAAGGCTGCCAGAAACCAGAGTAACTGGACTGCTTGAGGATGTCCCTGTCATAAGCACATCTTCCTCCAGTGAAACTTAGGTGAGTACAGCGGCTGCTCTAACTTACATGTGGGGCTCAGCCCAGGAATATTGCCTTAGAACCAGCATCAGGAAGCAAGAGCTCTACTCACAGAGAACATTAGCTCTGTCCATATATGTGAGTGTCAGGATTACTTCAGCCCCCTTTTTTCCCTTAGCTCTGAATTGATTTTGATAAATCTTTACCAAAACAAAACGTGTCAAACATGAAAAGATTTAGGTTTTTAAAATCTTGACAGATATGGTCAGAAAATGATTTAAAAAATAGAATGGATTTGACAAACAAAACAAAACAAAGATATCGCATTTTTCCAGAGAACAAACTGACAGTCTCTTTGCCATACACACAAAAAGAGGGAGAGAGGCTGAAAAAGAACTCTGATAAATTGGATCTGTTGCTTTCACTGAAGTACAAAAATGGCTAAAATTTAACAACCTGGCACCTCAATGTCAAATTGAAGCAAGAACCTGATTGTTCTTTAGCTCTAATTTTCCATCACAGTGATCCAGATATCTGCCTTTTTTACTCCTCCTTAACTGACACCCCTCTGCAAATCACAAAACTAACCATGGACAAGGCAGAGTTGTATGGATAAAATATTTTTTTCCAGTTGACGATTGTAGCTCCTTACTAGAGTTGGAAGGCTGTCATTTTGTATTCACCCCCTGCATCCATTTGCAAGGTTGCCAACAGTGCATTGGAAAGTGTAGCAAAATGATGACCCATGTCTATTTCTTTTGCTTAAAAGGAAACTATTTAAAAGTTTTCATAAACTGACAGGCAGCCCATGTATCAGCCTATGTGCATGTTGGATAAATATTAGAGATTAGATTGGGTTTGTTTGTAGGTGCTGATCTTGCCCCTGCTGAAGTCAGTTGATTTCCATACAGGTAGGTTCAGGCCTTAAGGACACAGCCCTGAATTAGGGGTATCGTTGAAACAGACCCTCATAGATGGAGCTTAAGGAGGAATTGTGCCTCAGTGCACTCTTTCCCTGAACTTCCTAGGGCATGAGTACACCATTCACTGGGATGATACAGCCTCATCCCACCTATGCTTCTGATCCCTTTCTCATTGGTCAATGTGGAGATGGGGTAGGGATTCACCCATGTCTTCTCCTTGTTCCCTTCTAGTTTCTGTGGGATGGTATGCCCCCTGGGGGCACAGTGTTCAGAGACTATAATTATCCTTCATCTTACTGAGGGAGAAACAGTCCTTGTACCTCAGCTGTCTTCCTACACTCAAGAGGAGGACACAATCACAACATTGGCCTTTTAAACCTATTAAGATGTCTGGGAGAGTTAGTGAGTGACTAACAATGGGGACGCCATTGAGATTTTACTCAGAGAGAGTTTCAGATGGAAGGGATTTTACTGCATATAAATGGTATCACATGAGCATATTTATATCGGTCTAATGTATTTAGTGACAGACAAGGGTCTATGTAATATATAGACTTGAACATAATTAGATCTAAGAAGGTTAGATGAACTTAAAGTAGACAAATCCAGGGAGCATGTACATGGGAAAGAACTGAGCAGGATCATTTTGTGGCTTACTAAGTCTGGAGGACAGTTGAGGTTGTCAAAGCAGTGGATACAGCTTTGTAATTCAGAAAAGGATCAAGAGATAAAGCAAGGAATTGTAGAACTACTGTTTTTGGAGGAGTGGAGGAGAGGTGGAATATTATCCATTTTCTTAAAGCATGTCTTGTGAGAACACCTTAGAAGGTCTATTTTTATTCTGAATAGCCAGCTTGGATTCAAAATTTTCCCTTAGAGTTTCTCCTCTAATTTTTAAAGTATTGTCTGACAAACATAGTACCATAGGCCTTGCTAGTTTGAAACTTATCCAGGATATTTGGTCATAACTTCTGATATGAAAATGATAACTGTTAAGACTCTAACTGTAGTGCAAAGGAAAGGAAGTGCAAGTAAATAGCTAAATATTCCTACTACTGAAATCCTTCTGTACATATCTGGGCTTTCTATTTTAGTTTCTAGATGAAAGGAGGTACAGGACCATACCTAAGAAACATGACTGTCAGCATTCATTAAGACCAGTGCTTAATCTCAGCTGACAACATCAATGTCAGAATCCTAGCAGTGAGCTGGCAGCGTTTCAGCAGAGGATCTCAGAAGAATCCTACACACTAGTTTAATAAATAATCCTAACGGGCAACACAGAGAAGAGTATTTAGAATGATTTTAGCTGGCACGTCACTACAAGGTTGAACCATCATGTAGTGATGTGCCCACTGCCTAATTCTACTGTGAAATGTTGAAATACAGCTTTTAGCTCCCCAAAAGCATGTAGGCCTCTATTTACATGCAAATTGATGCTATTCATGTGTGAACTACAGCAAGTACTGACTCTGCCAGATGGAATAATTTGGGGATGGGCCCATTCTCTTTTGCTGAGGGCTGAAAGTATTCACACATGCAGTAGATAATTGTTGAAACTGGTATGTTACAAAACTCCCAATTAAATAACTATAGATTCTTTAAAAAGACAGCTTGGTCACATATGTAGCTGTGTAGAATAAATGCAATAGTAATAAGGGGAGACAGATTGGTCAAGGAATTAGGGCACTGGAAGGCAGCAGACCTCGGTGCTTATACTGGCTGTGCCCCTGCTGTGTAATGTTGGAAAAGTCACTACATGTCTCTCTTCCTCCGATTCTCCTCCCACCCTCTCTTTAGAGGGAGAAACAGAGTTTGCTGAACACTAAGAAATTGTACACTACCTGCTCATCCGGTTGATCTATCATTGATTGATCTATCAGGGATTGATTTATCGCATCTAGTGTAGATGCAATAAATCGATCTCCGAGCGCTCTCCCCATCGACTCTGGAACTCCACCGCTACAAGTCAATGCGGGAGCGGCAGCAGTTGACTCACCGCAATGTGGACATCCAGGTAAGTTGACCTAAGATACGCTGACTTCAGCTACAAAATTCGCTTTTCAGCAGCTTTTTTTCAATTTTAGTCCAGGAACATTCTTCCATGACAGTAACTTGAAACCTTGTTTCTCCCACTTCAGAACCGTCTCATGAGCATTTGACTTTAACTGTCCCATGATGCAGCATAGGGCACATGTTGTGAGGAAGTCCCAAGATGTATTTAGATTTTAAAGGCCACGGGAAGGGAGACCTAAGATATGCAACTTCAGCTATGCGCAGCTGCACAGCTAACAGAGAACTTAGTAATGGTACCTATTGAATTTTGGCTATTTGAGAAGATCTAAGTGTAATGAAAACAATGAAAAATGATTCTCTGCTGCATACTTCCTAGGAATTGAAACTGCTTATATGACATCTTTCCTGCTATGGAATAGGAAGCCTATTCAGGGTCAGCAGTCTATGATAGCAGTACAAGGAGTGTTCAAGTTATGAAGAAAATAACCAAAGAAGATTTATTGTGAATCATTTATCTGATTAACATTGGCTTTTTACATCAAATTATTTGCTACAAATATTTTCTTTATTTGACCAGCTCAGCCAATGCATCAATAATATTCACTGATTAATAATTAAGCTGATATTTCCCCTCATCAGCCATTGAATAAATTACTTGCAATACATTGATTTCAATTTTTTGACCAACAACTCTACTGAACATACTGAAAGCCTATAGTTAAATAAGAGACCCTGGCTAGAACAAGATGATGTTGCTGTCTATCATGTGTGGTCACTGGTTGAATTTAAACAGAAAGTGACTGACCTCACAACAGTCTGAACTCACAGCTGGAGCCCATGGGTCTCATTTGTCAATAGAGATTGTTTCATGGTAGTAGAATGGAAGTTTGTAATTTTGACAATAACGAGATGTCAGTCTAGCTGAGATACAAGCTACCACCACTTGGACTACTAATCTAGAATGACCAGAGAACCTGAATGGTAAAAAGTTTTCACTCTGCTTCTTCAGTATAGTCTCTGCATGTATAAAAAATTACCAGCTTGTCCCAGAATTACAAACTCTGGAAAGAGAAAGGCCTTTAATAAAAGCATCTCACAATAAAATGTCTATTTAACTGAACGGAAGGTAACATTTTTCATCCTGATATATCTGGGACAATTTTGACTTTTAGTTTATGAATCTGTTATTATTCTTAGAAAAATAAAAATTATGTAAAGATAGACTTAAGATTGAGTGTGTGTGGCAGTAATGTAATGGTAATAACTATGACCTGGATGATATAATTATCCCCAAACCAAGCTGTGCAAATCCAGGAATTTCAGAGTTAAGTTTACATGTAAAAGAAATCTGAACATATTAATCTAAAAAATGCACCACGCAAACAACCTTAACTCTGCCCTGCATTTTTCCTATAAAATTGAAGTGATTCAACCTCTTTGTAAGTGCAAAATGCAACTCAGCCTTAATTATAGAGTCATGACTAACATCACCATAATAAGTAGTGCTTGTAATAGTAGAGATCCTTGCTAAGGTATCTAAGGAACGGTGCAGCAATAAGGAATATATAACAAAAGCCTAAAAAGGTCCAGCACCACAATAAAAATAAACCTATAGACAGTACAAACAGGTAGAGGTCATAACTGGTCACAACCTTGTTGAAAATATTCACTTCTTAGATGTTTTTGGTTGGCTGGTGGCCATTTACTGATGCACTGCACCTGAGCACCAGCACATTGTCTCCCTTAGTGTTCGGCTCTAATATGCAATAGTACAGCAGAGCTTTTGTTATGCACTCAGCTGCTGACAATATTTCAACAAACAGGATCTAACAAAAATGGGTCTCCTTGGCTTTGGATTCAGTTCAGCTGGTGTCTCCTCACAGTACTATTTCCCAGTTCAAATCCCAACACCAGAACCATGCCGTGTCCTGTCTTTAAGATCTAGTCCGCCAGGAACTCCCAGGACCAGCCCATTCCAGAGCTATTGCCTAGCACCCTCAGTAATCTCCCAATAAATTCACCAGTTCCAAATCAGGCTTCAGGACTTTCCAGACCTCCTCAATGCTAGTCTCCCAGCAAATTCCAATCCCTCTATCTCCTGACCAATTGGAGGAAATGTTTTATATGACACCTGTCAACACATCTAAGCATCTAATACATTAATTAAAATATCTCAGGTTTCAGAGGGGTAGCTGTGTTAATCTGTATCAGCAAAAATATCAAGGAGTCCTTGTGGCATTTTAGAGACTGAAACATTTATTTGGGCATAAGGTTTTGTGGGTTATAACCTACTTCATCAGATGCCTGGTATGAAAAATACAGCAAGCAGGTATAAATATACAGCACATGAAAAGATGGGAGTTGTTTTACCAAGTGGAAGGGTCAGTGCTAATGAGGCCAATTAAATCAGGGTGGATGTGGCCCATTCCCAACAGTTGACTGCTATTCATGGCCAGACCATTAGCTACCTCTCCCCCTCACAATCAGCATTGGTGTTCCAAATGTAAAGGTCTCCCTTGGTCTTTTAATTCACTTATAAGAAGTTTTATTTTTTGTTTATATAGATGTATTTTTTTATCTTGCACTTTAAACTGACTGATGTGATAGAGACAGGTACAATCTAAGGCCTGATTCAGGAAAACATCCCCACTCAAGACAGCTCAGCTGTGCTTAAGACCTATTCTTAAGTCAATGGATGTTAAGCATGTGCATAAAATTAAGCACATATGTCAGCACATTCTGAGTGGGGGCCTGAAAAAAGATTTGAGGACCCCATAAATTGGATTCTCTGCTTTGAAGGTGTGTCAAACAGCAATTCATCATGTTCTTGTCCAAAACCTTCACTCACTCTGGTTCAGCCACACAAAAATCTTGAAAGGCAAATGTCAATTGGCTTGAACAGCAAGACAGACTCAAACCTACCAAAAAATTCAGCTTACACAAGCAGTGGAAACAATAGGGCCCAGACTTTTACTCATTATACGTTATTTAACAGTCAAACATTTGCTTAGATAAAAAAGTCCTGGAGGGATTGTATCTGTTCTGCCCCATGTTTGTACTGGCCTTTGTGTATTATCTAGTACTGGCTTCACTGCATAAACAGTGTCACTTTCTTCCAATTCTGTCAAGTTTTAATGTAGACGAACAAGGAATTTTTAACCTCTCCTGTTCTCACACTCTCTCACTGTGATTTCTAATACATCTGACACTCTCTCTGCAAATGCCGATTTCTCTGTAATTACATTAATGAGACGTTGTGCTGAGGGACTTTGTTTGGATTTTATCTTGTAAGTACAAAAAAAAATAAAAATCCTGGCTCACTTATGTACCTTAGTCTAATGAAACCATCTTCAAAGCCCTTTCCCAACTGTTCCCAGAGATTTGTCAGATTAGAGGCAACATTTTACACCATCAAACTATTACCATTATCAGTTTCAGGGTAATCATTTCCTCTTTCCACTACAAGGTTTTTAGAAAACAAACCCTATTCCTTTAAACCCCTTGGAGAGAAGTGTGACTTGGATTTAGAGAATAATTTTACTATAGCAGCCTGGGAAGACCCGACTGAGATTGATTCCAGCCAGGTTGAAGATGACACATATCAAACTCTTTCACAGATGCTTAGTCACCCATCAGATTATATAACATTGACTCTGGGATTGCTGAGAATTGAAGGAATAAAAAAGAGAGCGGCTGTGTTTTCTCTGGGATTCCAGGTCATTAAGACCATTCTGGTAGGTTATAATAGAATAGCCTGCTGCAGACATTCCTCCTCAGGCTATGAACTTGTCATCTGATAAGCTGCATTGAGGTCCTCTGGTTAACTACTTGAGCAATATACAGTACCTCTTGTCTAGCACATGAGAAAAGCAATGGATAAATTCTGCTCAACCTTTTCTTCTGCACTCTCTTTTCCAAACTGCTCTGAGCACTGTCAGAGTGCTCATTTCAAAATCTTCACTATTAACACTTACAAGTAATTAATTGCCATCCTTAATTAACTGGGGAACGGGATAGCTCAGCGGTTTGAGCATCGGCCTGCTAAACACAGGGTTGTAAACTCAATCCTTGAAGGGCCATTTAGGGATCTGGGGCAAAAAGTCTGACGGGGACAGTACTTGGTCCTGCTAGAGTAGGCAGGGGACTGGACTTGACCTTTCAAGGTCTTTCCAGCTCTATGAGATTAGATTTGTGGCATTTCATATGCTATTCATTCTATCACTTCACTTATGACAGGGTACTGGAGCTAGCATTCCCTGCATTGTCAAAGTGCAAAGGCATTTTTATTTCCCACATATGATCTAGAGTTTGATTTCACATTCCATTCTAAAAATGGTACTTCCAGAAGTATGCAGCCCCCTAACACCATAATGACTATCGTCCCAAAACCAACTCCCAAAGAAGAATAAGTATCATCTGCTGGGTCACCAACACTAACAACATGTGCAGAGCCTAGATTTTCCTATCCAAACACTTGAGCAGGCCTGAGACTGCTTAGCTTAGAAAACAACAAGCTCACAGCCCAAGGAGAAATATAGCTGACTATTCTGCAGTGTACTAGAAACCATCTTAAGATTAGAACAGTTTAATATTTAATCAGCATTACCACATTAATGTTAGCTAGGCAGAAGTGAATCTGTAAAGTCCTTTTAGTTTGTGATGTGGTTTCAGATATTTGCATGAAAAATGCTAGATATTGTAAATGTCAGTCATTCTTATTCCTTGGTCTAATATTTTAATTTGGTTTGATTGTTGGATTGATTCAACAGTTTCCAGGATAGCCCTTGGGAAATCTATTATTTTTGCTCCATTATGATGGCTTTTAGAAATTTCATGTTCAGATGTGATTTTTTTTAGATGATGCGACATCACAGAATGACAATTCAAAACTCATGCATTTTAAAGACGACAATAAACAGACTCATTGAAGGTTGGTTGTTTTGCTTTATCCAGTATGCAGGCCAGCATCTTTCAGTGGCCATGAGAGCTAGATCATGAAAGAAAATATTGGTGTCAATCAGTTTCCTGACATTTAGACAGCGTGGAAGTTTTCTCCACATGTCACAGAAAGAACATAACACCAAGGAGTAGGTATTGTAACAGCTGGAGGCAGATATAGCAGATGAAGCAAGGCAACAAGGTTAACATGTCATAGAACAAAAGACTATAGCGAATTACTGTCTTGTGTCATCATGGCTTTGGACTGAACTGGGGCACCAACTGAAGAGATAAAAAGAGCTTTATAACTTAGCCAGTACAGTAGGATACTCTGACATGGCAACCAATACCTATGAACTTGTTCATGGGCTTTTGATGGTAGAGGTCAGAGTTTGCAAGAGCATTCAATACTCTCATTGAAATACCTGCTTTTTATATTCAGAGCTGTTCTGTGCTTTCAAAAATCAATCATAAGTATATATTTAACAAGACAGAGATATCTTTGTATTTCATTTGTTTTCTACAATATGCATCTGTCTATAAAGAAATAATAATAGTTCTTAATTATATTCAATTATTTATTTCCCCCCAAAGGTTGGAAATATACACATTGAGCCAGATTCTCTCCTATACCAGAACTCTGTTCAGTGTAGGAAAGAGGGTGGAGAGATTGTGTCAGCTGACCTCAGATATGACAAGATTTAAATCTGCTGCTAGGCTGTCCTAAGTTACCCTGTGCTAGGATGATAGGTAAAGTGGAACCGCACTTTGCAATGTCCCTTTGCTCCCTGTGGGGCATGGCAGGAGACCCTGCTGCATCAGCTTCCTGTTAGCAGGGAATTACAGGAAGGGAATTCCTTGCTGCATAATTACAACCTGATTCTGGCTTCCCAGAAAGCATTCAATAGTGTCCACGGAAAAGTTCTTTGGAAGAATATGAGACACTTGAATTCCAGCACAGACTGTTAATTTGATAAAATATGTCTTTTGTATGACAAGTCTGCATGCTGCATCAGGACAGAGAGCAAAGACATGGAATGGTTTAGGATTGCTACTGATGGAAGGCAAGGTTGCATACTATCCCCACTTCTCTTTTGCAGTACCGTGGACTTTTTGATAAGAAGAGTGATGGATGCTGCTGAGGACACTGGTGTGGTTTGGGCAAGAGAGAAGCTGCAGAAGATTTTGCGGATGACATAGTTACACTGGATACCAGCTTGGATGGAATGAAAAGACTTTTGATGAGCATAAAAGCAGAGGCTGCCAAAGTAGGACTTTATATCAAAGAAGACCAAGATCATGAAATAGTAGAGAACGCTGTCAACACTGGCAGATGTGTGATTGCTGGAGAAGAATATGAAAGCTGATGACTGAGTCTACTTAGAAGTAGAATATCTACATTTCTAACCAAGTGAAGGAAAAAGAATCAGTGGATCATTGTCCCATTTGTCAAAGACATGGAAGAGTAAGAAGATACATCCACACACGGACATGAGATTGTACAATTCTACTGTACTTCTAGCACTACTGTATATCTCGGAAACATGGTAGATAGTGGAAGTACACAATAGGAAGCTGAATGCACTCCAGCCACATTATTTAAAGATGCATCTTGGAAACTCATTGGAGAGAGAGTGTAGCCAACATGGAAATGTTGTGCTGCACAGGTCAGCAGATAGCAGACTCAGTAACTATATAGATATAGATGCAATGGTTAGGCCATGTCATCAGGCTAGCCCATGGCAGAAGCACAAAGTATATCTTAGACTGGTTCCCACCTGCAAGAAGAGAAAGCGTGGAGGATAAAGAATGACATATTGTAGGATGATAGAAAAGGGTGCTCCCATCATGGAAGACACCTTGTGGTAATGTCAAATATATTGCTGTGGACAGACAGCAGTGGAAAACATTGCTCCCTGGCCAAACTACATCTCCCATGATGCACTGTCATCCCTCCACTGGCAGAGCTGCTGAGGTGCATCATGTGTATCCTATGGCTGGGTGAAAACAAATACCAGAATTTCCCTGGAGATGGATACTGCATTTTCCAATCAGCTCTCGTATCGATCCATTGCTTCTGCATGGTATTAAGGGCACTGCATTGCTGCTAGATGAGACATAACCAAGGCCTTTCCCTGACCATTTGTGACATTTTTTGACATTCATAAGAGCAGGGTGGGTTTTTGTTTCTCTGTTTATGGGAACAAATTTAAATAGGAACAAAAAGATTTTTAAAGTGACAACTTGATCTATTGTTAAAGCAAAGGAAGCCTTACAGAGAGAATGGAATGATCGTAGGAAGGAATTAAGACATCAGATTTAAAACATAATTGCTTCCTACCCTGAAAACAAATGGTACAGCAAACAGCCTCAAAGTCCACACCACAGAAACAGAAACATATACAGTATGATTATTAGAGTAGCGCCGAGGCTGAAGATCTGTAGGGTGACCAGATAGCAAGTATGTAAAATTGGGACAGAGGTGTGTGGGTGGGAGGGAAGGTAATAAGAGCCTATATAAGAAAAAGACCCAAAAATCCGGACTGTCCCTATGTAAGCTCGCGGCGACTCGCCCTTGGCGCCTCCTGCTGGTCCTTCTGGGAATTAGCATGGTCCAGCCCTCTAGAGCGCCCTCTTCTGGGTTTGGTGCTGCTCGTTACTGGCACCGGTACCCCTCCCCGGGTCCCGGTGCCCTCTTACCTCGGGTGCTGTGCCCCGCAATACCTCCACCATCTTGGGGTCTCCCTTCCCCCCTACCCCCACCTTGCCTCAGTCTAGGCAACTGCTAGTCACTACTTGCCACCGTTCCCTGGGGCAGATTGCAGTCTAATTGCCACTCATCACCGGCAATGAGGGTTGGCCTGCTGCCTCTGTTTGCCCCAGGGCTGCCCCTGCAACCCCGTATCCCTTGTGGGACCGTCTACCAGGCCCTGCAGCCTGGGAGTTTCCAGGCTGGAGCTCCTCCAGCTCCTCTAGCCTAGCCCCAGCCCTGCTCCACTCCAGGTCTCCTTAGGCTTCCCCTGCAGCCAGGCCTGTCTACCTCCTCTGATGGAGAAGGAAACTGTAACTGTTGCCTTGGCCTCTCAGCCCTTTATAAGGGCCTGCGGAGTGTTTGGGGCATGGCCACCCAGCTGACCGTACTCTCCCAATCATCCTGGGCTTTACCCTACTGCCCCAGCCTTCTCCATGGGCTGACTTTAACCCTTTGTGGCTGGGAGCGGGTAGCCACCCTGCTACACCCTATAAAATGGAGACATCTGGTCACCCTAAAGTTCTGTAATATTTGTATACTATAGTGCCCTTATGCATCTATTACTAACATCTATACCTAAAAAAAGCCATGAACGTGGAATAGTGAAAAATGGCTTGTGAGACGGTCGGAGTAAAACCGGTGATTGTAAAAACTATGCAAGAGGATTTAAATCATTTCATCAACAATTTCCCCCTCGCTCTCCTTGACATTTTAATGGAGTATTTGCCACTATTAGATTTGTGAAATAGTCCAAATATTGTACAACTTGTACAAGCAGCAGCTGCCTCTGGCACCCCTTACTAGGGCTACCTCTTATTGGACTTTGGAAAACACTTTTCAGCACTCTCAGCCTCATAATGAACATTAGATCTTTTTAAGTCCTACTTCCAGTGAGGGAGTTTTAAGAATTTGGTTACCAGGTCTGCAGACGGTGCATCAGTTTATGTGAATAGCAGAGTACTCTCCTGAACCCCAGTGGTGGGAGCCCACAAGTTGAATGGATACCCGGTTATTTTCAGAACTGGCTTAGCCCAACTCCATCAGAGAATAAATTTAAGACTCATGTTGTTAGTTTTAATAAACAAACTCAGTGTCACATCAGCTTTGTCCCCATCTCTAAATATATTCATGCCATCTGTCTTATAGTCTCAACAGGTAAAAACAATTGCATTGTAGGTTACTTACAATCAGTTCCCAGTTGTTCTGAACAGCTTGATATGTCCCATATCTTACTCAGTGGCTTGTGGTACAGACTAATAAATGATTTTTTTTATAGGAAGATGATAAGTTTAGGATTCCCTCTTCTGACCTATTAGAAACCAGTAAAGTTCAGGTTTTATCTTGGAAGCTTTGTATGATTTTTTTTTCCATGCAATTTTGTTCTTCTATTTCTTTCCATATATCTCTTGTCCTACGTTTTCAGTGTCATCTTTAATTAGAAAATGAAAATTAGTGCTTTGCTAATTTGTTTTTATGTCAAGATTTGTTGGCTTTTTTATATCTTGTCAGACAATCATATTCAGTCATTGGTGTCAAATTAAAGCACTTTTTATGGTCTGATGAATATGAAATGCACAGTTAACAAGTTCCCATTAGGAAGTTATACAACAAAGCACATCACAAACTATTACCACGTCTATTCAGCACTCATCCTGTGACAAACAAAGCTCTGTCATTTAGATTCACCATGGCAGAATCTTAAGACTATACCTATATGGTTGCAGAGTGTGACATACTATACCTTGGAGGAGTGTCTTGTAACCCCCATATTCCTCATCTGTATATAATTTTGATATTGCATATAAAGTATGCCATATGAGATATCAGGGAAAAGGTGATTTGCTGAAAGTCACTGTTCTATCTAAATATGTATATCTTTAGTGCATATGAAATGATGAGATTGTGTTGTATGATTGTCACTCAAACATGTTGTAAGCCAGATATTAGCTGTGCAGAGATGACAGCAAAAAAAGTAATTAATGCCCTGGCTGAGTGTCAACCAACCATAAACAGCCATTGTCCAGTAAGGAAGCTACAATTCAATGACTCACCTACATGAGGCCACACCAGGGGAATTACTCAGCAATGCCCACCAGACATGCCTGGACTTGTGTTTTCCAAGAACATGGGACTGCTCAAGATGAGCAGTACAAGACAGTATATTCCTGAGGTACAAAGCTGGGAGGTAGGGGGATTTGGCTGGTGACTCTCTCTGTGTGATTCATGAGTGGCTCTAGGAGCATTCATGCGATCCAGCTAGGTATGGGGCTCAACGTGTGGTTGTGCTGAGTGATAACAGCACCTGCTGGGGTTTGCTGCTGGTCACTAGTAAGGCATTGTGAGAGACAGCCCAGGTTGGAGAGAGTTAAGGGATCACAGGGGTCCCACGGTCCCAGGACGCACCCTGGGGATCCTATCACACAGAGATCAACTGTTTCAACAGAGTTCAGTTTGATGTCACTTGAATAGAGTGAGATTTTCTTTCAGCACTTGCGACTAAGATGAAATCAAGAAAGTGAATGATGATGTCATCAAGTAGGAGAACAGCGATCGTTGCCGGAAATTATAAATCAGGAGCAATCAGCTGATCCCATCACATCAGCTGGATCCAACCCAAGAAAAGCCAAGCTGTGGTCCCTGACATGATACAAGTGCGTCCTTGTGGCCAGCAAGAGCTATCATTGGCTGCGCCGTGCCATAAAATTGCTTAGAGGTGCAATACTCAGGTCCCAGCTCTGCACAGCAGTGTTGGCTTGAATGGCCAACATCCCTTTTATTAACTTGTCTAAACAAAATCATTCTGCCACAGAACTGCATTTCAGAAAGAGTTCCCTACTTTCTAGCATTTGCTCCAGCCACAAGGAATCCAGCACCCTTAAGAGGAGACTCCACTGCAGTCCCCATATTCCAGTGGCCCACACATAGATTTCTGTCCCTTTAAATGAGAAGCATCGAAACATGCCTCCTTCAAGTCATCAGGGTCAAGGCAGCATAAATTGGGGGGTGACTTTTCTCTGCCTGAAATTTTCAGTATGAATTTGTAACATCAATTTTTTTAAGACGCTGGCAAGAAGTCTAACCTCCTCATTTGTGGGTGTCTCCTCATGCTGGGTCAGCATTTCCTTTCTTGAAGTGAGCCCCTTTCAGAGGCTGAAAATATTAAGAGCATTCTTTGCTCTGTTGTATGTGAGCTAAGTAGAGTGGGAGGTCTCTTGCATCCACTCTTCAGGAGCTTTTCTAAAGTTGAAAGCAGGACTTCCAGTGGCCTCTGATTAGCATTAAGAGCGGCATGCAAAGGAGACTTTTGAAGTCCCCAATAAGTCATTGTACTGACCCTACAAAACCCAGGAACAAGGCTCCATATTCCTGAGCTCCATTTATTGGCACCTTTTCTAGTAACAAACTACTTCCGTATTTAGAGAGACAGCCCGTTTGTAGAGCACTCTCATATCTAGGTGGAGCCGGCCTTAGAGTTCCATGAGGATTGTGGGAAGGCAGAGGGAGGATATAGCAGAGGGGTGGATATGGCTAAGGGGTGATGGCCTGAAGAGAAGACTGTTCCTCAACTAGAAGGGAGCAGAAAAAGCATTCACCACAAAGCCAGTTTCTGTGAGCTTCTCAGATGTTGAGACTATCATATATGGAGAGGATCATCTTACCAGAAAGGACAAGGACCCTTGAAGAACTCCACACAATTGCAGTATCTTTGCCCCATCTTTGGTCTGCTTACTGTTGCTGTCTGTGGCACTAACGAGAGTCTGGGATGATGATGTGCATCCTCTGGGAGAGTTGGGCCTCCATATTTTAAGACATTGATTTCTCAGGAACACGTTCAGCAATTCAAAATCAACTGGCTCTGACCCTTGGGTTTGGCCCTACTCACTAGGTCTGACTGCCTATAGCTGTGATAAACTTCTGCCTTCATATTTTCTTCTTTCCTAATTGCTAACCTGAGAATAAATCAGGGTCTTTAAATTTCTTCCAACACCATTACCATAGCCCTGATCCACAGAGCCACATGTAACAGGTTTATTTCCTTTGTACCACAATATAAACTATTAGATAGCTCCCATCAGTTGTAGAGAAAAGTAAGCTCAGAGGAAAAGTAGAATGAGTTACTGAGACAAGGTCTCCACACCGGTCTGCAGGAATAAAATGGATAAGGTCTTGATCCTTCTCCCATTACAGTCAGTGGCAAAGCACTACTGTCTTTGTATGGATCGCGATAAGGCTGTAATTGCACAAATAATGACCTACTTTGAACTTGCAAATGTCTGTTTGTGCAGAGAGATGCAAACACAATATTTTCACGTACATTCCCGAAGCTCCTTTAAAAATATGTCCTACCTTTGCCTGATATAAAGAGAGAAAGAGAGATTGAAACAGCATGACTGGAAGACTTCATTCTGAAATATTTGACTAGTGAGTGTTTGCTGGGGTCAGTGGGATTCTGGACCCACAAACCTTATCAAGAAGCAAATTAAAATGCAAAACAGAGGGAAGTCATACTTCAAAGTCACCACAAAAAGTCCAGTGAATATCAATCTAAATTAATTTCAGCCTCTCTAATCAATCATCTCTTTATGAAACACAAATAAAATCCCATCAGAATGACATGTTATTAAAGAAAAAAAGAGATGTGCCCTAAACTTCTGGTGTCAATTCATATAAACGTCAGTTCACGCAGCAAGGTTAGAGCTCTGGGAGAACAGTACAATATTTTAAAGATCATTGCCAACTCCAGAGTAGATAAGCAATGGGAACAAAATGATTAGTGCCTACAAACCTGAGGGCAGTGGAGGAGAGCGACTGAAGGCGGCTAATTTGGCACCTCTTTGACCCTTAGAGGGGTCTTGTGGAATAAAAAGAATGTAAACAAGTCATCTAAAGATAAAGACCTGGCATAAGAATTTTTGGAATACCATTTCTGTTTAGAGTAGAAGCACCCTACTGTCCTTGCTCATTCAAAATGTCTATTGATTTAAATGAGAGGCTTGAACACAACAAGTTGGATCTGGTTCTTGATTATTATATTGTTACCTTTGTTACAGAAGAGCCAAATGGGGCCAAAGGGAAGTGGGCTTCTATTGTGCTTCATGGTGTACAAGCATGCTAGGAGACCGTCCTTGAAGAGACTACAGTCTAAACGGACAAAGAGTTGGGAAACAGAGGTGGTGTGAATTGTGCAAGGTCATACAACATCATTAGGATTGAAATAAGGGTTTATTAATAGGCCACATTGTAGTCAGCCTGCCTAAGGGCCACCATTCAGCCTGGTCCTCAGGCAGCCTGTTCAAGAGAGGAGCTCTGGATACCCCTGTGTGTGCACAAACATGCACTGCACAACAGACATGTAAGGATCAAGTTCTCTGACTATTACCTTCTGTGAAGGAGTCAGACCAGAAGGATATAGGAGAGTGCTGGAAGGCAGGTATATTAGTCTGAGGATGTGCAGGTCCCTGTTCCCTGGATAGCCAAACAAAGGCTACTCCAGGCCAATCAAGACACCTGGGGCCAATTAAGAAGCTTCTAGAAAGGAGTAGAAACAGCTAGCCTAATTGGGACACCTGAAGCCAATCAGGGACTGGCTGAAACCAGATTAAAAACTCCCAGTTAGTCAGGTGGCTGTGGGTGTCAGGAGCTATGAGAGGAAGTTGTGCTGTTGGTGAGACTGAGTGGTGGACAACATATCATACAGAAGGAAGGAGGCCCTGAGGTAAGGGTGAAGTGGAGATTGAAGAAGTGGAGACTGCTGTGGGGAAGTAGCCCAGGGAATTGTATTGTGTTTTGTGCCTAAAAGGTCAGCCATCTTAGCTGATACTATTAGGGTCCCTGGGCTGGAGTCCAGAGTAGAGGGCGGGCCTGGACTCCCCCCTTTTCCATCTTCCATATTGGCCTGTGATGAAGGTAACTCACTAGGCGGTGACTCTTGCCAATTATACTGAGAAAGGGAGGTCACTCTGGGGCTTAGATGAGTTTCTGAGGCCCCTAAATCTGCCAGGAAGCGCAGGACCCACAAGTACAGACTTGGAGCTTTGTCACAACTGGTGTCAAGGGTGGGATCATCATACACAGCGTGGCAGAAGAAAGAAGTTAAAAAAAAACAACAATAGTGCACTGGGGTTTTGGAATTTTTTTTTTGATTGGTTGGTTGTCCATTTGTTTTGTGCCACAATGGAGGAGGTGATAAGAGCTCTGGTACAAGCCACGGCAGCCCAGCAGGAGGCCACCCGGGTTCAGGCCAAGGCACAACAGGAGTCTATGCGGCTTCAGCAGGAAACTAATCAATTATTGATGAACCAGGCAATCCAAGATCATGCCCTCTTGCGAGAGGTAGTGGATCAGCTAAAGATCCTCACCACCCAGCCCCGAGGGTCTGATGGGATGCGAACCCTGAGGGCCACTGTTTGTCTACCAAATATGACATCAGAAGATGATGTTGAGGCATATCTCCTCTCGTTTGAGAGGACTGCTCAGCATGAGGCATGGCCCCAGGAGCAGTGGGCTAGCATTCTCACCCCTTTTTTGTGCGGAGAGGCCCAGAAGGCCTACTTTGACCTGCCTACCTCAGATGCCATTGACTATCTCCGGCTGAAGGCAGAGATCCTAGCACGAGCAGGGGTAACAGCAGCAGTACGGGCCCAGAAGTTCCATGAGTGGCAGTACCAGGAGAATAAACCCCTAAGGTCCCAACTATTTGACCTCATACACCTTGCACGGAAGTGGTTACAGCCCGAGGCGTGCAACCCGAATGAGATTTTGGAGACCCTGGTCATAGATCATTACATGCGGGGACTGCCACCAGATCTCTGCAAATGGGTAGGCCAGAATGATCCATCCACCTACGACGAGATGATCACACTGGTAGAAAGATGGATGACAGCCAGGGAGTTGACCCGACTACCTAAGGAAGGCCCCTTTCGGAGCAAGCACCCAAACCTAACCCCGGGAGGTTGGGTGACCAAAACCCCAGGAAATCCTAGGTGGAAGAAGGGGCGGGCTGAAAACCCTGGGGGACCCCAGAAGAAAGGGATTGGTCTAAGTGGGGGGAACCTTGGGTCTAAATCCCCTAATTCCTGTGATAGGGAAATAATTAGAAGCAAGTATAGATGTTATGCATGTGTAGAATGGGGACACCTAGCGGCACAATGTCCCAACACTGAGGAGCCCATGCAGTGTAACCTTGGGGATTGGGCAGACCCATGCACCCTAATCAATCCAGTCAGGGTTGCAGTCACCCCACACCAATATACAAAACCAGTGAAATTGAATGGGGTAGAAACTATGGCACTCATTCATTCAGGTAGTGCTGTCACCCTGATTTCAGGAAAACTAGTGAAACGCAGCCAGTTAATACAGGCTAAGCGTACGGGAGTAACCTGTGTACATGGGACTGTTAGCTATTATCCTGTCATCCCAGTAAGGATTGAAATCCAGGGATCCATCACTGGGGTAAAAGCAGGAGTGATCCCAAAACTCCCATACCCAGTGCTCATTGGAAGGGATTTCCCAGGATTTGGAAATTTGCTCCCACCAGAGGGAGAGGACAGACGAGAAGACTCTGAAGTTAAGGAGTCATCCCTAACAGAAAATCACCCTCCTTTCTTTGCTGAAATATCTCCCGAATTGTTCTCCACCTCTGGGAAGGGCAGAAAAACCAAGAAAGAAAGAAGGGCAGCAAAGGCTTTGGGCACTCGGATTCTGCTTCAGGGTCAGAACATGGCCTTGGTAGGCCGAAGGGCACAGGGAACTGAGAAAGAGACCCCCAGAGAGGAGGAGGAAGCAGAATCCAGTCCCAACCCTAATGTCACCGAAGTGACTGAGGAGGCAGAGACCAGTTCCTCAGAGTATGGGTCGATAGGTCCTGGAAGAGAGACTTTCGGGCGAGACCAGGCAGAAGATCCCAGATATGATAATGTCAGAAGAGAGGTGGCTGAGATAGATGGGGAGCCCGTGGAGGGTAAGGCCCGAGGGCCAGCGCCCTATTTCATGATCAAGAAGAACCTCCTGTACAGAGTGGTTCAAATACAGGAAGAGGTAGTAAACCAGCTCCTGGTACCCCAAAAACATCAGAGGGCAATACTAAGTCTCGCCCACAGTCACCTCTTTGGGGGACACTTGGGGGTAGAAAAGACCCAAGCGCGAATCTTGCACAGATTCTTCTGGCCAGGAGTACATGAGGATGTCCGGCGGTACTGCGCCTCCTGCCCTGAGTGTCAGTTGCACAGCCCTCGACCACATCTAAGGGCTCCATTGATACCTCTACCAATCATTGAGATCCCTTTTGAGCGGGTGGCCATGGACCTGGTGGGGCCTCTAGAGAAGACAACTCGAGGTCACCAATATGTGCTTGTCGTCTTGGACTATGCAACCAGGTATCCAGAGGCCATTCCCCTACGAAATACAGCCTCCAAGTCCATAGCAAAGGCATTGGTGGAAATTTTTGCCCAAGTTGGGCTACCGAAAGAGATTCTAACAGACCAAGGAACGCCTTTCATGTCAAAGCTGATGAAGGACCTCTGCTCTCTGCTCCATGTCCAGACTCTGCGAACCTCAGTTTACCACCCGCAGACCGACGGCCTGGTAGAGAGATTCAACCGGACCCTCAAGGCCATGATCAAAAAGGTGGTAAGTAGGGATGGAAAAGACTGGGATACCCTGTTGCCCTACCTTATGTTTGCCATCCGGGAAGTTCCTCAAGCCTCCACTGGATTCTCTCCCTTCGAGCTATTATATGGTCGCCACCCACGGGGCATACTAGATATAGCTAGGGAAATTTGGGAAGAGGAGCCTAATACAGGGAAGAATATAGTGGAGCATGTATTACAAATGAGAGATCGTATAACCCGAGTCACCCCTATAGTGTGAGAGCACCTGGAGAAGGCCCAGAAAGCCCAACAAACACACTACAACCGCCAAGCAAAGGTTCGGCAGTTCCAACCCGGAGACCGAGTAATGGTGTTAGTACCCACAGCAGAGAGTAAACTCTTGGCCCAGTGGCAGGAGCCCTATGAAATAGTTGAATCTATAGGAGAGGTAAATTATAAGGTACGACAACCCGGACGTAGAAAACAGGAACAAGTGTACCACATCAACCTTCTAAAACCCTGGCATACCCAAGAAGTGTGTAGTTGCTCAAAAGGACCCATTACAGGAGAACAAAAACCCTGAGCAGGTGAAGGTGTCTCCTGATTTAACACCAGCCCAAAGAGAGGAGGTGGTCGAGATGATCAACCGGAACCAAGATGTATTCTCATCTCGGCCAGGACGAACAACTGAGACATATCCCCACATCATTACAAACCCTGGGGCCAAGGTAACGATGAGGCCTTACCGGGTGCCAGCAGCCAAAAGAGAAGAAATCCGAGCGGAGGTAAAGAAAATGTTGGACTTGGGGGTAATTGAAGAGTCTCACAGTCAGTGGTCTAGCCCAATCGTGCTAGTACCCAAACCAGATGGCTCCACAAGGTTTTGCAATGATTTCCGTCGGCTGAATGAGGTGTCCCAATTCGATGCATATCCTATACCCCAGACAGACGAGTTAGTGGACCGACTGGGAAATGACCGGTTTCTGACCACTCTAGACTTAACTAAAGGGTACTGGCAGATCTCCCTTGCTGAAGACGCAAAGGAGAAGACCGCTTTCTCCACCCCAGATGGACTGTTTCAATATACAGTCCTTCCATTCGGTCTACATGGGGCCCCAGCTACCTTTCAGCGCCTTATGGATAAGCTTTTGCGCCCCCATGCTAGTTATGCAGCTGCCTACCTGGATGATGTGGTTATTCATACCGCAGACTGGGAAACGCACCTGGGAAAGGTTGAAGCTGTCCTAGATACCCTAAGGCGTGCTAGCCTTACCGCAAACCCCGCAAAGTGTGCCATAGGATTAACGGAGGTGAAGTATCTGGGCTACATTGTGGGACGAGGGGTAGTGAAACCCCAACTCAATAAACTAGAGGCCATCCAAAACTGTTTCGCAAGACCGGTTCGCAAGAAACAAGTCCGGGCATTTTTGGGGGTAGTGGGGTACTATCAACGCTTTATTCCCCATTTTGCCACCAGGGCAAGTGCCCTGACTGATCTCATAAAAGCTTGGGGACCTGAGATGGTGCGATGGACAGACACAGCAGAGAGGGCATTTACAGATCTAAGGACAGCCCTTTGCAGTGACCCTGTACTTATAGCTCCAGACTTCACTAAGGAGTTCATCTTGCAAACAGACGCATCTGAAGTTGGACTAGGGGCTGTCCTGTCCCAGATGGTCAGGGAAGAAGAACATCCAATCCTCTATCTCAGTAGAAAACTTCTCCCAAGGGAACAGAAGTATGCTGTGGTCGAGAGGGAATGCCTTGCCGTTAAGTGGGCCATGGAAACACTGCGATACTACCTGCTAGGTAGACAGTTTACCCTCATAACTGACCATGCCCCTCTTCAGTGGATGCAGCGGAACAAGGAGAAAAATGCAAGAGTGACTAGATGGTTCTTATCCCTCCAACCCTTCCAGTTCTGCATACAACACAGAGCCGGAAGTCTCCACGGCAACGCGGATGGCTTATCACGGGTGCACTGTCTGTCGACCCAAGTTGCCCAACCCCTTGGTGTTGAGCAGGGGGGAGGGATATGTGACGGAGTCAGACCAGAAGGATATAGGAGAGTGCTGGAAGGCAGGTATATTAGTCTGAGGTTGTGCAGGTCCCTGTTCCCTGGATAGCCAAACAAAGGCTACTCCAGGCCAATCAAGACACCTGGGGCCAATTAAGAAGCTTCTAGAAAGGAGTAGAAACAGCTAGCCTAATTGGGACACCTGAAGCCAATCAGGGACTGGCTGAAACCAGATAAAAAACTCCCAGTTAGTCAGACAAGACAAGCCCAAGAAAGAAAACAACAGAACACCACTGGCCATCACTTACAGTCCTCAGTTAAAGCCTCTCCAACGCATCATCAGTGATCTACAACCCATCCTGGACAACAATCCCTCACTTTCACAGGCCTTGGGAGGCAGGCCAGTCCTGGCCTATAGACAACCTGCCAACCTCAAGCATATTCTCACCAGCAACAGCACACCGCGCCATAATAACTCTAACTCAGGAACCAATCCATGCAACAAACCTCGATGCCAACTCTGCCCACACATCTACACCAGCAACACCATCACAGGACCAAACCAGATCAGCCACACCATCACTGGTTCATTCACCTGCACATCTACCAATGTAATATACGCCATTATGTGCCAGCAATATCCCTCTGCTATGTACATCGGCCAAACTGGACAGTCCCTACGAAAAAGGATAAATGGACACAAATCAGATATCAGGAATGGCAATATTCAAAAACCTGTAGGAGAGCACTTCAACCTCACCGGACACACCATAGAAGATTTAAAGGTCAGCATTTTGCAGCAAAAAAACTTCAAGTCCAGACTGCAAAGAGAGACTGCAGAGCTGCAATTCATTTGCAAATTTGACACAATCAATTTGGGACTGAATAGAGATTTTGAATGGCTAGCTAACTACAAAAGCAGCCTCTCTTCTCTCGCTATTCACACCTCCAGTTCAGCTGCTAGAGGAACACCTCACCTTCCCTGATTAGAGATAACAATCTGGTTCAGCCTGATTGGACTAACCTTGTTATCTCCCACCTGGTTCTTGCCTACCTATTTATACCTGCCCCTGGATACTTCCACTGCATGCATCCGACGAAGTGGGTATTAGCCCACGAAAGCTCCTGCTCTGAAAAAATTTCAGTTAGTCTTTAAGGTGCCACAGGACTCTTTGTCACTTCCAGTTAGTCAGGTGGGCTGTGGGTGTCAGGAGCTGTGAGAGGAAGTTGTGCTGTTGGTGAGACTGAGTGGTGGACAACATATCATACAGAAGGAAGGAGGCCCTGAGGTAAGGGTGAAGTGGAGTTTGAAGAAGCAGAGACTGCTGTGGGGAAGTAGCCCAGGGAATTGTATTGTGTTTTGTGCCTTAAAGGTCAACCATCTTAGCTGATACTATTAGGGTCCCTGGGCTGGAGTCCGTAGTAGAGGGCGGGCCCGGACTCCCCCGTTTTCCATCTTCCATATTGGCCTGTGATGAAGGTAACTCACTAGGCGGTGACTCTTGCCAATTATACTGAGAAAGGGAGGTCACTCTGGGGCCTAGATGAGTTTCTGAGGCCCCTAAATCTGCCAGGAAGCGCAGGACCCACAAGTACAGACTTGGTGCTTTGTCACACTTCCTACTTAGCAACCTTCTTTGTAGGAAAAACTATGGTGAGAACGCAACTATTAAGGAACTCTTCTCTTAAAAGTCAACTGACATTTTCTCTTTGCTTGGATATTTTTAAGAACATGGATAGGCACTATCTTTGGAAACCATTTTCCTTTCTTTTCATAACTGCCAGTCTTCTGTCATTATACAGCTGACTGGAAAATGGCTATTAGAAAAATAAGACAACGCCCTGTTTATTGATGTCCTAAATCCATTGATAAAAGCAGAAGTATGACAAGTAGGTATATAGTATGAGAACTGAGCACAATCTCTCACCAAAGATCAATTAAAACTTGCTCATGTTAGTCTGGTAAAATCACAATAGGATCATTAGCCTCTCCCTTGTGGGGTTTATGTAGCTTTACACTCCCTTTCTACCCTTGATCCTGTAGGGTGCTGAAGCCTAACAATCCCAAATAAGCCATTCCATTCTCTAGGACAGATGGATTTTATGATGTTCAGCCCCTCCACCTTCTACCCCGACACAACCCTATTCTGACCCAGCCATCCCAGAATTTCCCCTTTGCCAAGGCAAGTGGCAAGAAATACTGACATATGGCTAGCTATGCCAGACTACACAAGCTCAAAATTCCCCTATGCTAGATGTATCTTCGACTGCTGCCCAATAGTGGCTTTAAAGAAAGGGGATTTAAGAGGCACTGAGGAACTGGACTATTTGTGAATCCCCCACTTCTATTTTTAAAGAATCCTGGCTTTATTTTTTTTTAATAATCCTTCTGAAATTGACTTTCCATTCTCTTCTTTGGAGTCACTCCTGGCATACATTGCTCGAAAGGAAAAGGAGAATCAGGCCTTTTATTTTAGAAGAAATTTCAAAGAGGGAAAAGATTTTGCTGGAGGCTGGTCTGAAACAGATTGGAACAAAATCAGTGCCAACAGAAAAAACGTTTTCAATTATCATTAAATATCATTTATCCTGTTTTAATCTTATGCATAGAACATTTATTACTCCTGATAAATTGACCAACTATAAAAACAGACAAGTCATCCAATTGTCACAGGTGTAAAATGAAGACTGCTACTTTATTAAATATGTTTTGAACATGTCCTAACTTAGCACATTATGGGACTACAATAGAGGCTCACATTGCTAAAATTATACTTGCTGAAATTCCTAGGCACCTAATTTGGGCCTGTTCTGTAATTCTTTATAAAGATAGACATAGAAGGAAATTACTACCTGTTGCATTAGTAATTGTAAAAAGAAGGATTTCATCACAGGGGAAATCCATATTATCAGTATAGGCATAAGGACAATTTTGGGATCTAAAAAATATTATTCCTCTGAAGAAAGTCAGCTATATAGTTAGCAGGTATGCTTCTTCCATCACTTATAATAAATCAGAGTAATTACACTTAAATATAGAATTATACCACTGCAAAACCAGTGTAAGTGAGAGAAAAATCGGGTCCAGAAATGGTATTGTAGACTTTGATTTCCTTTGGGACCCATTCATTAAATATGGGACTGGCCCATAATCAGTAGCAAGATACAATCGGAAAACTTTGCTTCCAGAAAGGAACAAGATGTTAGCAAGGACCAGATTTTTAAAGGTATTTTGGACCAAGACTGTCACCTAGTATGATTTTCAAAAGGAGCTAGGCTCTTTTGAAAATCCCAACTAGTCACCTATCTGCATTTGTAGGTAGCTAAATACCTTTAAAAATCTGGCCCTGAAGCTCTAGCCCTCCTTGACACAGCCCACGTCACCAGGGATCATATTATCCTAGATTAAAGCAAATATCCCTCATATTAGTGCTCTCCAGAGAAGCTTCATCTTACAGGAGATGCAAAGAATGGGGAAGAAAATAAATTAAAGCTCTATCATTCATTTCATCAGGATATCGAAATTGCAATGCTAAACTAATATTAATATTGCTTGTCCACTTTTTGCTTTTATATTCCTCTGGTGCTTATTGTTCTATAGCAGTTCTTTCAATTTTATATCCCCAGAATAATTATTTGTTGTAAAATGTAGTTAGTTTACTGGAATTTTTCTTTCTGGGCTCTCTATAGTCTAGACGTCCTTATTTAGGCTAACTGCCATAGAAATGAAGAGGAGCTTGCCTGACCTGGGACATCAGGAATCATATATGCACATAAATTATTCTGGGAATCAAAAGCCCATAATGTAACAAAAAAAGAGTAACATTATTTCTGAGATGTGTAGGAAACTTACAGGATAGTCTGTTATGCATTTGGCTTCTGACTTTTTTTTTTTTTTTTTTGCAAACATCAAGGAAGATGACACCTTAACATGTTTCAGCTCAGATTATGACTCCCCAAGTGTACAGACTACATCTCTGCATCTAACAGCAAAATCATTTTTTCCAAACTAAACAGTCTGGTATTTCTTTGAGTAGATGAAGAACGTGTTAAAAATAAAATATAGAGTAATGGGTTCTTAAATGAATCATTGCATGCAATATAATTTCTGTAAACTATGTATCAAGTAAATCTTGCCTCACCAGAATGACACATGGAATTTAAAAATGTGAATATGTATTTTTTAAATCTTAGTACAATTAATTCACATTCAGTATAATGCAGTACATTTCTTAGGGCAAAATCCCAGCCCCCTATGCAAGGAAAACTTTTAAAGTCAATAGAAGTTATGCCTGCAGCAGGAGTACATGTTACAAAGATCCCATTCATAGATTTCCCTGTCTCTTAGATACGTAGATCCAAGGTTTACCTTTGTTAAATTGTAAGGAAGAGCATTCACATATTGTTCTAAATTGTTCCATTCCTCATTATGAAGCAATTGAGAGACCTTCCCTTAAGTATGCTACAGAAAGCCTCACAAGTCCAGCTACAGGATTATCCTGCCATGTCAAGATACTAGTCAAAATATACCCCTTGGGTGGGGGTTGCAGATGTGCCCAGTGTTGGCCTAATTCTGCCCCCACTGAAGTTAGACCATGGCTGAGTGATTCTGAAAATCCCACCCTGTGAATCTGGAAATGTAGCTACAGCTAGACTCCATCAGCTTGCATCAGAAAATGACCTCCCTTCTTCACTGTAGTAATAAATGATTTTCTTCTTCCTTAAGCATCATCGCTGGAACTGCCTTTTCTGGGTAACAGTAACAAACACCAATGCACAGGAAAGGGGAAAACCAAAACAAAAGTCTTGTGAAATATTTTGGAATTTTATTTTTCCATTTTTCACTTATGTTAGCCCTGTAATATTTGGGCATGGTGTCACCTAAAAGAACTTTGCCAAAGCAGTTGCCGTGGCGATCTGGATAAAATATGCACTTTAGTGGGTGCAAAGCCTGCTCACTACTGAAGTAATACACAGCTCCTCTACATTTAAGTCAATTTCACCTTTAGTGTATAAGATCTTTCATTTTTAAAATGCTTTGATCAGTATTTTGTAATGCATCTCAACTGTTTGTCTCAGCTGATCACTGTCAACCTATGGAGTGTTATTCTGATATAAGAACATAAACCTCCTTCCTCTCCTCCCCCCCATATAGTTACTATTTTGAATAAAATTAATTCATTCATTGCTATGTCATATTAAGTGTATCTAGTATCCTAGATGCATTTCCACCATTATAAAATACTCTAAGCTGGATGCTGATATTCCAAGTGAACAGTGCTTTCACTTTTTAAAAAATCCAGCCTTGTTCTAAACCAGAGGTGGGCAAACTTTTTGGCCCGAGGGTCACATCGGTGTTGCGAAATTGTATGGAGGGCCACATAGGGAAGGCTGTGCCTCCCCAAACAGCCTGGCCCCGACCCACTATCTGCCCCCTCTCACTTTCCGCCCCCCTCAAAATTCCTGACTCATCCAACCCCGCCTTCTCCTTGTCCTCTGACACCCTTGCCCCTACCAACTTCCCCCCGGGACCTCATCCCTATCCAGCCCTGCCTTCCGCTACCTGTTCTCTGACTGCCGCGACCCCTGTCCACACTCTCGACCCCCAGAGAGGACCCCCAGAACTCCCATGCCTATCTACCCCCCCAATTCCCTGTCCCTTGACCACTCCCCATTCCCCCCAGTAGGGAATTCTGCCCTAAAACTATCTGGCCCTTTATTGCATTTGAGCTTTAAATTCTTATTTTTTCTATGGAGAACTTTCAAATCTTAGCCTCATAGGAAAAATACCACATCAAACTGAACATAAACTAATAATTCATCTGAAGTCAGTGGATAAAACTGAGTATAACTGGTATAACAGATATTAAAATCAGGCCCACCAACTTAAGAATAACTTGGATTTATTGAAATCAATGGCAAGAATCCCAAATGTCTTCCCCTGGCTTTGAAATAGGCTCTTTGGCTCTCAGATTCACCTCAGGCCTCAGCCTGAACTCATGTACATTAGAGTAAAATGGGACTATTAATGGAGTTTTGCTAAAGTAGAACCAGCCTAAGTGAAATTAGAATCAGGCCCAATGAAATGAATCATATTGTTGAAAAAGCTAGAGTATGTGAGATCAAAATCAGTCCCTGCATATTGTCATTCTGGAAAAGTGTTCTCCTTTTGTTTGTCTTAGTAAATGCTTTAATGGGAGAAAAGTGCTTTACAGGCAAAATTCATATTACCAAAACCAATTGGATTTACAATTTGTTTTTATTACCACTAAAGGAGCACTAATTCAAGCTCTGGATGCAACATAGTGCCACGGAATAACAATAATCTTGTTTTTATAGCTCTAAACATGTTGAAAAGCTAAGCCTTTCTTCTTCTACATAGTGACCAAATGCCATTATAACTTATAAAATGTAGCTGACAGTCATAATTTGTCTTTTTGTTGATGGCCTTATGTTTCTATCTAACACACAGTACTTTTGTTCAACAATACTTCACATGCTGTTCTTCAAAATAAGCAAGACACCTAAATTTTCGAAGTATGATTTCATCCAGATAACTACTGCTGATTTTAGCTATAAAACCTTGGCAAGAAGCCTAAAAACTTTAAAAATGGGGAGAATCAAACATAGGGGGCACTTGAAAGTTACCCACGTGGTGGTAAAATTCACAATTTTGTCATTCTTTAGGCATAACAGGAGTTTTTCCATTAATTTCAATGGGCTTTGGATCAGGCCCTTAAAGTTTGGCCATGTGAAAAGTCTGCTAAGTCAACTCTTTATTGAAATGATCCATTAAATGAAGTTTTATGAAGATCATATTGCCTATATAAATATCAGCAAAAAACCCCAACAAATACAAGACGGAACTAAAAAACAACACAATCCCCAACAACAACAAATAAATGCCAGGACTGAGGCTAGAATATCTTCATATTGCTTGAGCAGAACCTTCCATCTGACCCCAGAAAGCATAAATAGTATTTAAAGCCATAAGCAGCTATGGAAGATTGCAGCCAACAGAGCAATTGCCTACAATGTATTGAAATACAAAGGGAAAAGGGCTGTGAAAACAACATTTACAGTAGTGCAAGCAAATCTTGGTTCCTAGAAGCTCCTCTGATAGATCAATACCATGCCACCCTAACAGGATGCTTACTAATTTCCACCTAAACTGTGCCCATTAACTATTCCTGATATTTTCAGCATGAACTACAGCACATCTTGAGGTTTTAATCAGATGACTAGAGTCACATGGCAAAGAGGTCATAAGCAAATCATGCCTTTTGGCAGTGGAAGTATCATGAGGATCAATGCTGCACTGGAAGTTGCCTCAGGGAACCTTAAGGCTTAATCTTTCCTCTGCACGGGATCATTGGCCTTGATTGTGTCATCAGGGCTGATTTTACAAGGGGATATTGTCAGTGACGTGTGTAGAAAGGAGTACATGCAGGAGGGCTGATGAGGATGGCTTTTCTACCATTTATTGTCAGGTTGACAGATTTGATGCACGCTTCTTTAAATAGAAGTATATTCCCCTTTGGTGAAATCTGCTCACTGATGAGTTACATTTGATTGGTTCAATTTGCCTTCATAAATAATAAGGCCAGAAATGACCGCGGCGATCATCTAGTTTGACTTGTTTTATAGACACTGGCTTTACATATTTATAGCTCTAGTATTTAGTATCCAACACGGGGGTGGTACTAGATTAACAGTCCCACTGGTTAGAGGGGTGGTGTTTGAGGATATCAATAAACAGAAAACACTAACACATACAAAGAAGCTAAAGAAAGCAACTGACAATCATTTATGTATATTTACATATATATTTTGCCTTTATGCCTGATATAAAGATCATTGCAAGAAAGCAAACTGTGTATGAGCAATGTGCTATTGCTTCATTTTAAAGTGTATGCTTGGGGTAAATTGCTGGGAGACAATAGGACTGTCGCCATTGAGAAATGGTTGGCTTTGTTCACAGCTGTGTAATTTCCAACCTGATAGATTGTCTACACAGAGACAGAACAAATATGTGTTGTCCTAAAAGCCTGAACTTTTTTTTGTTTCCCTTTAGAATTATTTACTTTCTTTCCAGTCAGAAATGAACATATTTCATCAGTGTAGAAACCCCAGAGTGTAAATGTAATTTCCTACAGCTAAAGCAGAAACTTCACAAAGACACTTATGACTATCACTCATATTCAGGAAAATAGTTTCTTCAGTGGTATTAATAAAATTGACACATGGAACATTTCCTCAAGTGGCAAAAGTGGGATATATTTGTAAGTAGCCTTTGTTTAATTTATCTTTCTATTATATTTTATCCTTTCAGAAGAAATTAACATACCCACATGCTATGCTGTAGCAGTTACACAAACAGGTCATGAACGAGAAAAGGTTCTTGAGCATTAATAACTTATACATCAATGAAAAAGTATTGCTCTAAGGTGAGCACCATTATTCTTGGAAACATGTTGTAATACTGTGAATTCTGTAGCTTTGATTACAGGCATGAGATGGTGATTGAAATCAAGGTCAGACAAAAACAACCTAATCTGGCAAGTATTGTATTTGGACTTGAAAATGCCATAAAGTTCAGAAAATGACATGATAACCAATTATAATGGAAGTAACAAAAAAGGATTAGAGACAATGTAAAGTTTTTCTTTAAAAATCAGATGTATTTTAACAGTCAGACTTGAAAAATCCCATCTCAAAGCAAGTTCCAATTTTTCATCTCTTCTTAGTGTCATTAGGTACAGCTCCTGTTAAAAGTCAGAACATAGTCATGGTTCCAGGAACAAAAAGTTAAACTTCACTGATTCCATTATATAGTGAGCCAGGTGCTGATCCCAGTCCCAGTTTAGTTCTGGAGTAATTTTATTGGATTGAATGAGCTCAGTTACAACACTCTAAACCTAGAGTGACTCCATTGGGCCTGATTCTGATTTTACTTACACCAAAAAGCACCCTACTGACTTCAGTGAAGTTGCTGTACACACTCATTGGTATAACTCAGAGAAGAATGTGGCCCACTGAATATCATGTTACAGCAGAAAACATCCTTTACTACAGTGTAATGTTGCTGACCTGTGTTGTAGCAAGGTCTTACAGGTCAGCTTCCCATTGGAGAAGAGATTAGTGACATGGAGCTTTAGTGCAACATATTAATTTTACACTGTTTACATCAGACCTGCAACAGGGGTGCTCACAAATGACACTCAGGCAATCTGCTTTTTCAGCACTCAAAGTCCAACACCAATGCCTGGAACACAGGGAGCAATGCTGCCTTAAACTTTACTTTATTTAGCAAGATTAAGGCAGAGAGTAAACTCCTGTGCTGTTTGCCACAGCTACATCCAAAAGAAACTGCATCACAAAACAATGACACATTTATTCAGACTGTACACCACTTGCATGCTAAGAAAAAAAAAGAACTTGTAAGACTATGTAGCAGCACCACCTGATGACCCCTGCCATAATAATATAAATATATCGTTTCTCTTTGGGGGGCAGATTCTGTACTTAACAGAATGGCCCATGTTGAGGGAGATCCAGAGCTATCTGGACCCAAAGGGAGCTTTGGGAGGAATTGTGTGTGGGAGACAAAATCTTTCCCTCTACTCCCCATTGTGTAGGTGGTTGAGGGTGCTATAGTCTGCTTTCCACTGTGTAACAGTCACCAGGTCCTTAAGCCAATGCAGAAAAAGGAAGTAATGGAGTAATTAGCTTACTACAAAGGAAAGGACCTAGTGGTGGGAGGGTCAGTATGGATGGGTGGAAGCTCAGGTAGAGTCAAGGGATGGGGCTGGAACAAAGGAGCATATAGTGCTTTGACTGGAGCGGCACCCCATTGTGGACCTTCCAGGTACTCGGACACAGTCTCAGGTCTCCCCAAAGGGGGAAAAAGACTCCATCTCTGGTGTCCACTAAGGCTCTGGACCACTGGCTTATTGACCCTTCAGTCTTATCCCGTTCTGGACAGAGTTCCAGGGCTCTGCCCCCAAAATGTTCTACAACAAAAAGCAAATGTACTAGCCTGTCTCCCTAGTTTTTAGGGTGGGGGCAAAGGGTGTGTGATCCTGTCCTTTTTCTTGGGTTTGGTTCCCAAACAGTCTCTTTCTCAAGCATTGCTCTCTTCTTGGGGTTTAGCTGTTCTAGCCCAGTGGCTGCTCTGGCTAGCAGGCCTGTCTCTGCAGCTCTGCAAGCAAAGCTGTCTTCAGGAAGAGAGGCAGAACTCCATCCTCCTTCCTGGCCAATTAACGTTGAACTTAGCCAGGCTCCTTTTATTTTCTGTTGAGGCTTGGCATTAGCTGCTGGTATAGTGGAGTGGGGCTAACTGGACCCAAAGCCTCTCCTTAACTACTTCTCTGCTGATATGTTCACATTCTGCCCTGTGATGAGGCAGAGACTGAGGAATCCATTTTATATCCCACATTGGGTCCCGCATTTGAAGCATTAATGCCCCACTGTGCAGTTTAGGATTTTGGGGGATGTTCAGGCCCTTATTGTGCTATAATTTGGGAACTGAGGATGAAAACAAATTCCAATGTGTCTCCAGTCATTTGGGGAAGGAGTTAACTGATTCATATTGACTGTAAATATAACAAATGAAATAAGAAATAAGAGCCAGCATCTACTCTGGAATAATTCCAGTTCTGATTGATTGCTCACTCTCCGAAAGGGATAGATTCATTTTATCCTACTGTGAGGCTTACCACCATTTTACTTCACTGGAAAATGGAGGTGCATGAGTCCAAATATCACCAATCCGAAATCAGGCAATTAGTTTCTCTTAGGTATATTTCTATCAATCTTACAGCTGAAAAATTCAAGCTCTCCAAAGCAATTTATTTAGATGATGTTTCTGTTTAAATCTGAAAGTAGTATTTCAACACTGCATCAACAAGACAACTCTTATAGGTGGGGTTACTTTGAAATATGCATGATTTTTGAGAATATCCACTTTTTATGCAGAGAAATGCCTTGGGGGATATTATTGTCTCCTGATAATCATATCACATGCTGTGTCTTATTGCTTATAATTCTCACTTTCTTATTAGAAAGCCCATGTTCCATTAGAATCTTTATATTACCAACTGACACATACTTTAATGGATCCTGAGCTCATCTTCTAGGTTCAAAGTAATTATAAAGGGAGCTCAATATTTAGTTGAAATTAGAAATCAATTATTCCAACAACTTACAATTTTGCTACTACTTTAAGGGGGCTGTTCTAATTTTTTGAAATGTGTGTATCTTGTTTTCCCAGCAAAGTAATTCCCAAAATTCAGTTACCAAATACGTTGAACTATATGTCAATATATTCAGGGTATTCGGCAGCAAGGTGTTTGAAAGTGGATTTTATAATGCAAAGGTGCTAGTGTAAGTATGTAGTAATATAAAGAAACTGATTTTTTTTATTGGTATATGTTGGGGAACTATTTTAACCATCTACTTAGGAATCTTTCTTCATCTCCACACTAATAATGGCCAAGGCTCACAACCTTGAGCTACATTCTAGATGAAGAAAAAGCAGATGCTCTATGATCATGGCGTCTGCGAATTAGGGCTGGGTGGGAAATGGTTTTTCCATGCTGAGAGGATTTTTAACATTTTGAAATTTTTTCCTGTTGCAAATCAGGACAAAATGTCAAAATCTGGAAAATTCACAGACCAAAAATCTGAAAAAAAAAATTAAGCTTGGGGCAATCAAAACATTTTGTTTCAATAATTTCTAAACATTTTATTTTCATTCTGACTTTTACCTTTTTTAGAAACATTTTTTAATGACAATCTATCAGAATTTCTAAATGAAAAGTTGTTTTGACTCCAAAAATCCAAATTTTTTGGTGCAACAATCTCAAAATGTTTTTTAACATTTTTAACAAAATTGTTCGAGTCAGGGGTTTAGTCAAACCCACACAGTTTCACAAACATTTTCTGTTTTGATGATTCACCATTTATTGATGAAAAAACATCTTATCAGAAAATTCTTGATCAGCTCTATTTGGATTGTGAAAGGTCTGGACTAGATGGCCCGAAAGGCCTTAGCCATCTTTAACTAACTGTTCTAAGGAAATTGGTTCTGGAAAATATTAGTAGTGTTCAAAAGCTTCTCTAGATACTCTCTAACTTCTCTAGAGACTGTCAGCTTTTAATGTCATTCTGTATGTACTTTTGCTGAAAATGGCCTTGCTGAAATGAATCCGCTGCACCACAAAGGCTCATGACTATAAAATTTTCCAAAGTACTAAGTCTTCTTGGAGCACAAAAATGACTTTGCATTAGTTCTGCTTCAGCACTTAGCAGGAATGGGGGATGCAGACTAGCAGAGCATTGTCTCACCCATACCCAAAGAAAAACAAAACAGAAAAAAATACTCATGCTCCAGGGACCTGATGCTGTGAGGTGCTCCTGAAGGTGCTTAACTCCTGAAGGTGTTCATGTATTTTAATGTAGCTTTTCCATAAGTAGGTTTCAACCCATTGTTATGGCCACATTCTAATCTATATTTTGCATGTTGCATGTGCTTCTAGAAAGCAGCGTTGCTGGTGTCGAATAGCTGGTACACTCCACTTCAGAGATAGCTGCATTTCAGAGTTACATGAGTGACTATGCATATAGGGCAGTGGTGGGCAACCTGCGGCCCGTCCGGGTAATCTGCTGGTGGCCACCAGATAGCTTGTTTACATTTGCACAGCCGTCTGCAGCTCCCAGTGGCTGTGGTTCGCCATTCCTACTCAATGGGAGCTGCGGGAAGCGGCGACCCGTGCCACTTTCCACAGCTCCCACTGGCTGGGAACGGCGAACCGCAGCTACTGAATACAACGCCATGTAGTAGACAGGAGCTGAATTCTGCTCTTACTGACTCCAACGTAAATCAGAGAAAACTCCTTTGTGCTTAATGGGGTGACACCAGCGCTCTGAATGCAGGCATTGCCTTTGCCATGACACACAGTGAATGCAGTCAGAATGTCAGATTTATTTGTGAGCAATAATAGGGCTGGATTTATAATAGATATATATTAGTACTGGATCTGTTCTTCAGAGAATTTTACAAGCAAGTGGTAGTCACACAAACCATCATGGGTAATGGAAGTACATTGTTATTCTAGAGTATGATAGAAAGTTTAGCAAAGGGAATAAAGACAAACAGAATTTTAACATGCTAATTATTATTCCCTTCATTTAACAACTACACTGCAACTGTTTTTGTCTTATTTTAAGAGCTGTGATATCTCATTGACCTTAGATTTGTGAAAATTAGTTAGAATTAGGAATAGTATGTCAAATGGGAACACCTGTTTAGTAGGATAAACATATTTAAATATCAACCTTTCTGTCTGATTGGGTTTTGTAGATGCAACTACTGATTGGGAACAGGCATTTCACGCCCTGACCTTCCAAGATGGTAGAAAATGAATGGTGAACGTATGCCATTAAACTTTGTTATTATCAAACCATCTCATTAATTTAAAAGGGCAGTTTCAAGAGCTACCTTTTAGTTTATTTTTCTTTTTGTAATGCATCATGACTTGTACCATTCCTAAGAATCATGAGAAGAAAATTCTGGGCCATATCCTCAACTGGTATATTTCAGCATGGAACCCCTAAAGTCAACAGAGGTATAATGATCTGAGCTGGTCAGCAATTTTTATTAGGCTTTGTTGTTGTTGAAAAATGCTGATTCATCAAAACTGAGGCCATGGTTACACTGGCACTTTATAGCGCTATAAAGCCCCTACGAGCGCTATAACCTACTCTCCGTCCACACTGGCAAGGCACTAATAGCGCTATAACCGCGGAGTTATAGCGCTATTATAAATCCACCTCCTCATGGGGAATAAGGGCTGTAGCGCACCTGCTGTAGCGCTACAGGAAGAATGTGGACACCCACTGCGTATTAATTGGCCTCCAGCCTGTCCCATAATTCCCGTTCGAGCCACTCTGGTCATCACTTGCAAACTCTTTTGTCCTGTCCTCAGGTGACCACATGTCAGACCCGCCCTTTAAAGTTCCAGGGAAATTTGAAAATCCCCTTCCTGTTTGCTCCAGCCAAGCGTGGCGTGCTCTCAGGGAACCCTTGCAAGTGATCATTCTCATTGATCAGATTGATTGCGTGGCGTGGTCTCAGGGAATCCTTGCAGGTGATCATTCTCATTGATCTGATTGATTGCGTGGCGTGGTCTCAGGGAATCGTTGCAGGTGATCATTCAGATTGATCATCATGACTCCACGTCCCATGCCTCCTCGCAATAGGCGATCCCCAGCATGGAGCAATAGTGAGGTGCTGGACCTCATCAGCTGCTGGGGGGAAGAGGCTGTTCAGTCTCAGCTGCGGTCTAGCCGCAGGAATTTTGACACCTATGGGCAGATATCACGGGCCTTGGCAGAAAGAGGCCATGAGCGGGACACTCTGCAGTGCCGTGTTAAGGTAAAGGAGCTTAGGAATGCGTATCGCAAAGCCCGCGAGGCAAACGGCCGCTCCGGGGCAGCCCCGGTGACTTGCAGATTTTATAAGGAGCTGCACGCGATACTTGGTGGTGATCCCACGGTCACTCCATCGACCACCACGGACACTTCCCAGCCCACCAGTGAAGGGGGGGGGTGAGGAGGAGGATGAAGAGCAGGAGGATGAAGAAGAGGAGGAGGATGAGGACGAGGCAGCAGCGATCCAGGGCACGGAGGAGTCCCTGGACGCATGCAGCCAGGAGCTCTTCTCAACCCAGGAGGGCAGCCAGCCACAGCGTCCGGCGGTTGCAGGGGCCAGCTCAGCAGCGGATTGCGGAGGTAAAGCTGCTTTTCTATGGGGAAGGCTGGCAGCTTGGGGTGGAAAGGGATGAGGGGGGCATTCCACCTGGTGCTCTGTTCAAGCCAGGAGGAGGGCAGGGGGGCATGCAGCCAGGAGCTCTCCTCTAAAGCCAGGAGGAGGGCGGACAGCCACAGCGTCCGGCAGTTGCAGGGGCCAGCTCAGCAGTGCATTGCGGCGGTAAAGCTGCTTTTCTATGGGGAAGGCAGGCAGCTTGGGGTGGAAGGGGATGCTTGCATGCTTGCCTACATGTGGAATAGAGCATTGATGTAGTCTATCACCTCGCGGTAGTCATCATCAGTAATCTCTTCAAAGGTCTCAAAAAGAGCACTTGCAATGCGCCTGCGCAGGTTTCCCGGGAGAGCCAGCGTGGTCCCCGTCCCGGTCACGGTCACTAGTCCCTGCCACTGTGCCACAATGGGTGGGGGGAGCATTGCTGCACATAGGCACGCTGCATATGGCCCTGGGCGGAAGCCGCATCTTAATAAAATCCCTTCCCTTTGCTCCTCAGTGACTCGAAGCAACGAGATATCTTCCAGGACAAACACCTACGGAGAATGTTGGAACAGTGTTCAGAGTAGGGCTCCTGCCACTTCCCGGCACTCCACCCCCCCCCCGCCCCCGCCACAGCTTTTCAGGGCAGGGAAGAAATCCTTCCCCCTGCCTGCTGCTCAGAGTGGGGCTCCTGCAACTTACCGGCACTCCCCCGCCACAGCTTTTCAGGGCAGGGAAGAAATCCTTCCCCCTGCCTGCTGCTCACACTGGGGCTCCTGCAACGTACCGGCACTCCCCACCCCCTCCCCTGCCACAGCTTCTCAGGGCAGGGAAAAAATCATTTCCCTTGCCTCTGGAGTCCACTCACCATGGCAGGGGCTCCGTTGCTGTATCTGTGCTGTCTGCGGGACAGCCAAACGGGGAATGCGGGGGAATGATAGGCATGTCTGCTCTTTACAAGGGAATCACTGTGAAATGTATCTTTTTATTTTAGAAGGGTCGTCCTTCACCCCTTCGCCATCGCTCTTATCAACAGCTGAGAGGCTCAGGCGACTGAGGAAGCGGCCACGAAGGAGCAAAGAGGATCTTGTACAGCAAGTAATGCAACAGGCTGTAACGGAGAATCGAGTTGCACAGAGGTGGAGGGAGAATGAGAGCAAGTTGAGGGAGAAGGCGCGGAAGGAGAACGCGATTCACCGCCGGAAAAGCACCGACAAGCTGCTCTCATTACTGCAGCTTCAATTGCAGAGTATGCAGCGGCTTGTCACCCTTGCAGAGCAGAAGCTCCGCACCCACCACCCCAATTATCGTTTGCCCCAACTCCCTTCCCCTTCCTTGCCTCTGTACCCTCCAGGCCAGTATCATCAGCCAAATGGTTATCACCATCCACAGCTGCCTCCAACCCCTCTGTCTTCACCGGACAACCCCCAGACCCCAGACCATTATCCACTGCAGTCTACCCCTAATAACATGCCTCACTGGCCACCGCAAATGGGGTTCGGGGGACATGGCCAGTTTGAGGGCACTGGAGACTCAGAGACCCGGACATACTCCGATCTCTGACTGACCCCACGACACCCCCATTGCACCTCCCCTGCCTTCCCCCTCACATGCATCACAATATTTTCTTTCAGCAACCGAAGTACCTGTTCAATAAATGAATTGTCTTCTTAATAAATGGGTTTTTTTTATTAAGTGTACATACATTATTATAGGCTACAGAAAAGCAAATGCCTGTTCCTGTTAAAAGAATGCTCCCTCCCTCCCTCCCTCCCTCCATCTGCACCTCACTTCAGAACTGGCTTTCAGCCTCAAAATGCTCCCTCAAGGCTTCCCTGATCCTAACAGCCTCGCGCTGGTCCCCTCCATGAACCCTGCTCTCTGGCTGGGCATATGTGGCCTCCAGGCGTTGAACCTCAGAGGACCATGCCTGAGTGAAGCCTTTGCCCTTCCGCTCACAAAGATTATGTAGGGCACAGCATGCGGAAATAACCGCGGAGATACTACCCTCGGCCAAATCTAGCCTCCCATAAAGACAACGCCAGCGCGCCTTCAGACGCCCAAAAGCACACTCCACAGTCATTCGACAACGGCTAAGCCTGTAGTTGAACCTTTCCTGACTGCTGTCCAGGCTCCCTGTGTACGGTTTCATGAGCCAGGGCATTAAAGGGTAAGCAGGGTCACCAAGAATCACTATGGGCATTTCCACTTCCCCCACGGGGATCCTCTGGTCTGGGAAAAAAGTCCCCGCTTGCAGCTTCATGAAGAGGCCGGTGTTGCGGAAGATGCGTGCGTCATGCACCTTTCCAGACCAGCCAGCGTTAATGTCAGTAAAACGCCCACGGTGATCCACAAGCGCCTGGAGAACCATGGAGAAGTACCCCTTTCGGTTAACGTACTCCTCAGCTAGGTGGGCGGGCGCGAGAATGGGTATATGGGTCCCATCTATCGCCCCACCACAGTTAGGGAAACCCATTTCTTCAAAGCCAGCCACGATGTCATGCACGTTATCCAGAGTCACGATTTTTCGTAGCAGGATGCGATTGATGGCCCTGCACACTTGCATCAGCACAACTCCAACGGTCGACTTTCCAACCCCAAACTGGTTGGCCACCGATCGGTAGCTGTCTGGGGTAGCCAGCTTCCAGATCGTGATAGCCACCCGCTTCTCCACCGGGAGGGCAGCTCTCAGTCTGGTGTCCTTGCGCCGCAGGGCAGGGGCGAGTTCAGCACACAGTCCCATGAAAGTGGCTTTTCTCATTCGAAAGTTTTGCAGCCACTGCTCGTCGTCCCAGACTTGCATGACGATGCGATCCCACCACTCTGTGCTCGTTTCCCGTGCCCAGAAGCGGCGTTCAACAGCCGTGAGCATGTCCGTTAATGAGACAAGCAGCTTTGTGTCGAATGCATTCACCGCTTCGATCTCGTCTTCAGAATCATCACTGTCATCCTGCATGTCAAGGAATAACTCCACTGCACACAGAGATGTGCTGGCGACAGTCGTCAGCATGTCCCTCAGCAGTTCTGGATTCATTGCAGCACTCGACAATGGAAGACGGAGCGTGCCTTGCTGAAACCCTTGAAAGATGGCGCCGGAGGTGGAAGGAAACACAGGGATTGCTGGGATATGCCAAAAAGCATCATGGGTAGTTCAAACAGGATATAGAATGCCCCGCAAGTGACGCCCCCCCTCCCACAAGCCATTGTGCTAGATCAGGAAGAGGTGTACTGTGGGATACCTGCCCTAATGCACTGCTCTTAATGCCGTATTAACTGCCGCAAATGTGGCCATGCTATAGCGCTGGAGCATCTCAGTGTGGACATACAATAGCGCTATTATTATTGCTGTATAAGGCGAGCGCTATAAGCAATAGCGCTATAATTTTGTAAGTGTAACCATACCCTGAAACTGTTCATGGGAAAGGGTCAGTTAAATTTCTGTTCTTCAAAATGACTTTTCAGTTTTAAATTTAACATAATTTCTATTTAGAAATGCTTTAAAATAAAGACTAACAGTCAAAGTGGAAACAAAAATATTCCAATTATCAAAACAAAATGTTGTAATTGACCCAAATTGAAATATCTTTTGGTTTGTCTGTTCCGAAACATTTTCAAGGTTTTGACATTTTTCCCGATATAGCATGGGGGAAAAATCAAGCTCTCAGAGATTCTCACAGAATGAGAAAATGATTTCTCAGGATAATACATAATACAATGTGTCAACAAAACTCTCATTGACTTTTATAGGTGTTTTAACTAAGGAGTATATTTTGGCCTATAAAATATAATCATCTCTCTTTACTGAGTAAGGTTAAATTTTCTGAATAATGTAACATGACAATGTCCGTTTATTAAACATAAGGGACAATCAGTTTAATTCTGTAGCTGAATATTTACTACCACAAGTAAGTATAGCAGTATAATCACTATTTGACCCTGTAAGTTTCTAATAAATGCTTTCTTTGGGCTAAGGCTCAAATTTAGAACAAAGCCATATGCAAAATTTGCTTCACATGAAGAAATTACATATACTGGTTTTAGATTTGCAGCCATAATCTTGTCAGAGCAGATTATCAAATGATTACAGCAATAAAAAAATGAATTGGGGTTTAAACTTTTATGAAAAAAGCAGTTATATTGTTGGATCAGACTTTTTAATGGACTGCAGGCATTAAACAGACCTTGTATTAGGCTTTTAAATTAATGGGTCACTATATAACATTCCAGTCTTCATAGCTTTATAAGATTAATGCTTGCTTATATAGAAAATTCAATGGCTCATTTAATTTCATATGAATGTTTAAAATTAAATTGCTTTTGGATTAAGTCTAAACTCATTATTCATTTTAATGTCTGAAAGAACTTTCATTTTTCTTTCATTTTATTTAATCAAGTGCATCATCATTAAGTATAGGCTATGAACCTAGGTAGCTGAGAAATAAAAAGAAGTTTATTAATTTAGTTTAAAAAGATCAATTTGTTAAACTTTATTTAATGCTATGACCATTTTAACACAATTTCAGGAAAAAGAGTGATTTTTAGCTGTTTTGCTGTCTTTTGATTATATTAAATGTATACTTTGCTTTTGGTAATTCCTGTATCTGAGGTGTTACTCAGGCTGAGTATTTAGAATGCACAATTTCTTGTTAAGTACAAGTTTTGTATTCACCTCTCGCTTTTGCATATTGAAAGATTCATCCATTGCACTGAAGTCAATGGGACGTCTGACAGAGCTAGGTTCTCAAGTGGTGAAAATCAGCTTAACTCAATTAACTTCAATGGATCTACATCAATTTACACCATCAGAGAATTTTTCTAATGTATGTCTCCTAGAGGCATAGAGTGAGCTGATAGTGGATCTTTCCTAGCTTTACCTGATGAAAGAACCTTTGATAATATGAATAAAAAGTAAAACCTTTGGAGCATTTTCAAAGAAGGAGAAGACCTTTAAACTTACTTATCAACAGATCTCAGAGATCAGTTTCCTCAGCTGTTCCCTACAAATTCATTGTATTATCTGCCAGGAGTATTCACATTCATCACAGATTTACAGAACGTGCACTAATTTTAAGATCTGGTATTCTTTAAACACACACACAACCTTTTATTATGTAAACCTTAATATGTCTTAATATGTTTTATGAGGAAAAATGGCTGAAGAAGTACAACCCCTCCTCCCGGGGATCTCCCTGGGACTGTCAGAGTTGAAGAGAGTCAGATAATGAATTATTCAAAATGAATGGATAGCTTGGGAGAATCCTTAACTTGCATAAAACAAAGTTAGCTTCCTTAAATAAGGTTTCTCAGTTGCTTCAGCCATAGGCATATCTCAGGCAGCAAACTCCATTTCCCTCTTTCAGTGTAGATGCTACAGTGTACTACCCAGCAAGGGGAAAATGTATGTCTTATAATACTAAAATTAAAATAATCACACCTACTTCTTTTATAGCACTTTTCATCAACAGATCTCAAAGAGCTTTACAAAGAAGTGAGGTAGCATTGTCCTTATTTTTACAAATGAGGAAACTGAGGCATAGAGTGGAAAAGGAGCTTGTCCAGGGTTACCAGCAGGCCAGTGGCAGAACCAGAAATAAAGCCTGTCCAGGGCTCTGTGCCCTAGAACACTGCTCCCTCTCCTAAAGGGGTATACAGCATTTTCACAAGTTGCAAGAGGACATTATTACTTGCTCTTTCCTCTTTCCCAATAATTATAGATGCAAAGGCAAAACAAACAAACAAAAATCCAAACAACAACAACAACAAATATTATATGTGACAGTTCTTATTCCTGGAGAATTTTTTACTGGGGAGCTTCTGTAGAGTTTGGCTAGCACAGTACTAATGTATTTTATTTATTTACTGATTTATTTCATTAACCAGAAGAACCCACTTTCTTTATATGATTGACTCTCCATGGATTGCCTCATGCCTGTATCGGATTTCATTTGCATATGGTATAGTATGAATCTTTGGTGCAAAGATTTGTACAAGCTTACAAAGAACTGTAGCATGATTTCCTAGCTCTGTGGTTTACTTTAAATTATAAACCACTTGTAAATAAAAATACTGTATTACAATGCCAAGTTTTACAGAATTTGAATAACTGTTAATCCTGCGATCAGGGAGTGAGTTTAAATCAGATTTACACTGTGTCTTGATGATGTTCTTTTTACAAATGAGATCAGGGAAGTATGTTCTCAGAGAACTAGTTAGCTATTGCTAAAATGGCCACACACACACACACACAGTCTTATGCCCAGGTGTGAGCCACCTGGACCGCGGATTCATGTGTGCTAGAGTAAGAGAATGCTGTGCATCTGCTGCTCCTTCCAAACAGCCCATAAGAAATGAGTGGGAAATGACAGACTAAGAGATGTCCTGGCCTCCCTCTCCCTCCCTTGCTGGCCAGCAAAACTGGCTAGCACCAGGTGTATTATATCTTGGAGTTCGTTTGGGTCAGCTCTCCTGATGCACAGTTGCCTTGGGCTATCCCTGGGGATGAGGCAGTTTAAGCATGACCCTTTTTGCTCAGCAGCTGAGCTTAAAGGCAAAATCTTTCCAAGAGCCCCCGGGGGCTTATGACCTCAGTCAGCCAGTGTTCCCCAGGGGCCCCTGGCGCAGCACAGCCCTTCCCACACGCCTCCCTTTCCAATCCAAAGTGGGCTAGGCACAGTGGGGGTTAACACGTAACAAGATGGGAGAGGAATTGTGACTAAAGGCTAGATGTAGCAATAATAAAAACAGTTATATAACATGGCATCAGCTGTGATTCAGAGGCTGAAATAGGCAGCAATGTTGTACAGATCAAAGGACTAGGGAATATCACCTCGTACTAACAATATCTCCAATATTTTTAAAGTGGAGAAGAAATGTAAAAAGCAAATTGCATATTGTATTGCCCCAAGCCTCCAGCATTAGAGATGGCTGACAAACTCCGCAAAATACAACAGTAGAAAGACAGTGGCCCACTGGAGTACACTGTGTTCAAGCTAAAAACGTTACATGACAGATACAAGGCAAAGAAAGCGTTCAGTTCTGGCTATCATTAAAAAAAAATCTTGTACAACAATGCACCAAGGAAAGGGCTAGATTGTGCCTGAAGGCATAGCCCTGAGGAAGTGGTGTGTCATATGCATGTATGTACATTGCTCTGTCCCAAGAGTAGCCCCGGGTGGCAATATTAGGCTCTGAGTCACACTTCATTCTCTGCTTCGTCCTCGCTCCTCTAATGAACTGCTGGCCTTTCCCAGAAGCAAATCACATCGTTCCCCTCTGGCCCCTGCTAGCTCAGCTACTCTCTGCCCAGCAGATAGGGGATGATGTAATGCCAGTGATGTCCTGCCCACCTGCTCCTGAGAGGGATAAGTGAGCAAGCAGACCTAGTTATACCTGTGTATTTGGACTCAAGGTCCAGGCAGACCTTGTAGGGAAGAAAAGGGGGTTATTACTCAACTACATGAGGCCTACGTTGAACCACAATCTGGCTTATAAATCATTACTAGTGTTAGAGCTCCAGTAATAGGCAGCATGATCTAGTGCAGTGGTTCTCGACCAGAGCTCCAGGAACTTCCTGGGGAGGCATGAGCAAGTTTCAGGGGGTCTACCAAAATAAAGCAGAGAGCAGGACTGGTGTTGGGCTTCAGCTTTCTAGCCTGGGATCCAGTGAATCTGAGTCCCGTTGCCTGAGGCTGAAACCAAAGCCCAAGTAACTTAGCTTCATGAGACCCGCTGGGGGGTGGGACCCCAGGCAATTGCCCTGCTTGCTACCTCTTAACACCAGTTCTGGCTTTCTATCTACTGGATGTGCAGAAAAAACAGTTGTGGCACAGGTGAGTGGTGAAGTTTTAATGGCATTTTTGTGTGTGTGTGGCAGGTGGGGGGCGGGGGCAGAAAGAAAAGTTGAGAATCCATGATCTAGGGATACACCAGTGGATTCAGGGTCAGGATCTGTGCAAAATGTGTGCCAAATCAGGTGCTGAATATTGTACATATATACGTGCTTGACAGATCCTGAGAATAAACCTATTACAGTCATAATGTTATGTACTGCTTGGATTGCTCAGAACTGTGCTATTTATGCAATACTTGGCAATCATTAGCAAACAGTCTTATCAGTTGAGCTTTTAACATCAATGTAGATTTTGCTAATGGCATGTATGTGTTAGCTGTAATGTTTATCACACATTATAGTGCAAACTTCTGATATTTTGCAGTAGTTTACAACATTAACAATGAAGCAACTCAAATAGAACCCTTTTTTAGTGGCAATTTTCATGAAAATAACCAAAGGCAAAGTGAAGAGTTATTCAGAGGTAATACGAGGGGGCTAAAAGTAAATGGAGCAATATATTTCCAGCTAGGTTGAATCTCAGATTAGAATCCAAAGAAGCAATAATGCTAAAAGAATATTGTCAGATTCAAATTACTGAGAAATGATGGGCCTGATTGGGAGGGAAGCTATCTGCAGCTAGCTTTTCTCTTAAATACTTCAGTATTCCCAAATTGCAGGGAGACATTTTGAAAGTCCTGTGGGGCAGATCTGCAGCTGATGTGAACTGGTGTTGATTGAAGTCAAGGGGCTCTGACAATTTACAACAGCCAAAGATCTGTCCTCTATGTTGTTCTAGTTGCATGACTTCACTTGGTTTTAAAAAGTGTCACCACATCTGAAATCCCTTACATTCTTTTTACAAAAGTAAAGAGTAAACACTATTTGAAATATACCTTATGCAAACTAAATCCAGAATAAAAATATAGATATAGATATATATAATCTGTCCCCATACATCAAACGTGCAAACACAAGCCCCGTAAACCCCGAGCAAAGAACATCCTTAGGCTATTAAACGGTCTCTACCTGACTTTTTCTTTTGGAAGACACACAGATTCTGGAATTACAAGATCATCCCCTGAGGAGTGGCATGTAAAAACATCAAATAACAAATTGCCAGATTGGTGGTGGACTAATGCAGACTTCATGATTACCTGTTTTCCTACAGTGCTTTGACTTTTCAGGAGCAAATATGTATTGCTCCCACTTGGACTCCTGCAAGACGCATGAAGAATAGTTGCTTTACCTTCCAGAGTCCTCTGTGAATTATGAAGCAGTAAGCACATTTTTAAATAAAGCTTTTCAGCTGGTGAGATGCAGCTCTACTCTGACAAATTGAAGCTCATTTATGAAAGTACCTCTAAAAATGCCAAGGGAGTAGACTTATCAAAGAGAAGACATCAAGTTGTCACTCATTTTTCTACATGCACCTGCAACTGAGGAAAAATGTTTTCTTTAATATAACTTGATATTTGAAGAGAATATGACAAAAAGAAGTCCCTTCCCTTCATCATTTACATTGTGCCTTAGGGGTACAAAACTGATCTAAAACATTTTGATTTATCTCTATTAGTGAATTTGTACCTAGAGATGATCTGAAGGTTCCCTCTGGTTCCTATATATTTCTCAGGTATGCAGTTAGGGAATCCTATTAAGCATAATTAGAATACAGCTATAAATGTCATACATTTCTGGTAGTTCTTGATATATAACATTTCATACATCACATATATCAGCCTTTTTGAAATTAGGAGGGATTTTCCCCCTTAAAGAATGCCCCTAAACTAGAAGATTGAAAAACAATAAACATATAACATAAAAAGTAAGCTTCCACACTTAGAGACCTGTTGGAGATGGGTAACTTATGAACCTCTGTGCCTTCCCATTTGACAATGTACAGTGCCACATCATGAAAAGATATATCTAATGAGACTATCTTTTGTCTTTATTTCAGTTGTATGTATCCTTTGTGGTTCAACATCTAATAGATATGTGCTGGAAGGGCAAATATAGCCATGTGCTGGCATGGGAAATCTAGGAGAACTCAACGTACAATTTGTGAAAATTGACGTGCTTTTATATGCATCAGAAAAGCTTTGGATACGGACTAAGGCCATGAAACATGTGAGTGGTCATGTGTAACACATTTTTTTTATGTGTAAGAAATAAAAAAGGAGGAAGGATATAGCAATCTATAAACCACAGCTAACTTTAGGTGAGGGGAAGGTTTAAGGGTCAAGTTTAATAAGCATATTGAGATGTGTATATTAGCAAGGGACAGCGAGAAGAGATTTATAATAAGATCAGGCCTGAACATATCTGGTTGGATGCATTAGGGTACTTTAAAAATATTTGTATTACTATTATTTTATTGTCAATATAATTAGAACATCTAGGCAGATGCATAAAATAGTAAGAGACAGTGGGAAAAGAAGAGATGATAGATTGCTCTTTTGGTACTGATTGTGCTTCCAGTACAAATCAAAACAAACTTAGAGCTGGTAGCAACATCAGTGATGGTGGTAGTGGTGGGCACACATAAGACTTACCAAACTGGATCAGACCCAAGATCTATCTAGTCCAGTATCCTGTCTGACAGTGGCCAGTAACAGATGTTTCAGAGGAATGTATAAGATATCTCCCAATCCCTAAGGGTTAGAGTTTGGCACAAGCCATCAAGTAAACCATGCTGTCCCTTAGATTTGGGATGAGCTCCCTTTAAACATCTGCAGAACTAATGCACTGTCTTACATCAAAGCCCTCCTTCAACCTTTCTTTTCCATGATGCTTACAAAATACATACTGCTAGCTTACTGGTATGCTGAGACAACTGCCATTCCTGCTGACCAGTTGTCAAGGCTGAATCCCAACTCTGTCACTCTGAGTGCAGAAGTAGGGCTCACAAGGATTTTAATAATTAATACTTGCAACTCCAGGCTTTTATTACACTCCCAAGATTATAGCTTTTTTCTGATCTTGACTTATAAATGCTGTCATCACCCAAATGCAAAAAAACAAAACAAAAAAACAACAAGCCCCAACTCTTTGAACCCAGGAAGGAGCACTTGGGAATTCCTTCCTATGGGGTACCCTCAAGCCCTTTCACCCCACTTCTGAGGAAGAGCTGAGAAAGAAAACAAAGGAAATTAACTGTGGCTATCAGCTAATCAAACAACAGGCAGATACCTCTTGGGACACCAAAAATCCAATCTGTTCTTAATAAAAGCACATTTTATTAAAAACAAAAAGAAAGAAATTACGTTTGGAACTTAGGCTTTTGCTAGATTTTAAAAGAGCAATTCCAAAAATCAAGCACCCAAAATAGCTTTCTTTGGGGCTCAACTTAAAGGTTACAAGCAAACAAAAGCATCTGGAGTTAGTACAGAGGAGTCCACAAGTCAACAAGAAATAAAAGAAATAACCCTAATCACATCTAGCTAAACATTCTGATCTACTTATATATTTGAAGTTCAGACAAGTAGTTCTAGGCATGATCTGATGATTTATAATCATATCTGATGTAAGCTGCTTATAGCATGGCTGCTCTGTCCCTCCAGCCCAGAGAACAACAGACCAAGGGAAAGTTTCTTTTCCAATTTTAAAAAGTTCTATCTGCCCATTGGCTCTTTTGGCCAATTTCCCACTTTTTTCCCCCCTCTATTTGGGGGAATTATTAACTCTTTACAGGAAAAGCAAGTAAAGAACAGCTACCAAGAGAGATTTTACAGCTAACTGGCTGGCTATCCCCCCTTTATTTATCACACCAGTATTGCCTATTGTGTCCTTTTACTCCCCTGTCTATCTATATTCACCTGTTGCCTTTTGTCTTGTACGTATAAGCTTTTTTGTTCTGTGTTTGTATAGGACTTAGCACATTCAGGACCTGGACAGTGACTAGAGTGCCTGACACTACAGCAATACAAATTAATAATAATAAACAGTAATAATAACAATACCTTTACAAAATGTTTGCTAGCATTAACAGTTATAACTCTGGATATTTTTATTATCCATATATATGTCAAATCTCTTTTTAAACCTTGTTAAATTTTTCATTTCAATGACATCCTGTGGCAATGAGTTCTACAGTTTAATTATGGTGAAAATGTATAAAAGTAAATACAGAAAAATATAGGGACCAGGAAGGTGCATGGTGAAGGAGAAATGGTCAGTTTTGTGGTCAGAAAAACAACAAAGGACAAGGAAAGTTGGTGGACATTGTTTTTGAGGAACAGCTGACCAGAATGTATTTAACAGCTGTGCCAGCCAGTGTGTGTGGGAGAAGCTATTGTGATGTGCAGGTAAAAGATACTGGACAAGTCACATACTTGTGGTATGAGGAAGGAGGAGTAGCCCCGAGGGAGGAAATACACAGCCAGCTTAAGGTCATTAACATGGCAATTAAAAACTTGCAGCTGACCCATGCCAGTTGTCTCAGTCTTGCAAGGCTTGTGCTAAGGGGCTGTTTAATTGCAATGTAGATGTTCAGGCTCAGTCTGGACCTGGAGTTCTAGGACCTTTCCCCCTAGCTCCCAGATCCCAGGCTTAAGCCTGAGCCAGAATGTCTATACTACAATTAAACTGCCCCTTAGCTCAAGCCTGCAAACCCACATCAGTCTACACGGGCCAGTTGCAGTTGTTTAATTGCAGACTAGACATACGCTTAGAGAGCAACTTGTCTGTAAAGAAAGGCTTATAATAAGGTGATAGCTATGCAACCCTTTGAAATCTGAGCAGTTCGTGATATGCCACTTCGGCAACACATCAGGACGAAGGCCTCTATTCAGCAAGATATTTAGGCAGAAGTCTAACTTTAATCATTTTGATTCAATTGGAATTCTCTTTTGCTTAAAGTTAGGCACCTTAATAGGCTAGAGCAGCAGTGTCCAATATGTTTGCCACTAGCCACATGTGGCAAATAGGCTATTGAATTATGGCTAATGCATGAGCAATGCGTTGGTGTATTGAAGACAGTAGTGAAAGACAGGTTGCGTGCTTTGATATACAGCTTATTAACATGGCTAGGATATAGTGTGAGAGAGGCAATAGCATAGATGACAGTGGATGTGTGTGTGCTGCATGTCATTTGTAGTATGTTTTTTAATCCTTTTTTATGATGTGGCAGATAAGAAAAATTCAAAACCACAGGCATCAAATTTCAATTGGACACCGCTGGGCTAGAGCCTAAAGGATTAAAGTTACAGGATCAGTTAACATTTTAGGGCTTGTGGAAGTTCATTGGGTCATTTTGGACTGGATGTTAATGAGCCACTGAGCCCATGCAAGTTAATGACACTAAAGCAAGGCTGAATTTGGCCCAGTATGTTTATATACTCCTCCTATATTATGTTTTTCCCCTCCTTCATTTCTTTTTGCATTCTATTGTCTCACTTCACTACAAACTATTTGAGACAGAGTCTCCTCAGGGAGCAGCTAGAGATTTGAAATTCACATTACTTTTACCTTTAAGCCTGTCAGATAATCAGATAGCCAAGAAAGTGCTAATAGCTTATGCTGTGGTAAAATATGTTTTTCTGTATATAATTACCTTGTATTATGTTCCCTTTGCCCCGATTGTCAGCATTTTAATTAAAAATAGAGGTGTGAGAACATGGGAAAACCTATCTGAGGAACAAGCCTTCTTTTGCTTTAAGTTAGCCTATTGAGTCTGCAAATTTAGAGCCTAATTTTGTTGCCTTTATTTGTTTTGAGACTATCTTACTCTGCAAGTAGTGCCATTGCAATCCATGAAATATCAGTTCAAATTAACCAAGTATGCAATGTCTGATACACCATAAGTAATATATATGAGGCAGCTGTTCTGCTGTGATCGCTGCTTAATTACAGTAAGCATGGGTGTCTCTGTTACCTTGTATCATCTCCGTCTGTCCTACCCAACTGTTGTTTCTTGTCTTATAGACTGTAAGCTCTTTGGGGAAGAAACAGTCTTTTCATTATTATTTATGTACAGTTTCTAGTAGTCATCTGTGGGGCAATCACCTGTGATTGGCGTGTCTAAATATTACAGCAATACAAATAATAAATGATGAATTATTATTATCTCTAAATATTGAAAGAGGCTTATCATGGGGTCTTGACCTTTTAGGAGAGTCAAAGACCAGCCTACGTATGACAGTCTCCTGTAAGAGAACAAGCCAACTCAGATCCACCTGCTTATGAGGTATGATCCTAAGTGGAGCACAGGATCTGGTCTAAGAGGTGAATATAGCTGGACCGTTTGGTAATAGTGACTGTAATATAATTAAATTTAACATCCTTGTGGTGGAGAAACCATCACAGCAGCTCAACACTGTAGCATTTAATTTCATAAAAATGAGGACGTTAGTTAAACAGAAATTAAAAGGTACCAGTTTTTTTAAAAAAATCTTTGCATTTAGTGTTTGGCAGCCAATCAGAGTACATGGATTTGCACACACTATAGTTATTGAGAAATAATCATACAGTGATTATACAAATAAAAAACAATCAGAGTGAAGGGAATTGCATAACTGGGAGGAAAAAACCAGGGCAATTATGCATCAGTAATAATACAGCATCCCTGCACTCCGATTGACTGAGATAATAGCATTTCAGATTAATGCAACATTAATATTAATGGGGTTATAAATCGACCAAATCTTGCACAATGAGAAAATGTCCCCACGTGCATGCACACCCTTTGCAAAAGCAGCACTGATGTGCAACCTCCTCAAACCAGCAGTACCTCTGCACAGCTTTTCCACTCAGATTACCTTGGACAGGATCACATATAATCTGTGTGAAATGAGACCTCTGTGTAATCAGGCTAAGTGGTTCATACCCATAAATATGTGGAACATGCTCTTGCCCTAGACTGAAATTCCTCTCAGCAATCATTAGAGTGAGTGGGTGATGCATAGGATTTGGAGACAGGGATTGGGATAGGTGCAGGGTGTATGAGCCAACACTTCATCCCATGCTCACTGGGATGCAGATTTTCTAGCAGGAGCTTACTCTGTATGAACATTACTCTGTACCAGTCTCTTTCCTTTCATTATTAATGCTAAGTCCAATATCTATACTGTATTTCTCTAGCTATATTCAATAAAAGCTTTGTTATAAAACCCACTGGGGAAATGTGGGGTGCTGTTAAGTAAAAAAAATTCCAGTTAATTAAGAGGGAAGGAGTTTGAGTGCTGGAGTTGGGCTCAGGGATGAGGGTTGGTGCCTGGAAGGGGGTGCGGAATGCAGGCTCTGGGGACACTTTGGGTGTGGGAAGGGGCTTGGGGTGCAGGATCCGGGCAGCGCTTGTGTCGGGCGGCTCCCCACAAGTGGCGACGTTCCTGCGGTTCTTAGGTGGCGGTAAGCTAGGTATTCTACACCTTGCCTTTGCTTCCAGGTGCTGCCTCCCCCAGCTTCCATTGGCCGTGGTTCCTGGCCAATGGGAGCTGCGGAGCCAGCGCTCGGGGTAGGACTGGGGGGCAGTATGCAGAGCTGTCTAGCCTGCCTCCGCCTAGGAGCATCAGGGACATATCACTACTTCCAGGGAGCTGCCCGAGGTGAGTGCCACTCGGATGCAGCACCCTGCACTCTCTCCCCTACTCCAACCCCCTGCCTGCTCCTGCACCCAAACTCCATCCAGGAGCCCACGCCCATGCCCTGCACCTCCTCCCACACTCCAACCACTCTGTGGCCATTCCTAGGAGAGCAGGAGAGAGACATGTCACCACTTCTGGAGAGCCAGACAGAGCCAGGTAGGGAGCCTGCCAGCCCCATGCCAACTGGACTATAAAACAGACTTTCAGTGAAGATCAGAAATGCCGTTTATAGAGCTTTCCAGTTGGTAAAGGGCTGACTAACACAGCTTTTACTGTATCATTATAGATATATTTAATCTTCAGATTATAGCCATGGTAAAATCAATTAAACAAATGTTTTCTTTCTTAGACAAACCTTAGACTCAGACTTTTTCATGGCTTCTAGGATACTAGGTTTTCTTTTGCTTTAGAAAAAGAAGGTTGCTGATATTCTCGGTTCATCTTTGCTCACAGAGGTAAAATTAGAGGCCTCAAGACTCCTGCTGGTAGAACAAGCTCTCAATTTCTCACTGTTGAAATTCAATCTGATTTTTATCTTTTTCACTAAAAAGCTGTCAACAGAAAATAAGCAATCCCCATCAAAGAGTTATATTAGTTCCTGAGGTATATAAATTCAGTTGGTAGAAAGGAAAAAAAAATCACAGTAATTTAAATTTTCTGTCTTTTAATTTGTTTTTCTAGGAAATCAAACAAAAAAAATATTAGGGTGGGATATAACCACTACCCCACCTTGCTCAGAAGAAAATAGTCAAAAAGAGAGGGGCTGGTTTCCAGAAAGATTCCTGATCATTTGTTTTCAGCATCTTGCATATTCTCCTCTTTCTTATACTAGTGTAATACAATTGTTACCATTAGAGTTATTCCTCATTTACAGTGGTGGAAGCAAGAGGACAGTCTCTCCAACCTTGTTTACAATGAATGGCATAGTGTTGCAATCTGAATCCTGGTTTGCTGCATGGGATAATAATCACAACTAAAAAGATCAAATGAGATGTTCTTAATATGCCAACAATACAAAATCATTTTTCAAATGTGAAACATCTGTATCTAGGGAGGAGAATCTGCAAAGCAGTTCAGATTCAGGTATTTTTAATATTTGTGTTTTACTTTTAAAATAGATTTGTTTTATTTATAAGAGGAAATTTTAAAAGCAAACAAATTAGCATGGGCCTTTATTATAGCTATTCTTGATTTGGAGGGATATGCTATCTAAATTTCTTCTTCCCACTTTATTGAACTGTCCCTTAAGTAGGAGAGGGATTTCGAAAACAGACAACTTGTATGTTGAAATACAATCTATGCTTCCTTGTGAAATGTCTTTTAAAAACAGACATTTGCCTTTTACAGGCTGTTCTTGATTTTGACTATGCCTGTCAGAACCAAGATGTGAATTCTGGCTTCTTCTCCTTATTCTCTTTGTCAGATAACTGAACAGTACCCTTGATCAGTTTAGGATCTAAAGTCACTTTAGATTTCTCTTTAGTTCAACCCACAGAAATTAATGCCATTTCTGTACTAGCTCTTTGAAACATATGTAACAAAGGGTCTGATTCTGTTACTCTTACATTGAGTTAGCTGAACCTTATTCCAGTAGTGTCTTACTGAAATTACTAGGCTGTGCTTATGTCATCCCCTCTTGACACCACTCATGTCCAAATGTACAGTGACACTGATGACATATTTGAGTCAGGTGGAGGACAAAAGGGGCTGGATATTGCAGGGTCTTGGCCTATGGAATGATCCCTAGCATACTGCTCTAGCCAGTAAAATCAGAGCAGCATGTGACATTTCTAGTTTGTGCTGACCAAGGTGGGTCAGTTCAACCTCTATCCAGCCCCAGAATTTGAGAGGATACAACAGTATCTTAGACTTCTTTGCTTGCCCCATAAATCATTTGTCCCAAGTGTGAACTTGGTGTTGCTTTGGATTATGTGCTAAGTCTTCAAGAGTTGTCTCATTACTGCTTTTCTTTGTGTGTATCCTTAGATTCTTGGTACACAGAATAGGAGAGATGATGTCTAGATATTTTTCATTTCCCAGCTTCCATAGCTCATAACTATTTAGCTAGAGCATTTCACACTCAGTTCCCTTCCTTTTTAATTGTGCTTAATATGAAAGCAGAATAAAATGGAATGATAGTGCCCTTAGATAAATAAAGAACTACAGCTCTATCTATGCAGAATAAACAAATCCTTTATGAGGTCTGGAACAAGAATCCCTATGTGTTTTATAGTGCATCTCATCATGAGACCACTAGATCACCACATGATAGGTAAGAAATGAGATATTCGTGGTTTACTATACTCAGTGACTTTTCCTGGTGGATTGGTACAAAGTTATTTAACACAGGTGTTTCATTTTGTACTTGTAATATGCCGAGAATGTTTACAGTACAGTGTTTAATGGCCCTTAAAATCACACTTCCCCCTATGGCGTGTGTTGAAGTAGTGTCGGTACACGAGGCTGATAATGAAAACCTGGAGAACTGGCTGTATCAACAGTTCTTCTGTGATTCTTTAGTCATCCAAACATATTGCTTTCTACCATCAAAGTATATAGCACATTGGAAAGACACACTGTGGTGCTTCTTCCCAGAAGAGACTTGAATAACCACAAATCTCATCATCTTCAGAACAAAATGTAAAACTCACTACTTCCACCTTGCTTTCCCCTAACAATAATAATTCCCATGAACAGGGGGATTGAGATAGGAAAACAAAATTTCTGTATGTAAACATTTTAGAGGGCAGACGGGTGCCCAGGTATCCTGATAAGTATATTACAACTGCACAGAAAGATAGATAAGCCAGGATGGGCCAACTGCAGTACATTCAGAGATTTGTTTGGATTCATCATTTTTCAAGAGAACAAGGATAGTCTTGTGGTTAAGAATCTGGACTTGAACTCAAGCGACCTGCCTATAAATCCCAGCTCTGCCACAGATATTCTCTGCCATAGTAGATGTGCTTATTCAAGTCACGTAGGTGTTCAGAGTGCCTCAAAATGCAAATGAGTGCAGCTTGTGATTCCCAAAAGTACCTAGGGATTTCAATGAGAGCTAGCCACCTTGGCACTTTGAAAATCCCAGTAGGTATCTATTGACATCCATAGACACCTAAGTAACTTGAAAGATCTGGCCCTTAATCTCTCTGTGCCTCAGTAAAATGGGGATTCTGTTTCCTTTATATGTCTTTTCTAGTTACATTTAAATTCTAAGCGAGGGACGGTCTCTCACTATATACAGATCTGAGCACGGTTTTGACTGGGGATTGTAGCTTCACTATAACACATATAACAAGTTATAATAATACCAACTATCTATACGTTTGGAGGAATATCCAAACATCTTGAGGCTGCAAAACCAAGATGAAAGTCTGATGAAAACATGTTTCCTTTTGGTATTTTGGCTCTTCTGTTTCTGCAGCTTCCAGAAGCCTGACATGCAGAAATGGACAACTGAGTGAACAAAGTTAATCAAACTTTTTGCAGCTTTGGAAGAGATTTGGTTCAGTTTTGGTTTGAATAGTGGGCAGAAGTTCAAGGTGGTTGGGGAAGGTTCTGACTGCATCGAAATCATTTTGTCTATTCATAAAGCATATAGCAAGAGCATGTGAATATCAAATGGCACTGGAAGGAAACCCTCCCTCCAAAAAGCCCTTAAAGGACATATGACAAAGTTCATGTTCAAATCTGCAAGCACACCATTTCTGCTTTGCCATGTTCTGGCACACTGCCAGAATTTGACAGACACACACACAACACAAGCAAAGGCATCTCATGAAGTTGGGAAGCATGTAGCCATAGGGCTGGGAGACCTGAGGTCAGCTTTTTGAACTGGGTTTTGCAAATAATCTGAATTGACAGAACTCACTCCTGAACTGACAGCTTGAGAACCAATAGAAACGATGTTTAAGACAACTCGAAGAAAATGTGCGGGAAATGTCACTCTTAAATCCTCTATCCCACCAAAAGGCATTGGAAGTTGGAAATGTTAACAACTGTAATTCACTTAGTACTGCAAATGGCAAACATTAATGATCACTGCTAAAAATTCCATGTGCAGACACAATACAGCATACAATTTCCAATCCCTTATACTGCAAAGAGCCCAATATTGAATAACTTGTGCTCTATCCTCACTTTCCACATGCTGGGAGCTCTGTGCTTCTAGTACACGGTCCAATCATCTGATGAACCTTCACAGTAAAAGTGCCCATTTTTCAATAAAGCTCACTGCCTGCTTCTTCACATCCTCTAGGAATGGGGTCCCAGAACATCTATCTATGGTATTTACATGGCCCCCATTCCTAAACTATCTGAGCACCCACAGTCTTTTATGTATTTATCCTCACAACACAAGTGAGATAAGGAAGTGCTGTTATCCCCATTTTACAGATGGGGAACTAAGGCACAAAGAAACGTGCACAGGGTCACACAGGGAGACTGTAGGAGCAGAAAAATGAGTCTAGGTCTCCCAAATCCCAAGTTAGGGCCCTGATCAATGGACCATCCTTCTTCCTTCCATAGACCATATGTTCTTTTTGGCCAGCCCCTTCCACAAAGGCCTATGGCCTGTGTTTTATAGATCAGCTCCAGGAGTTAGGATCTTTTACCTTTTTGATCAATTATTTCAAAATGCAGAAATGAATTCATGAGACTGAAAAAGCTGGTGCCGCTATTTTGTCACTAGAGGGACAGTTTGGGTGGGTTGGCAGTTAGGAGGAGGAATAAGAATTGGGCCACTTGTTTAATTTTCTTTTAAAGTTGGATAAAATAAACAATAGGTGAATAAATTAAATAAGTGCTTCCAATAAGTTTTGAAAAGTGTTGCCTCTGAACAACAGAGGCAACAAAGATAATAAGCTGAAGAACATACTTTCACATTTCCTGGGAGTTAAAAATAAACAATTAAAGTTAAAAAACATCCATATGAACATAGAGAATGTTGGGAATGCACACACCTGACTATTTCAATTTGCCCACAAACCCTTTCAATTGTGGTGTTTCAGACAATTTCTTCCTGACCCCTTAATTCCTCTTGGTACAGTGCTAAATTGTACTACAAATGACAATTAATGCAAATATTGTCCCATCATTTAATACTCTTCACTGAACTCCACACTAGCCCTGCTTGCTTTCATTTGTATTTTCACTGCTTTTTAATTTATTTGAAAAAAATGATGCTTAGGAGAACTTTTTTACTTATGCAAATAAAATAATTCTGGGATCTGTGGCAAATTAAATAATAATTCTAGCCAGTTAGATGTTGTGAATAGATTAAAACAGTGCAGTTGATCACAAACAAATGAAAAACATAAGACAGTGTTCTGAACAACAGAAGGCAAGTGAAGAAACAGTGGCTTATTAAACTGCGAAATGCTATCACCCAAAATAAATACATACCATTCAAAATTTTCAGATGTAGTTTTTCAAGGAATAATGATCATAAATCTGTAATTACCACTTTACTAATTTTTGACTATTTTCAACACTTATTGGAAGCACTTGTAGGTTAGTGAATTATGGGAAAAATTAGGCATTTATATGACTGAGGCTCATCTGAAGTGCCACTGAGTATGACACAAATTAAAAGGACATTCTTACACTCCAGAGCACACACTGCGTAGCTAGTGTTGAGAAGACTCATTACATCTTCTCTTCTCAAGTTACACTATTCCATGTATTATGGAGATTTATGCTTTTTAATGACGCATTCAATATTTTCCACAGTCAGAGAGATGTACTAGCCTAAATGGACTAGAACATCCATTACGGAGTGGTGATATCTATGTTCATTGACATTTGTATTTAAGGAATAAATAGTTTTCTGAAAGGACTCTTTGTTAATCCATAGTGCACAAAATTCTGCCCTCATATCTGCAGAAGCAGTTCTTGTTGAGGTCAATGATAGCCGCACTAACTAAGGCTGCATTTGGTCCAAAATAAAGAAAACATTGGTGCTCTGTGTTAAAGAAAGAGGCACCCATTGAGCTCAACCTTTGGCAAACTTCTCAAACTAGTGTCTAGCTTCAGAAGTAGAATTCAAGTTGGTGATTTTTTTTTCTATAATTAAAGCTCATGCTTCTTTCCTTGCAGGTGAATTATTTAACTACAAAGAAGCCTGTGCTATGTAACAGGAATACAAGAGAAATCCCCAAAAGCCAGGGTACCATAAGTCAGTGCTCTATACTATATAAAATAGTCAAGATTTTCAGCTGATGTAAATCAGCATAAATTATACTAGCTAACTCCAAATTTATCTATACACTACATTTTTTTCTCTTTTAGATTTTTCATGTTAACACAGTGGGCCATTATGTTTCTGTCACTCACTCCTGTAACTCGTGTCAAAGTCTGTGGAGTTACAGATGTAAAACTGATGAACAAGAACAGAACCAGGCCTATACTATTTAAAGGGTTCTGTATAAACCCATTTTGGGTTCTGTATAAACCCAACAACCCCTGCTTCTCTTCATCAAGAAATGACCCTAGTTTTCTATTAAACGTGTGATTAAGTTAGACGTAGGGTGATTGATCATAAACAAAAGGAAAACCTAATCCAGTGTTCTGCATGCTGAACAGCTGATGGTATAGTATTTTTTCTTAACTAAGACTACAGACAATACCATGACTTCTTAATAAAAATTGTATTAAAGGTTTGTGCCTCTCTCCCTCCCTCTTCTCTGTCCACACTCATACCATTAAATTTGCTACCTCACTTATTTCAAAGGTTCATTTGTAGTTAATGGAAAATGCATTAAAATCTTTGCATGTCCAACACAGAGACTGTGGTTGAACTCCTGTCCACATTGAAGTTGATGGGAGTTTTGCCATTGACTTAATTGGAGCCAGGATTTCACTCTATTTTTATTTATTTGTTTGTTTATTTATATTTGGTGCACTCAGTGGTCCAGACGTCTGGGTTTGCTAGCATCTCTGATCGTGCTTTGATCCATGGGTATTTTATTATTTGTCTGAAAAAAATTCAACAGTCTATCAAGAGTTTGCCTGAAGTGTACTGTGCAATTTATTTCAGATTGCCTGGAAGTGACAACTCATGTAAAGCATATCAAACAGAGAGCTCTTGCTTATCTTGAGTGAAAAAAGAGAAGTAGCTTCAGGAAGGACAAGGGTGTCCTGACTTGCTTAGCACAGCTTCTTTCATTTCATTCTTTTTGTTGAACTACTGAGATGTTACCGTCTCATTTTGGGTCTTTGCTAACAAAGAATACCGACACTACACCAACAGGGTATGCAACTATAAATACCAGCATTAAAGCAAACCTTAATATACATTTAAATGAAAGTACAATAAAATTAAATAAGTAACTTGCTGAGACCTAATAAACAAGAGCCAAGGTTACCAAACTTGCCATGTGTAGTCACAGACAATTTTAGCCCACTACAATGGTAGTAAAAGTCCAATAGCTTCCAGTTTCTGTTTAAGAAAGAAGTTGTTTGTCTTCCTTATTTGTATTTCATTAAGGAAGGCAGTTAAGAGGATGGTTCCTAAAAGGCTTTTGTCTTGGGAGCAGGGTGGCAAAAATCATCTTTCTGGTGCTTTCATATTTAAGATAAGATACAAATATATTATAGGCTAAGCAAAGCTATTATATGATGTGACTATTAGCATATTATGGTATCATAAATACAATAGCTGGGTGAAAATTATACAATGGCATGAATATTAGATAAAGATTGATTAAAATATTTACTCTAAAGCACACAGCACTAAATGGAACATAGAACTTTAATAATAGTTATTATTAGTTAATATTGACTGTAATTCCTGTAATGACAAAAGGACCTTGTATCAAAACTACCCAAAGTAAATAGAATGTGATGTGGATCTTCTTTATCTTGGCTGGCCAGATTAATCTAATCATGCAAGTGTTCTCATATGCTTATAGACACATGCTTCTATGATCTCATAAATAAAGCTGTACAGGCATGTCATCCTATTCAGATTCTCTTTTCAAAATGGTATTGGATCATCATCATCATCATCAGACTAGCTGTACTAGTCTGTGTGTTTTATATATTGAACGGCAGCTATTCATTCATCATACACAAGAAACTGTTGGTACATCCTGACAACTCTTTTAAAGAATCACAGTTCTTTCAGTAAATTTTTGCACAACTCCCACTATTTCTTCTAAAGTGTGTCAACCAAAATAATTGTGTTTGATTAAGAAAGGGGACACTGCATTTCTTTCTGACTGACTGGTCTCCATGCTGAATTGTGAAAATATCTGTAAAGCCCTTTAATTGATGGTGAAATTTTGCTAACACTTTTTAATTTAGTATCTTCAATGAACATTTATTTCAGACTTAGCAAAGTAGATATTGCTTTTTAATTAAATATAAGATGACTGTTAAAAGAAAACATCGAGCATTTGAAAGATAAATCTAATAGTCATGTCATTAGCTCAAAATTACATAAGCAAGAAATGCCTAATTTTATTCTTATTAGCACATGAACCTTTGTAAGGAATCTGTAGATATTTAATTAACATTTATCAAAATAGCCTACAGCAAGTTAGGTTTCAATTAATTGTTAAAAACGAGTGACATCTAATAAGCATTAAATGATAACATACTTGCTGTAACCATTCCATTTAGTTGCTAAATATGCTCTAGAATATGTCTATATCAATAATGTTACAGTCAAGATGGAAAAAAATATCTAGGGACTTTGGGTAACTTAATTTTTAAGGTACCTGATTTAAGGAGCTTTAAAGGGCCTGATTTTCAGTGGATGGGCATTGAGGACACTCTAGGGTGTCTCAGGATGGGTACCCAAAAATTTGTTTTTTCAGTGTTCCTGGTCATCTTGAAAATCCACAAACTAGGAACAGGTTGAGATAAGGGTTGGTTTTGGTTTTTCATAAATTTGTTAATTAAGGTTCAAGCCCTGCTCATCTTGTTCAAGCAAGGAGTCCCCCACTTACCAACACATTTCCAGAATCTCATATATTTAAGGGAATGATCCTATTCTCTTCCTTTCTTTTCTTCCATCCTTTCCAAAAATACCTTAGGACAGTCACAAGTTCCTATTGTACTCATGTGAAGTTTCACATCATGATAGACTGTATCCAAGAACTTCTTAGATAGGCTAGTCACATTATTTAAAGACAACTGCAATTTTTTAAAATGGACTATTTGTTTTCTTTGTTACATCACGATGAACCCCAAATGTATTAGGATTCAGACAAATTGGGTTTTCTGCTCCTCATTTTTCACATTAGAAGCGGAGGTCTTGTGTAGTTTGGAAGACTATGTAGATGACTAAAAACCTATTGGGTTTATGACAGAGACTAAGGAAAGAAAATCTAATTAATTGTGGGAAGTTATTTTTGTCCATATTCTCTAGAACTTGATCATCTTTTGTTTGTTTTACTAGTGCCTACTTAATTGATACACTTGGGAATAAAGCTCATTTTGCTTGGGGTTCAATTGCACTGCCTCTCAATTAATGACTCAGGAATCTCCCAAGTCACATTTCTGAGCCATCCAACAAGTTATTCCCCAAAAATCTTAAGGCAAATTGTGATATTCCTGATATTTCTATGGGGGAAATATCAGTAAAATAGCTAACAGGCAAAAAACAAAACAACAACAAAATAATTAAATCTTACAGGTTCTTTTACCTCAAACCAAATAAACAAAGATTAAAAAATAAAAGGTTTTGAGTTCAAACAGTAAAATCTAAAGTTGCACTAGCTATTTGTGTGCAGCCATATTATGCACATTAATTGTGTATATGTATTATCCTAAATTGTAGACTTATTGTTGATTTGGGGAGTTTGTATGTTTACAGAGTGCAGAAGCTCTGTTGGTTTGGAGAATATACATATATTGGGCATATACTAAGAGTAATGACAGGGTGGCTGTGAAAGGAGATCTGGAATACAAAAATATTCAGGGCATACTTGTTCCTGAAAGAAGAATATTTAGAAATAGGTCCCAGAATATGCATTAATAAACACACTCATGTTTATAACGTGCTTTTTGTTTCCAAAGTTCTTTACAAATATAAACTAGGAGCCTAAATGGGAACCTCAGGGTTTCTTCAGCATGAAGGAACCGCTGGCCAGTCTAGAGATGATATAGCTGGCTTTATGACACCCATTCCTGGACTCCCCTGCGTATGGGTGTGCGACAGTCGAAGCGGGAGGAACAGACAGTCTTCCCAATCCATCTTGAGTCCAGTGCTAAGTGTAACTTGGCCAGACCTCAGGAGCAGGCCCTCAGATTTTTTAATCTATTTAACTTTATACAAGGTTTTTTAATCAGAAATTATTCAAGGGGGATTTTTAAAGAAAATTATTAAATTGAGAAAAAGATCAGAGTTCTGAAAAGTATTTTGCATCTTAATCCATTTTTTGGATGGAAGACTTAGAATCTATCCTTTGAAAAGACAATTTACAAATGGTTCTGAGACAGATTCTGTTCAGCCATCTGGTATAATCTAGACTAATGCCATTGTCTTCTGCAGAGCTATTTCGGATTTACAATGGTGAGAGAACAGAATTTAGCCCCATGTCTTCTAGCAACTTGTATAAAGTAAAGTATATAAGGGTGTGCTTATCACCCTGGGGAGAAATATAGTGATGATTATTCACAATTCCAAGACCAGATTTCTGAACCATTGAAAGAAAATTGTGCTTTGTAGACTCCGGCATTCCCAGACCAGCACAATTTGTTTTCATAAAGAACCTTTCACAGCAAGAATCATAAAAAGCTGTAGAAAGACAGACATGGGAGAGAGAAAATATATTACTCAGCTGATTTCAATGAGCCTCATAGTGGCAGAAAAACAGTATGAAGGACAAAATAGACATAAAATAGAGTGAAAAAAAGAGAGGTAAGGTGTAGAAGCAGTACAATGCAGGCTGTATGATGTAGTTCATTGCTTATCTTCTGGGACTGGGAGGGGAGAGTGGGAAATAACAGCTCTGTGTCCAGAACAGAACACACACACTGCTTGTGTGTGTTCTGTTACAATAAGCAGCTATGGGCCTTGATCCTTTTCCCAATGCAGACACTGAGAAAAGTCTAAGGGAATTTTATGATACATGACCAAGACTAGGGTAAGAAAATACCAGAGAATTAAAACAACATATAAGAGGATAAGGACCTTTCTGCAAGAGGAAGATATTCCAGAATTCTTAGACCAGAATACAAGTGACTACATAGGGAGATATTCTGGAATAGCTATAGTGGAATAGTTGTGTCAGTATAGCTACTTTAGACAATTACCCCATATAGACAAGCCTTTGTTTAGACTATCTAAATACATGAAGTATAACCATCTAAGGAGGAGAAATTATTCCCATCACAATTGAAAAATTTAATGTTTTTGAGCAATAGAAAATCTATCTTCTGCAAAATCATGCAAAAATATTTTTGCATGAGTTTCATAACAACTTAGTCTTAGCAAAAAAAGTAAAAGAAATTCACAGTTATTTTTTTTTCAGTTTTATAAAGGCCTAATTTTTTAAAAAAGAAAAATGGCTTTGATGGGTTTAAAGAAATTAACTTGGCTCCCTTCAGCTTTCCTTCCTTCCAAAGGTAAGAAGCAAATCCCAAATGGAAATTTATCCAAGGAAACACACTTTTTCGAAGGGCCATGTTATTTAAGGAGTGGGGAGGAATTATAGCCCATTTTCTTACAGATAATGAATTGTCTTTGAAATGGATTTTCCTCCAATTTAGATTTTCTTCTCTAAACTACATTAGCCAGATCTTCAATGGCGGTAAACAGGTGTACCTCCATTGATGCAAAGCACATTTGCACCAGCTAAGGATTTAACCTTAATTATCTTGTCCTAGAAGATAAAACTGAGTAAATGGATTTTCTTCTATTTTACCCCCTATGTTTTTATTAAAGAGTGGATAGGCTGGACAGAGGACAATAGCCCATGGCTATTTCCCGATGTGCATATGTATAAGCCCCTAGTCTTATGCTTAATTAATATAACTATTCCTGATTTAGGATCTTTCTACAAATGAATTGTCTGACATTTTGGATCTTCTGAAAGTTAACACAGACCTCCTGACTCAGAACCTCGAGCTGGAGCCCAGATGTCTACTCTTCAGTTGTAAAGCCCCAGCCTGAGCCCTGTGAGCCAGAGTAATCTGACATGGATCTGCGTTGGGTGTTTTATTGTGGTGCAGACCTACTCAGGGACTTCTACACTTATAGACTTTAAGGCCAGAAGGAGCCTTCATGACCATCTAATCTAACATTGTCTACCCACTCCTGCAATAGACCCATAACTTCTGGCTGAATTACTCAAGTCCTCAAATCATGATATAAAGTTACAGAGAATCCACCCTTTATACTAGTTTAAACTGCAAGTGATACCTCAAATGTCTTCCAGTTTTTAAGCTTCTACCAGTGGAACAGATATTCCCGATATATCAAAGGGGAATAGTGATGGAACTAGTAATATTTGTATATGAGGAAATGTTTTTTAAGAGTAACCACTAATAAAAGATGTAGGCAAATGACAATGCAACTAACCAGACTAATAATACAACAAATGAGATTAGCAAGTTTTCTGCGTGATTAATTATAAAATCCATTTGAAAAACACCCCCACTAATGCTGTCTCCTCGCACTACAAACTCTGCTGTCCTGGCAATGACCTATATATTATATGTAACAATTTCCATTCAAATTGCCCCTGATGGGCATTCATTGCTTTAAATGGCATGTATTATTTCACAAGAAGGATAAGAACCAGTGATGTGGTAACTCATTTAATTTGTTTAAGCTATTTAATACAGACAGAGTATGCAAGTACTTGTCAGTCCATTAGCTGCTACAATTTGGGGGGCTATTTTGTCTCAATTTAAGCACATTCTTTTCCTAAAATATTTATTATAAGTAACACATACATGATTGCTAATCTACTAAGAGAGTAAATATGATCTATTTTATTACTTCATTCCTTTGGTGTAAAATTATGAAGTGATCAGTAATCTACAGTGGTAAATTATGTTAATGAATGACACAGAAATCAACCATTACTATGTGCTTTAAGTATACTGGCTATGAATACAGTGAAATAATCCTACATTCTCTTGCTTCTTCTGCCATAAATAATGAAAGAATGAAGTAGTAAAACATTTCATCATTATGGATAGGATCCTTCTACTAGCAGTTATTTATGATCATAGGAAAAAAAGAAATGATTTATGAGTCTGATACTGTCTGGTGAATGGTGGTTATGGCAGTGGCAGTGTGTTTCTGTAGGTGGAGTAGTAAAAATATATAGTATGATGTGGCTTACATTTTCATTTTCTGGCTTTTGAGGTTTGACTTCAGATACCTTGTGTGTGTAGGAAGCTTAACTGTTTCATAACAAAGTTTTGAGTGTGTGTTAATTTTCTATGGTTTTTAATGTGTAAAGGAGATGGACATCTGTGAGGTAGTTTCCAAGGCTGTGCCAAAGAAGTGCAACAACTGTCAGTAGATTTTATCTGCTAAGAAAGTGCAGCTGCTGATGGAGAAGAATTTATCTTTCAGCAGCTGGGCATGAAACCTTCTCTGTTGCATGTAATAATGCAAAAAATGCAGCTGCTGATTGAGAGATTTTTACCTGCCAAAGAAATAAAGCTGCTGCCAATGCAGTTTTTCTCTTCCTGCTAACTGAGAAGACTCTACCTGTTAGTAAAGTGCAACTACTGACAGAGAAGATTTTATTCATCACTAGTTGAACACCTCTAGCACATAAAACTTTCTCTGTCAGCAGCAGCTCATACATTTTGTTTCCATTTTAGGATAAAATCTGACAGAAAAGTGTGACTGCTGATGAAAATCATGTATGATCAAGAAGATTTTATCTGTTTGCTACCTGTTGGGGCACAAATATCACCAGCTGAGGATCCCAGATCTATAACATACGACATGCACTAGTGAAACATAACATATTATTGTGTTAGTCAAACCAATACTTCACTTCTGAGAAGTAACCTTCTTACACAACATTCTATAACATCAACAATTGCTCAGTTTTTCACAGGATTCTAAATTATTACTACTGTAGACTGAAGAACTACTGTTATTCACACCTTCTTGTCAACCATTTGAAACAGGTCACTCTCATTATTACCATTACAAAAATAATTTTTCTTCCCTTGTTATCCTACTGTAAATTGAATTGTCTTGTTAGACTGACCTCCCACTTGTAAGGCAACTCCCATCCTTTCATGTGCTGTGTATTTATACCTGCTACTGTATTTTCCACTCCATGCATCTGATGAAGTGGGTTCTAGCCAATGAAAGCTTATGCCCAAATAAATGTGTTAGTCTCTAAAGTGCCAAAAGCACTCCTTATTGTTAGTATAATATTATGGCACAAGGGAGTACCCCAACCTGAAGCAAATACTCACCAGCAACTACACACCACACAACAAAAACACTAGCCCAGGAACATATCCTTGCAACAAACCCCATTGCCAGCTCTGTCCACATATCTATTCAAAGGACACCATCATAGGACCTAATCATATCAGCCACACCATCAGGGGCTCATTCACCTGCACATATACCAGTGCCATCATAGGCCAGCAATGCCCCTCTGCCATGTACATTGGTAAGATCAGACAGTCTCTGTGCAAAAGAATAAATGGACACAAATCAGATGTCAAGGAGTATAACATTCAAAAACCAGTCAGAAAACACAATCTTCCTGGACACTCAATTACAGACCTAAAAGTGGCAATTCTTCAACAAAAAAAACCTTCAAAAACAGAATACAATGAGAAATTTCAGAACTGGAATTAATTTGCAAACTGGACACCATCAAATTAGGCCTGAATAAGGAGTGAGAGTGGATGGATCATAACACAAACTAAAAACTATTTGCCCATGCTAACTTTTCCCCATACAGTTACTCACAACCTTCTTTTCAACTGTTTTAAATGGGCCACCCTGATTACCACTACAAAAGTGATTTTTCTTCCTGCTGATAATAGCCCACTTTAATTGATTTGTCTTGTTAGAATTGGTAAGGCAACCCCAATCTTTTTAGCCCATAAAAGCTTATGCCCAAATAAATGTCTTAGTCTGTATCAGCAAAAAGAACAAGGAGTACTTGTGGCACCCTAGAGACTAACACAGCTACCACTCTGAAACCTGCTTTTATTCATGTCTCAGCCTTGGACTAATCTTCCTAAACCATCAACCTAATTTGCATCCCTCATTTTTTTGTGAAACTAGTGCGTGCACAAAGCCATATTCTTCTGAATACTTATGTATCCATTGATCTACAATTCTCTGGAATTCAACCAGCTACCTAGTTCCGTACAACAGTTGAGAAGACACATCCTAAGCAACAAACAGTTGTGTTTTCTTTTTAAAAGGAAGGTAAATGTACAACTACAAAGGTATCCAAAACCTCCCAAATATTTGAAAAAATATTATCAACTGTGAAATGTATGTATAATAAAAGGCATTTTCCTTTCTTCTGTATTTTGAATTCCTTCCACATAAGCTACTGAAAGAGATGAAAATGGATAAATGTGTAGCCACCAGTGGTGTCCGACTCATACTATAGAGAGAGCTACCATTTCATTAAGTTTGAAGTTTTTGAAATAATATAATCACAATGAAAGAAAGGAAATAAAATTCTCAGAAACTTCTCAAAGGAGTATTAAAAAGATGAGATTTGAATAAGACTGATCAAATAGTCGAATAGAAGATGCAGATAGGTCATAAGCCTTTGCTTTTTTGATTGCCCATATTGTCTCGAAACTGTTCAGGAGAACAAAGAGTTTTGTGGATGAAAGACTGGTGTGAAGAAACATGAATGTCAACTTGAGTTCTGAAAGACAGTCTGCTAATGAAATATTCTAAAAGTCATTTTCAAGGTGGTAGAAAGTTCTCACACTGATGTGCACCAATGCTTCTGATAAAATGCATCAAATAGTAATGCAAGTATAGGCTTTTAGGACTGATAAAATAAAGCAAGGTTTATATGACTCCAAATGTTGCACAAAAGTATTTTGTGTTTTATAGTTTAGTTGCAAAAGATTAAAAAAAAAATTTGAAGGTTTCCTTAGATTTCAATTCAGGCAGCCAAAGCAATTATGATTCAGTTTATTTTCAGGATAAAAAGAATAGATCAGTATCAGATAGTACAAACTGGATAGTCTGAAAATGAAATGAGAGATCATAAATCCATTTGGAACTTGGAAAATATGAGGTTTGAATTGTTATACTTCTGTGAACAACATAGTTGCCACCTAAGCAGTACAACAGAGTAAAGGAAGTATTTGGTTTCTCTTAGTAGAGTATCACTTCCGAATCTAAGAAGAAGTAGATGTAAAAATAGTAAACATGTTTCCAGCAAAGCTTGGTGAGCACTGCTGATTAAATTTTGGAATATGGAGGCTTTAGAAATAATATAGTTAATTCCCACCTGCCACTAGGATCAGATTAGAAAAAGGCTTGCATGTGCTTTGCCTTTCCTGCAGGGTATGTGGGCCACATTTTCAAAAATAGGATCCAGAGTTATTAGTCTCAGTTTAGGCTCCTAAATAAATGACCTGATTTGAAAAGGTGTTGAGTGCACGCTGACTTCACTGGGAGCTATTTCCCATTGGCCTCTTAATTTCAGGGGGAGCTATTAAAATAAGGCTGCGAGACTGTATATCTGAGTCCAGAGCCCAGTTTGTCATGAGATTGAACTGTAGAACTGAACTCTTTTAACCTAGGGTCATTTCTACTTAGTAGAATTTCAGTTTACGCTTTCTTTGTTTCTAGTCTGAATATCTGATCCAGAAACAGGGTGAGGGTATGTCTAAACTCTGCAGACTATGCCAACATACTATGCCAGCATTGCCCTGGAGTGTAGATGCAACCCACAGCCACAGAAAGGCTTCTTCTGTAGTTGAAAGAATATCACCTCCCTGAATGACATTAGCTATTTCAGTAAAGGAATGTAGACAGAGTTGCATCTACACTGGGGGTTATGTCAAAGGTGTGATTCTTGCACACCTCAACTGACTCAGCTATGCTGATATAACTGCCAAGTGTAGACCAAACCTGTGTCTCCTGGTTAAAACCCTGTAAGCCTTTCTTGATTCTACACTTACTATTTTCAGTGAATGTATGTTAGGGCAACAGTAAGATCCCAGAAGATTAGCAATGCTAGTAGGTTTAGTAAAAGATAATATACATTCTACAGTAACAGAATACAGAGTGTGTTTGCTTTTAGCACTTTCACCTTCGGAAAAAGAAGAATGACTAGTTGCTGTTGGCTATTACCCCTTATGACTTAAAAGAAGCACAGTACAAAGGCTTTGCTGACTGGCCTTTGATTTTCCGTCAATGCAGTTTTGCCAGAATTTTAACCTAAATCCCCTAAGCCAAAGTAAAACATTAATCTACTCAGCCAGTCAGTTCCTGGATAAACCTTGCAAACTGTGCAAAATATTTACAACAAAGATATCATGACCCTTTGAATACTTAAAAGGATAATTACAAAGCTCAGCATTCCCCATTAAACTATTTAAGATGTGATAATATTGCTCTGAATCTGGATGAACAAATGAAAAAGTTATAGTCTATATTTTAAAGTTATTTAAACTTTTAATACCATCTTTAAATGAAATGTTTAACTCTTTTTAAACGTGACACCATCCATCACAATTTTATAGTTAGACACATAATAATATATAATCTCAGTTTGCTGTCCACTTGTTAAAATGGGAATAGACTTCGAGAAATAAGCAATTTCCCAACAGAAAATTGGAAATTCTGCCAACCAATTCCAGGTGACCTGCCATCAATCAGTGTTATATTCTCCGGAGCTATTGCTGCAGGGTATTGCCATTACTGATGGGCTTCACCTGGTGACTAATGGTATATAACAAATACATTCAAGAACTATAGAAATCCTAAGAATCTGTAATTGTCAGTTAACTTTCAGCAAAGACCTTCTCAGGCAATTCAGAAATAAAGTGAGATTTTTATAACCTCCACACTCCTTGCTCTTTCTGTTTAAAAAAAAAGTCAGAATGGTTTGATCCCATACAACTAAATTGCATTAGATCACAAAATATGTTTTTATTATTGAATGAATTAAAGGTGGTAAGTTTTTTGCCTTCTGCCCTGAGTATGTGCTAATGTGACAGTAATTCTAAATCTGAACTTAAATAAGTTCAAACTTCCAGTAAAACTTTGTGTGTGATATTAATAATTATGATTAATGCTTGAAGTGTACTGTTCCAGGGAAATAATTTCCTTTATTTGTCTGAGAGTATATTTAGAATTCATTAAATATTCAAGCTGTTCAGTTACCCACGTACAGCCAGTATAGCTGTGAATTTCCTTTAGAGATGGGAAACATACTACAGATAAGAAATTTCAGCTGTGTTAAACCAGCACCAGCCAGAGAAATTATGATGGATTTCTGATATGAAATCTGCGGGATAGGGAAAAGGTTTGTTGACTGTCATCAAAACAGGAATCTATTAGGATTTGAAGCTTTGATTGCAAAGTACACAAACTGCATCCCCAGCTGAACTTAAAAAAAAACACAGAGAAAGATGGAAAATTCTAAGGCCTTCATCCTGCAATCAGATCAGCTTGGAAAGTCTCTTTCACCCACACAAAGCCCCTTTGAAATCATTACTCCCGAGTTCAAGTTCTGCCTTTGCCACTGAAGTCAATGGGGCTGAGCAGAAGTATCCACTCATACAGATATGACTGCAGCTTTAGAGCCTGCCTTCAAAGAGATGACCCACCCGCGTAAAGATAAGCATGTAAATGTTTGCAAGATCAGAGCCCTGTTTTGCAAACCTGTAACTACAGATGTGTAATTAATCACACTCTGGGATAGTGGTGGATAACAGACCTGTAACCCGGAAAATAGCTGCTTCTTTTTCTCTTTGTAAATCAGCCCACTTCATACCATACAACACCAGGCTTTTACTGATAATGGAGATTGTCTGCTATTATTATTATTTGTATTATGGTAGCACCTATGTGTCTTAGTTATTATGTGAGGTGCTGTACAAATACAGAAAAAAATGATGGTCCCTGCCCCCAATTTACAGTTTGAGGACAGGACAAAAGAGAACAGATGATACAGAGAGACAGGGGAATACAAGGAAAAATGGGTATGTCTCCACTTAAAATGCTACTTTGGCACAGCTGCAGCTGGGTGACTGTAGCGCTTCAGTGTAGACACTACATATTCTGCTGGGAAGTGTTCTTCCAGTCAGCATAGGTAATCCACCTCCCAAGAGGCAGTAGCTAAGTTGATGGAAGAATTCTCCTGTTGACCTAGCACTGTCTATACCAGGGGTTAGGTCAGCTTAAGTATGTCGCACTGGGGTGTGGATTTTTTCTAGTGTAGATCAGGCCAATATTGGACATCACAATATTTCACCAGCAGCCTAATTGTTGCCAGGTTTTCTGTGGGCATCACAGCAAAGGAGATGGGTTTTTTGGGGGGAGGCAGGGGGGTGGAGGAGAGGGAAGAGCGGGGCGGGGAATTTGAAGATGGCTAATAAGGTAGCTTTACAGATGTTTACAAGGAATGCCTGGTACTTTAATACATTTCTATTGGGGAAAGGCTGCATTTTGCCTAGAATGTACAAAGGAAATTAAGCTATCCCTAAAAATGAAAATAGAACAAAATGATAATGCTGATCCTGTAGTCACATTTTAAAACTGCTTTAATGTGAAGAAACATGGAAAATGATGAAAAGGAGAAATGAATGGAGGATATAAATAGAAAAAAGGCAGACTGTAAATCAATGACTTGTTTTCCAGATAATAAGCTTTTTCATGTCCCTCATCACAATGGAACAGATGAGATGGATGGACGTCTAAATAAAAGAGTCACCTGTTTTGTTTTGTTTGTTTGTTTGTTTTTTTGTCCATATTGTATCACAACAGAGTTTTGAGGTTCTTTCAGAGATGGCAATGACAGGCTAGTGACTCCTTTTTATGTTCATCACATACAGTGTGTGTAGCCTCTGTTATACTGTCTAGAGTAGCTCTCTACCGTGAATGCATACCTCATGGCAGATTGTCAAAAGCAGAGCAAACACTCCAAACTGGTGGTATGTTCTACAATTAGATTTCACTAACCTAGTAACAAATGTGAACTCATGGTAAGCCATGGAGTAACAGTCCCCTTAGGCTCTCCAATCTATCTTGTCACCCAGGCAAGCTGGATTTACTGATGATTGATCACTTATACCAAAAATCACAAAATATTCAGGTTACTTTGAGTCTCAAGGGACCAGTCACATACCACAGATCAATTTGTATCTCAGATCTCATATGAAAAACAACACTTGTAGCCAATTCTGGAATAACCTACAAGGAAATGAGAAAGTTATTTACATATTAAAGCCAGTGAGCATGAGTTACAAATTAGGTACTATCTATGGTTCCTAAAGATTACAGTGATGTAGTAATCTGTCATGGAAGACATTTTGAATTTTGAACTATCATAGTCCCAGAGATACTAAACTAATGCAGAAGTTTTCAGAAAGCATAGAGTCATAGGACTGGAAAGGACGTTCAAGAGGTCATCTAGTTCAGTCCCCTTCACTCATGGTAACAGGGCCGGCTCCAGGCACCAGCAGGCCCATATTTTTCCAAATTCTAAAGAAGAAAGTCAATTAATGTATTTATAGCAATGGGGAATTCTGCTCTAACCAAAAAAAAAAACAAAACCCAAAGAGACATGATCACTGGTGGTGCATACCAATTAGAGCTGCTCTAGCCTGGGGGCCATATGTCCATTTCAAGCTTTACACATCTCCCACAAAGCCTTTTCCAAATTGCTCAGACACATTTTATACTAGCATCTCCATCTGTGACACTTCTCAGCAATGACACATTGTAAGAATGAGCACTTCAGTTCACACACAAAAAAAGTGCTAAGGATTATTTTTAAAAAGCACTTAAAAAGCCATAGAAAATAAAGCTCCTTGCCCCTAGAGTCTGGTGGGATGAGCTTTGCTTGCTATCTGACACATCTCATACTATTTTACTAGGGAAACAAAGAAGTATACTAACGCTATGGCATTAGATTATTAATCACATCTCTGAAACACAACAGAAATTCCCAATAAAACCTTGAATACAATATAGAAGTTTTTAACTGGAATTTCCTCTCATCTTATTACATTATTAGACATGTTGACACCCTGACTCATGCTATCCAGAACCTCACCCCATGAATGGTCTCATTTACTTCAATAGGCCTATTCATTGATACATTAATTATAGTGCTGTAGGGACCTGGAAGTGAAACCCTGCTTTATATATGTGGGGATGTTTTCTCTTGTCATTCAGTAGCAGACAACCTTGCCACCAAAAGCAGAACAGTGTTAACAACCATGCAAAAGAAAAAGATTGCCAGAACTTGAAAAGGTGATTTTGTTGCCCTAAATACAAACACTCAGACATGGTTATGCATGTTAAAAGCAAGACCTCCCCCTGGAAAAATGGAATGAGGGGGAAAAAACTTTGAAGTAGTTTGATAAATGCTCATCTCCCCTAGATCGCTCAGGAAATTTTGAGGTTGGAAAGCTTTCACAAAGAGCTAATTTATATACTCGCTGAGATCTCTTTTCTTTTTCAGCGGCCACTACTTCTCTGTAAAAGAATGGCACAACTCGTTAGTATGCTAAAATGGCGGCAGTATGGTTCCCTGGAGTACTATTAAGTAGAGGTGGTCAAAAGTTTTCAATTACAATTTTTTTCAGAGAAAAAACATCACGAATTCGTGTAGATTTTGCTGAATTAATTTGGTCAAAAAACCCAGGAGTAATCATTTCATTTCAACATTTTCTAAATGAAACAATAATTCACTTCGAATTAAATTTCAAAACAAAGTGTCATTTTGAATCTATTTTATTTGTAAAAATTAAAAATAAAACAAAATATTCAAAACCAAAATGCAACTCTTCATTTGAATTGGAACAAAATCATTCTCTTTGCAGAAAATGATTTTTTTTAAAAAAATATTCAGAATTGCCAAAATAACCAAAAACCTGGTTATTCTCTTTGCTTTTGGAAGACATGTGGTGGCTATATGTCCCACTGTGTATACAATAGATTTATTTCAAGGTGATCAAAGTGAGGGAAACAAAATAATACTCTGTTTTTTTACAATTAATAAATAATAAGAAAAGGAAAGTGTAGTGGTTCAATGAATTCCAAAGCATGCTCTAGAAAATGATTCAAAAGTCTGGAAATATTTTAAAACTTGTACATTTTTTGCAGGTAAAATGTGAATATCCTCTGTGGGAACACTGGGAAATCTGGCCTAAAATATCCAAACCATATAAAACTTGGTAGGGACTTCAAAGGTGATTTACTTCTGGTGTCACCATTCATGTATTTCCCATAAGGCATGTGCCAAATGCAAATTTGGTAGAATGGAGTTCTGTTATTTCTTTCAACAGGGTTTAGCCTCTAATCCAGCATGCTCCCAGGATGCTCCTTTGCAATTCTGAACTAACAACTGCACCTGAAAGCAATCCAGAATTAAGACTGCCACAGTACACATACTGCCTGATTGAAATGTACCTCTCTAATCCCTCCATTCTGGAGACAACTCAATTTGAGAAACTCACTTTAAAAGGACACCATGTCCCCCATGGGATGAAAGGAATGTCAGGAAGTCAAGAGGCCAGTAAGTCTTGAAGAGCCACACAGATGATAATTTTGTACCCTCATGAGCCTTAAAGATCTGTTTTTGTAAATGAGAGTATTCAAGAAACAGAACGGGTGGTTCAGAAAATGAGGGATTTGGGTTTCTATTCTCTAACCCCGTAGGTGCATGACTTACTATTATTGCTTAGTCTTTATGCAGTCTTTTATAAAGTCATTATTTGTCCTTCTGGGCTAGAAGCTTTAGAAGTTTTTATAAATGTGTTACCTTTTAAAATCCAACCAACAATCAGTGAAGCAAGATACATCGCTTTAGAAAGAGGAATTAAACTCGTAAAATCCTTCCATAGTACCATCAGAGTTCATACTCAGTACACATTATAGAGCTGAAAATTATGAGGTTGCTGTGTAAGTTAATGTTACAACAAAAATAGGCAAACTTAAGTTAAAGGAGCACGAAGCCCTACTGCCTTCTGATAACTCATTTCCCTCTGTTGAATATTGTTTTTATCTTTTCTTTTCCCATTGTCTAAATCAGATACAATGGGAAGATTATAAATGGACCCAGTCATATTTCTCACATTCCCAGCAGTGGACCACATCTACTCTAACTGAATTGGCCTCGTTAGCACTGACTCCCCACTTGGTAATGCAGCTCCCATCTTTTCATGTGTGGTATATTTATACCTGCTTACTATATTTTCCACTCCATGCATCTGATGAAATGGGTTATATCCCATGAAAGCTTATGCCCAAATACATTTGTTAGTCTTTAAGATGCCACAAGGACTCCTCCTTGTTTTTTATTGATACAGACTAACACAGCTACCCCTCTGAAACCTGTTACGTTGCCAAAGAATTTGGCACAACTTTGAACTGAAAATAGTTTGGGCAGATTCTGAGCCTGATCATTCATTCAGAATCCTCAGTTATAGACCTGATTATAGTTTGACCTCGGTGGATTTACTACTGATTTTCACAGTCATAAATAAAAGGAGTATCGGGACCTAGACATTTTGTTGGCCAGGTGATGTTCCTGAAATACTGAGAAATCTGCCATAAGAGACCAGGTGGGGGCAGTTTTCTAATAAATGTAGAACAAAGGCGTGTAGTAATTTAATCTGGGAATAATTTGAAAAAGTCTCTTTAGACAGGAGCATGCCTGATAAGGCTGGTTTTTATACGGGCTCTGCTTTCTGGTTTTTGGTATGTGCTTGACTATTTTTCTCTTTTTCTTTTATTTGAGCATGGAAATCTCACAGTCTTTTCTACCCTATATTTTAGAAATAAAGTAATGAGAGTACTGAGACAGCACTGGAGAAGAGACATTAATTACCCCAATCTTTGATACCAGAGTATAGAGAAATCAGAAGAAAATTCTCACTCTGTCACTTAAAGAATTCCTGATGTTTTCCTCAGAACCAATCTGCAGATTGTATCTTAATAAACTTTTGGCTTCATAGTGAAACTGCAGTGTAGTTATTGGCCTACCTACCAGTATGTATGCGGGAATGGGAAGATTTGGTCTGCTCTGCATCTTAATAAGCACCAGACTGAGGATTGTGAAAGCCATGTGTTGATTTGAAATTTTTAAGAAGAGTTCTCATAATGAAGCAGCTCTAGTGACACAGATCTTCTAATCAGACATTTAATAATGTTGCTTTGCAGTTTGGAAGATGTCTTTCATTTAAATTCCCCTCCTAGGAGCTGTGCGTCAGGCAATTATTCTTTACAAGAGGATTTCAAAGCCCAAGTAAATTTAATGGGTTCTGTTCTTAAAGCAACACTGCCCTGAAAGTATTATTACTGTTAAGAACTAGAAGCATGAAGATCTCTCTTCTCCTTTCCTCTGCACAGGTGTAATTCCTGTAATGTTAATAGGAACTATGTGGACATATTTACAGGTCTGACCCTAGTGCATCATGTGCATGGAGGATACCATTGAATTTCACTGAAACTCCATGAGAGAATCTATTGAAAATAAAAGCTATGTTAATTTTTCAGAAAATGCAGACCTTTGGATTTATTTTTTGTAATGTCTTATGGCCTGCAGCTGTACCATTTCCAACTGTGATCTCCTCAGGTATGATCAGGCCTGGTCAGCAATAGGATCATAGAGCTCTGAGGAAGGTCAAGAACATTGTAAGGCACTGTAAGAACATTGTGCTGGTTGGAACATTTTCACCAAACGTTGGTGTTTTGTTGAAGCCAAATTGGTTTCCGTGAAACTTTCATAGGGAAGGTTTGTGGGGCTTGGAGAGAGAAGGGAAAGCAACCGAGAAAGAGACTTATATAAAACAATTTTTGACTAGGGTAAATTTTCAAACTTTTGCAAGAGAAGTTAATCATGTAAGTCCCTTCAAACAAAACAGTCTCAGAACCACAGACCTATTGAAACCCTTGAAATGGAAATTATTCTCCAAAGTGATGTATCCATTAATATCCTTCCATAAAGAAGAGTCAGAGGAAAACAATACCCAGGTTTTCTTGAAAGACGATACAATTCCGGAGCAGGTTTACTCTATAACAGGCCTAAGGCATTACTGCGCAAACAACAGAACTCAGAGTCTGAAAAGCCAGTACATCCTGTATTGCTAAAATTCTGCTTATCATGACAGAACCTCATGTGATCGCATAAAGAACCACTATTGTAATGAGACAGGCCATAAATGCTATAGTACCACTATTGTAATGAGACAGGACATAAATGCTATAGTACCATTTTACTGCCGGGTACTTTTCCTGGCCAGATTTTCAAAAGTGCTAAAATCCCAGCAACTCCCATTGAGAACAATGGAAGCTGTTAGTTGTTGAGCACTTTTGTAAATCTATCAATCTCTGCATTTGTTTTTCTGTTATTTCTTATAGCCAAGATAGAATCATGTAACTGAAACATTCTAATCATTCCTCTCTCTTGCTGCTTTATCCATTCTGCAGTGTCATAATTCATACCATGTGACACTGCAATCACCAGAGTGGCTGTGAAATCTAACACTGGGTTAGACAGAGGGTGACAGGTTGGGCTTTAATTTTTTTTTGATTGTTTAATCCTGACTGGGTTTGCAGTCTTTTTTTTTAAAACAACCTCTGATGGACTGTTTTAATTGACACCTGGGTACATAGTTTTATGTGGCTTAATTATGATCATAATTAGTGTTAAAATTTTGTTTTGATGAAAATTTTACAACTGTCTACAGCTAGAGCTAGCCAGAAAATAGAAAACTTTTTAATTACTATTTTGTTTTAATGCAAAATTTCCTACCAAACTGACTCGGAAGTACTACTGTCCATATTTGATATTTGGTTAAATCAAGACAAAGAGGTCAATGACAAAATTTTCAGAATGTCCTAAATGATTTAGGAGTTGATGTTTCATTTTCAAAAATGATGTGGGCACTTACAGCTATATGTTCAAATGTATCTGCATCATTAGGTGCCTAAATACCTTTGAACATCTAGTCCAGAGTGACCAGTCACTTTTGAATTTGAGATGTAGACTCCTAAATCATTTAAGATTTTTGGAAAATTTTACTATTCCAAGTACAGAATTAGGCTGTGATCCAGAAAATCATGTAGGCCCATGCCTAAGTACATGAGTAGTCCCATTAGCAGTGCATGGAACTGCTCATGTTCTTAAAAGTAAGTATACGTTAAAGTGCTGAATTGCACGCTTAATGTCAGAGCCACAACCAGCACAAAGGAGTTCCTGAATTTCAGTCCCCAAATATGTTCTCACTATAACTAATAAATTTTCTTTGATTTCTCGAGGTTGCATAATTAAGTATGTAATAGAAAATATACCTTGTTTTTCAGGATTTAAGACAATTTTAACGTATTACAGATCAGAATGAGACCTATGTTGGAGGCTGACAATACCACATCTCTCAATGGCAGGGTTTTTGCACTTTCCTTTGAAACATCTGGTGCTAGCCACAGTCAGAGATAAAATGCTGGTCTAAGCTCTGACCCAGTTTGGCAATTCTTATATTCCTAAATATATATATATATATATATATATATAAAATCCTGCAATGGGCTTGGCCCATATGAAGCCTCATTGAGTTCAATGAAGTTCCACCCACTTGGAACCCTTTGCAGAAACTCATTGCTTCCTATATAGTCTTTCTGCTATATACCCACTTGCCTGCCAATTCTACTTGCTCTTTCTTTAATAAACATGTTTAGAATAGAAAAGACGTTGGCATAAAATAAACCAAACTGAATGTCATTTGAAAAAATGATCCGTGAATCATTTTAAAGATAAATCATGATCCATATATTATCTGTTTGTACAGCATCTAGCACATTGGGGCTCTGGATGTTATTGTAATAATATATGTAAATAATATATACCAATGATTAAAATTAAAACACTGTACAAACCATGTATTATACAAATATAAAAAAGTGGTTTGGGTAGTAAACAAGGAGACAGAAAAACCTATCTAGAGTCAAAGATATGTATACTTAAAGCCCTAAAATTACCACATGTCAAAACTAATCGAGGAAAACAGCTTGTCACTAATGCAATTGTGCTTTAATAATTGAAATGGCATCTACATGAGCCTGTGAGAAAGGCAACTTTTAAAGAGATAAATGAAAACTTTCAAAGAGATCAGGCTCATTCTCTCAGCTATTTGTATTGTGCATCAGGCTGAAATAATTGGATGGTGTCGTTTTGAAACATTCTGTTTCTGCTTGAGTGGGTCAGGAGGGCCTCCTGCAGTTCACAATAACCCACAGTTTGTTCTAGGGACCTTCAAAATTCCCCAGGTGGTCCCCAGAGAAACATCCCATATTGTCTGATCTACTTGTTCTTTTCTATTCACAAATGCATATAGTCTGGCAAGGTTGACATTGAGAAAGCCATTCAGATGTTGTCTTGTTTTGCATTTCAAGCCCTAAATGTCACAATGAACCAACTATCTCCAAACAGAGAATTGGTCCAAGAATTGGTCAGAACTTAATTTAGATTTTTATTAAGGACTTATCAAGTAAAAAGGATTGAAACAGAGAAGAATAAAACATTTTATTTCCTCATCTCCCCTGCCTCCCTCTCCATCTATTCTGAAGTCCTTTTGAGGTCACTATTGCTTAAGCCTATAAAATGAAAGTGCTCGAATCACAATTAAATAACTGTCGGGCGCCTTATTAAATTTCATTGAATTCCATACCAAATCTTAAGGGTCCATTGCAATCTTCCAGTTTAGACAAAGATTAAATAAAAGCTGATCAAAGATTTATAGAATTGTAAAGTGATACTAAACACAACATGCCATGCTCAGAGAGCTTTCCCTTGTGCAGTGAAGTGAGAAGAGGCCTGCTTCCACGGTTTCATTCAAGTACTACTTTCAGTAAGGGAAAACATTAGCAGTTCACAAAAACATCATCAAAGTAGTCAGATGTTACTAATTCACAGTAAATAGGGTTTTTCATAGCAGTTGGCTTATAAAGTGTTGACTCACAACAATAAAAGCAACCAAAACAAAATAGACACTTGCCCCATTTTTTTTAATGCAGGAGGAACAAAATAGCCACTTCCAGACTGGCGATTTCCAGCTAATTTGGGGAGAGATGGTCGGAGCCAGATCATTACCCCCATGATGACAAGGGCTGAAATCCTGGCCTCACTGGACTTCACCCTCTTTACTTATGTATATATTTACATGAGATTTCTCTTCATAATAGCTGAGCAACTCAGAATCATCAGTGGCTTTTGTTCTCATAACACCCCTGGAAGGAAAGGAAGTATTATTTCCATTTTTTAATTTGATTGAGGAGCGAGGTAGATTTAGTGGCTCATCTAAAGTCTTATAGGAAGTCTATGACCAAGCTGGGAATTGAATTCAAGTTCTCATCTGGTGTGCTAACTGTTATGTCATCTATTTTCACCACTAGAGTATCCATCGTTCTTCTTCTACCAGGGCAATGATAGACCATATATTTTCAAGTCATCCTCCAGCATCATTAATACAGGCAGTCAGGAAAGAAATGGAAGCAAGGAGAGGAAATAAAGGCACAATATATAAGAAAGCTGTCTCGTTGTTTTTCTTGTGGTGTGAGGAAGGTTGAATAATCCTAACCATTCTTAGACAGCTTTCTATGGAAATTTAAAATAAATGGAAACAGTCAAAATCAGATAATCAATTATCTTTCCTATTTAACAACAAAACTCTTAAAAACTCTTCCTTTGAACATTTTCTGAAAATTTTACTCCAGAACAGAATGTTCCCTTTATCATGTATCCCATTACTGGTATGCAGCAAAAATCAGTCTGCTTGTTGCAGGATTTAAGGCCAGTGTACGATAGACTACGTGGCTCAGAAAAATACAGAATGGCACTGTCAGAATGAGCCATTCATCACTGGTGTTACTCCTTTAAAGTCAATATGTAGCTATACATGAGATACATTTGTTCCAGTGGGGTTTCGTGGGGTGTAAGTTAGGAGGTCATTTCACCCATTGTTTCATAGATTTTATCTAATGTATTCTGTCTAGTTATCTGGGTTCTTATATTGGTGGCCACCACTATAGCACACTAGCACCTGATGCATCCTTTCTTATTTAGCCTGCAGAGATATACAACACAGAAAATCTTACCAAGGACAAGAATATTTGCCTTACCAAATGAGGATCTATGAAAAGTTGAATGGAGGCTAAAGATATGGGCCCAAATCCTTCCCCTATTATATTTTTGACTTCAAGATATGTAAATACAGGCAGAATTTCTAATGCAAATATCTATGGAATGCATTTGTAACTCCCCTGTAATTTGTGATGCCTTGAAATTATATTCCTATCTACAGTGCCTGGAAAACACAAGCAGTACAGCCTGTAAGATGAGAAGGTGGGTGAGGTAATATATTTTAGTGGAGCAACTTCTGTTGGTGAAAGAGACAAGCATTGAAGCTTACAGAGGGTTGTTTTTCTGGTCTCACTCACCTTGTGTATCTAATATTCTGGGATCAACATGACTACAACAACACGGCAGACATGTAAGGTAATTTAAGAGCTACTCTCTTATCAGTTCAGTATCTTTATACACCTGATTTAAGTTACAAATAATGATGTCAGTGACAGGGTTTGTATTTTTAAATGGTAGACAACAGTATAACTAGTACACCATAGAATTGAACCAAGTTTCTATGACAGTGCTTTAAAAGCCAACCATAAAAGACAATAAACTGATTTACAATAAACACATTTAATTTATATCAGCAACTGAAAACTAAGAATCTTTCCCTCTATGTAGCAACATCAAAGGTGATTAAGCTAATAGCCTTTTGTCATGCATTTAAAAAAGTATATGCAAATAACACTATTAAACATGACAAGAATCATTGACTACTGATCATCAACTTCAGTGTTGGCATGACTAATTCATTTTGATACTACTTAAAATATACAATGTAAATTGATTTATAAAGTGCCAAGGTAGCTGTTTGTAGAGACAGATTAGATGTCAATTAACAGGTCTTTTCTGTCTATCCTTTCAAATGATCACATTTGTTCTTTTTTATGATTAGTATAGATAAAGATTAGAGACTGGTAAATTAAAAAATAAGTGCCAGCAAAATGAACTGTAATGGTATCACATTGTATGTGACCCATTCATCTGCAAGGGATTTTGTTTCCATCTTCCCCTTAAAGTAGGCTCCCTAAAGCATGTGAAATGTAAATAAATTATGAAACATTTTAATTTTCCAACTGTTACTGTCACAGAGCCCTCTTTACAAGCTCCTCCAATGGGATTTGTGTCTGAGAAAGTAGCTTCATCTGAATTCCAAAGACAGGTTTGGTTTAATATTCCTTTTCTGGAACATCTCCAAAGAAATTGTTAGAGATGAATAGAGATGAGACAAAAACTTGAAACTGTCATTTCCCAACTTCTGTCACTTGGGTCACCTTAGTTACAAGCCAGCTGCAGATGCTTATAGGGGGGAAAATGGTGAGACAGATTTATCAGATGTTTTAACTCAATGTGTACAACCTATGGCTGTCCTGAGGGACATAGCCAACATCCCACTTCTGATCTTTAAAGATGGCAGTCAGAATTCACACATATGCCAGCCACCCACTCACTCCTTTCTCAGTTCAAAGCTGAAGACGGTATTTCTTACTGATGCATGAACTTGTGAAAATGCTTTCACCACAATTCGATTTTTAAATTCTGCCTTGGGTGATTTCTTACCAGCAGTTTTATTTTACACAAGACTGCAAACACTGAGAATCTCAATGTCTAAGAAAAGCAGGGGCCAGAGCCAGGCTCTTGTAACTAGAACAAGTCTCAAGTTATTGTGAAGTGTAACCTGTAACCACTGAATCCATGAGTGGAGAGTAAGTGATGATGTTCGGTTAGTTGTGTTAGACTCTGGCAGTGCCAGTAGAGGGATTAACCATGCTCAGAGCAGTAGGTTGGGTACCTGTGTTTTCCCCTTCATCTATAAGAAGGGAGTTTAAAGAGGAGTTCCTTGATTTCCCTCATACTGATGGCTGGATATGGGATGAAAAGGGGCTCATTACTGCCCAAGAAGAGGGAGGGAGGATACAGAAGAAAATCCACCAGCTTCTTTCTCTGCACTGGTGGGAGGTTGAAGAGCCCACACCTGGCCCCTTAACTAGTGCCTTAGGGGAAGGTTATGAAGAGAATGTCACGTGTCTCTCACAGACACAGGTCCTTCTTACAGAAACTGACTTTCACTCACTTTAACTCCCCATCGCAAGACCCTCCTGCTCTATTATGTGTTTAGAATATTTTGGGAGGGCAGGTGAGAAGCTGTTAGGGGCCAAGATCCTGCCAACTTTCTCATTGTCCCTTATGTTTCTCTTTTCACTAAATGACATTTTCTACTGGGTTTCCCAGTTCCTATATCCGGCTACAAGAGGACTACTCAGATAACTCCTACTTTTGATACCTTCGCCTACTTTTAAAGCCTAACCCTATTACGCAGACCTTAATTTGAAATTCTGAAATGTTTGGATATTTTATTCCAGAGAAGACCAGATGAGTATTGATTTTAATCTCATATACACAGACTGACAGGATTTAACTCAGCTAATCCCAAATGGGTCCAATCCTCAAATGGTGTCGACTGTCCTATCTCCATTTGACGTTTGAAGTAGGACAATGTGCACCAGCTAAGGATCTGCTCCTGAACTTTTGGATGCTTGTCCACACTAACCAAGCATCAAACCATTAATACTGCTAAGATTTTATTTTCACTCAACCCTAGTGAAAATAAAATCTTAGCAATACTAATATCCATGTACTAGTTAATTTTATTTTCAGACCTTGTGCCCTAATTACAAATTTCTGCCATATGCACACCTTGTATTTAAGTCAATGGGAGCAGCATACATGCATCTCATGGGAAACTTTGGCATTGGCTCTTTAATCAAATCAAAACCTAGAACCATTTTGAAATCAGTTGAATCCTAAAACTGAAGCTGTCCTCAGGCTGGTATATTTCTAGGGCAATGCAAACAATTCATGTTTGTTTCCATTAGGGAAATGTTAACAGGAACAACCAGTAGATTTTTTTCATTGTAGATTTTGCATTTAGACAGGGAGACTGACAGACTGACTAAGAAAAAGGATATGAAAATTTTTAAACATGAAAATTCTGTCCATTAGGAAAACAAATTCAGTCCTTAAATCTGTATATAATAGCACATTTGATAAAAGACTTATACATAAAACAATACCTATCAATGGTTCTATCCAAAATCATTTAAAGCATAAAATCTTCAGTGCAGAAAGTGTGTGGTGCACCACTAAGTCATTTCTAACAAATCAAACAGTATCCACTCATATGAATTGCTTTCTGAAACAATGCCATGTTTATTTATTGCAGTATGAAGCTTCATATTTAGACTTAACCACATAGTGTCTTCTTTCATGATTTAAAAAACAATTTCAATGACATTCTGGTTTCTTTAATTATTTGGAACCTATTAATTTAGCCACAGTAGCATACTGCAGCTGTAAAATCAAAGTGGTAAATTTTTGAAATAGACTAGTCTTAATTATGAGGAAAACAATTTGAGACACATTTAAAGGGGTCTGATTTTCAAAAAATGCTGAAGTCATTTAAAAAGGGTTTTTTTAAAACTAGAAGTAGTTTAAAAAGGGGTTTTTTTAACATTAAACTTAGGGTTACCAATTCTTTTTAAAAGAACAATTCCAAAGCCTAAATACTTTGATTTGCTAAAAGTGCATTATTTTGTAGCAAGTATTTCTAGCACTTATGGCATTTTCTTTGAGACCAAAGAATGAGAATAAAACTGTTCAGTCCATATTTTTAAAGTAAAGGCTTATACACAATAGATAAATTTCTGTGAATCAAGGAGTATTTAATAGAAAATGGCATCTGTAAGGACAAAGAAGCCAAGACAGTCTCTTGGTAACTTAAACATGTGACAACCCCATAGGCAGCTTCAAAACTGCTATCATGACTGCATCTGCCAAGGAGATAGATGCTGCTGCTAGACAATCTCTTTTGTGACTTGGCATCTAGGTCTTGTGCTTGCCATTAAAAAGCAACAGACGGAGTCTCATAGTATAATGGTGTAGGTAGCCACTACCCTCTCACACAATCCTTTTTGAGATCGCAGCTGCGGTGGCAAAACACATTTTGTTTTGAAAAGTTGAAAAGGTAGTTTTGAAAAACAACAGAAACATCATATTTTATATCTATCTTAGGTACTATCATTATAATAGGCGTACTTCACAATACCCCTGTGAAATAAGACAACACTAGTATCTCCATTTTAAAGAGAGCTTAAGCACAGGGGGACTAAGTGACTCACCAAAGGTCACTGAGAATGTGTGTAGCAGAGCAGGACATGGAACCTGTCTCCCTCAAATCCTAGCTAATGGGCTAACTACTGGCACATCCTTCCTTTTCTTGTAATTGCAGATCATTTTTATTGTGTACAGCACAGGGGGTGCCCTTTTGGAAAAGTCCTATAGGATTTCACAGGAATGATGTCAACAGGACTCAAATTATGAACTTACTCTTTAAATCTCTTCATATATTTAATAAAGAATCATATTAGAATTTTCTACAGGTTGCTTTAGCAAGGCTATATTTCACTATTAAATTCTCTCAGCTGATTCCAAAAAGATTATCCTTTATTTATTAAATCATTGTATAGGACTTTTTCATAAGAGTGGGAATATCTGTTTAATCCTATAACTAATTGCAAGGTGCATATGTTGTTTCTAGAGTTTTTAATTTTATGGGCCTCACAGGAATGAATAATATTCTCTTCATCAATTTTTCTTCATAAACCATCAGAGCAGCCTGTATTGTCATGTGTGAATAATCCATGGCTATTGAACAGGTTACTAGGCATAGATATTTGTCGAGTGATATGGTTGAATGAGCCCCTGATGGCATGGCTGATGTGATTAGCTTCTATGATAGTGCCACTTGAATAGATATGTGGGCAGAGTTGGCATTGGGCTTTGTTGCAAGGATAGGTTCCTGGGTTAGTGTTTTGTTGTGTGGTGTGTGGTTGCTGGTGAGTATTTGCTTCGGGTTGGGGGGCTGCTGTAAGGGAGAATATAGTAGGGTCCTGAAAATGGACTGCTTGTGTGGATTGATCCAGGCTGAGGTTGATGGTGGGATGGAAATTGTTGAAATCATGATGGAATTCCTCAAGAGATTTTTTTCCATGGGTCCAAATGATGAAGATGTCATCAGTGTAGTGCAAGGAGAGTAGGGGCATTAGGGGACGAGAGCTAAGGAAGCGTTGTTCTAAGTCAGCCATAAATATGTTGGCATACTGTGGAGCCATGTGGGTACCCATAGCAGTGACTTGGGAACCTATCCTTGCAACAAAGCCTGATATGTATTTTATCTATCTATCTATTCCTACAGTATGTTCCATTTTGTGCATCTGATGAAGTGGGCTGTAGCTCACGAAAGCTTATGTCCAAATAAATTTGTTAGTCTGTAAGGTGCCACAAATACTCCTCATTCTTTTTGCAGATACAGACTAACATGCCTGCTACTCTGAAACATTTCATAGAAGTCTCCTGACTTCATTTCCATATGTCTGACTCTGTAGGTATCTCTTTGTATTAGGTGTAAACTTTTAGTCATCTTTCCAGAAGGTAACAATGGACCTGACCTTCCATTGCTGTAAATCAGCAAGTCTCCATTGACATCACTGGAGCTATGTCAATTTACACTAGATGAGGATCTGGACCCATGTGTTCATACAGCCTTTTAATGTGCTCTTGTTCTATCCACCCTTGGGGAGTGCAAGAACCTCCTGGATGTCCTATGTGAAAAACATGAGTTTTCTGAAATAGCCTGCTAATTGACTTGGAAAAGGAAACACTAATTATTAGAGCTCTAAAGAGACGTGCCATAGCATGAGTCCCTTTAAAGTGGTTACCATTAAACAGACATTTAACTGGAAACATGCCAGGAGGGAATGGGGACTCGCTCACTCGGCTTCTGTCCCTGCTGGCTGGGCCAGGGCGGAGAGCTCAGAAGGCGGTGCAGGCCACTGCTGAAGATGGGCTCTCTCTCAGACAGCCAACATGCTGTACAGAGCAGCGACCTGGAGCAGCCAGCTTCAGCTGGTGTGAGAAGTGGCTCTTCCCCCAGGCCCAGCTGCCAGGGAGAGCAGTGAATGTCCCATGGAGGAGAGGGAGGCACAGTGGGAGAAGAATAGACTCCCTCCCACTGTGGGTAACTCTGGTAGGGAGAGCACAGCAGCCCCGGGCTGGGCACAGGTCAGGGAGGCTGCTAGGAAAGGAGACACAGGGGGAAGTCATGTGTCCTCCCCTTTAGATTGTGCCTCTGCCGATTATCTGATGGCCTGAATCATCTATGCCCATAGTTACCACCCAGCCACTTGTGAGTTTCCATATTAGTTCTCTTCATATAGAACTGCAAATAAGGGCCTGGATTTCGCCAGGTGTTGGTAACCTCAATTCTTATTGTGCCTCTGTAGACTAAGGCCTGGCCTCTACACTATAAAATTAAGTCAACTCAAGGCAGCTTATGTCAACCTAACTATGGAAGAATCTACATTAAAATTTCACTCCTGTTGATGATGTAACTGCCCCTCTACACCAACTTAACTCCACCGCCGCGAGAGGCGTAGAGCCAATGTTGATGTAGTTAGAAGTATGCGGTATCAGTGTAACCATTGTGTGGCTTATATCAACTGTTACTGGCTTTCAGAAGCCATCCCACAATACCCCCATACTGAGAGTACAATTGATATGCGCGCTCCTGGTGAGGATGTGTACCACCAACACAAGAAGCAAAGTGTTCACACACACAAGCAATGTAGTTACTGTGGTGGCTTTATGCCAACGTAAGTTAGGTTGACTTAATTTTGTAATGTAAACATGCCCTAATTCAAACATAGGGGCAGTAGTTAAAATGTCCATGTTATTTGTGTAACTCAGGATACTTCTTTATTCAAGGTTATCCTCAGCTGATTAGTTTTGTCTGACTAATGTCAGTCCTGACACACACACTCTGCAGTACCTCTTACTATACATGCATCTAGACACCTCACAAGTAATATCTTGGAAATGCAACATTTCTATTAGTTTGGATAGCATCATCAAATTCAGCAGGAAAGAGTGACTGATCCAAATAAACAGTGGTTGGAACAAGAGGGCATGATGAAGCACCTCTTATTGATTAGTAGATTTGCTCTTGTATACGGTATTTCACAACATCCTTAATCAAGCCTTTTCTAAAAGATTCCAGCAAGATTTAAAACAAAAAAATCTTGATTGTGATGAATAGGTTGTCAAGTCAGGTTAAGTCACAATGTTTTTAACCATCAGCTGGACCTCCCATTCTGGTATTATGAACAAAAATATCCTAATGAATATGCCAAATGTGTTTAAATATCATACTACTAGAGAAATCACATTTCATTATCAAGCTGTTGGTGTTCTACTGTAAAGTAAAGCTGCTGCCAACATGTGATGTGCATTCATTATGGGAGAGAGATTTTCTCTGCCATAGCATATATGGTAATAAGCCAGTCTTTATGCAATACAGCAGATATATATGGCAACAGGGGGGAATGGCTTAGCTATACCTTCTAATAGTGAGACTTAATTTGGCTGCATTTCAGAAATTCCATATAAGCAGGAAGTGGAGGAGGTTCAGAAATGAGACCATCACCAATGAAATAGGAGTTCTGAATAAGCTTCAGCAATGGAGCTGGGTTGCTGGGGGTGGAGGGAAATGTGTCCTTGAACTATTCATGCAAAGTATAGATTGGGCTTGCCTCAGCTGCGCTTATCCCCCCAGGATATTCACTTTCCATCAACATCGTGCATGAACATTTTGGTTAGATTCTTTTTTGTGAAGAGCAAGTGCTAGTACAAGAACACATATTTACATATACACTATTTTAGCTCTAACTGCTTGCACCATCATGTAGCAGAGTGAATGAGTTATCTAGAATGACTAATATTTACACTAATGATCAAATTGTGGATTCCGAATGACTTATAGGACCCAGTAATCATCAGGTCCCCAAAGTAGATATCGTCATTAAATTGTATCCACCATAAAGGAAACAACATGTATTTTTAGGTAAGACTGAATAAGATTCTGGTAGGTAAGTTTTGACCCTTCTGAATGAAGGAGAACTTATGTTCGCTCAAAAGTCTGTATGTTGAATTTCAAGATGTTTTCAGATGCTTTATCTCATGTAAGAAAGATATTTCTGAGTATGCAGATGCAGTTTTCCAGTAGTTGTTTTTTTGTAATTTCTACAAAGAACATTTGGATATGTCTGAAGCAAGCAGGACTGCAATTCAGAAAGCAAACATTAGTATGAGAAAAATACCATTGCTTTTTTTGTCCAAAAGAGGTTTCTTATGCAGAAATCCATAAATAAGCATTATCTTTCTATGCCTACTGGAGGATTTCAACAAGCCCAAGTGAGTGGAATTAGCACTGCATCACTGGTATGTTACATTTTTAAAGTATTAATCTTCTTTTTATTTAGAGCTGATATCCACTTCATCCTTTATCCATTCAATCCTCAGGTACATTTTAAGCATGGGAAATATAGGGCTCCAAGAAGCACTGAAATGAAGCAGTGCTCAAGAAAATGGGAACGCTTCTACAGGCATTAGAAACTTGATTTATTCAAACATTTTCTCCTAATTAATGTGAGCAAAGTGCCTAACAAAACTAGAAGAATGTCTGTAGTATGGGCTCCACTGAGACTAATACTCATCCTTCACACTTCAAAGGGCAAAGCTGGATAGAAGATAATCATGAGCACTGGTTTTAGCCTCTATTACAACACTGAAAAGAACAATTCAGTTTTAATGTGTGAGTCATGGATGATGAACAAATTCTATACTTTTCAACATAAATTGTAAATAAGTATTTTCAAGGCAGATCAAGAAAATGTTCCCTTAGCTTGTCAATTGGAGTCATACAGAGTAGTTATATTAGCATTTTACACCTTCAAAACAATTTAAAAATATAAACTAATCTTCACAACATTTGTGAGTGGGAAGTATGATTATTCCTATTTAACTGATGGGTAAATGGGGGAAGGCACAGCAGTTAAATGACATGGCAAAGGGTAAGTCATTGTCAGAGCCAGACCTAGAATGCAGTAGTTCCTGGTGCTCAGTCACATGCACAGAAATGACAGTTGTGAGGAAGATGTGATTTTCAAAACAATATTGCACCTAATATGTGTATAGTTACCATGACAGTTAAGTGTGAAACACTGTGCTTGGCACTTAATCCCGCACTAACAGAGATGGACTTGGAAGAAAGTGTCCATCTTTGTTGAATTACCAACAAACCTTCCTACATTACAGCACCAGGTTCAGGTATTGGGTTTGGTATTGATTCACACAGAGAGATGCTACTAACTGAAATACCTATGGTTCCTTCAAAACTTATATCATCCTTTGGATTGCCCTACATATCGCATTCTAACGACAAAAAACACTCATCACCTCTTCACCCTCCCCACTTTTTGTCAATGGAAAATCTGATATCTCCCATTTGGAAGAACAGACCCCAAAACTCCAGAAAGTTAACTCCTTACATCTATCATGGGAATATTTTTTTGGAACAGACTAATCCTGTATCCTATTCCAATTGTCAACAGCTGCTTTTTGTGTGCTGGCATATTAAAAGCTCTGCACTTATCAATTTCCTTTGCCCTAGGCTGAACCGTGCCTACAAAAGTAGATGTGTTTCCATATTCCAAATGTTAATCAACGTGGGGCAAATCTTGAGGTTTCTCAGCCTCAGAAACCTTTCAGGAATTGGCCTTATACAGTTCAAAAAGCATGCTAGGCATTTTAATTTTAGCATTCACTCCAAGGAATGTCTGTTTGTCAACCTGCCAGTGGGATGTGAAGAAAACACCTTGTCTGAAAGCAAAACAAGGAGAGTTTTGAATGTGTAAATAACAAGACTCTGTGATGTGCTGTGTGTCAAGATCGTAGATCTTTGAGGAAGCTTGACACTCTTCTAGTTGTTACTTTAATGAAGAGAAATAAAAATTGTCTTTATAGGTCTTTACAAAAAGAATAATAGTATTGACAATACTTGTGTGAATATTAAAGGACTTGTTTTGATTTGACATGTAGTGCAGTCTTTCTTGCAACGTGATGTACCATCATAAGTAAGTCACAATGACAATTGTAGCACCAAATAATTTAACAAAGTCTATTGAATTATCTTTAACATTCCCACATACACAATGTGAGTTACTAACAAAATGCATTAAAATCAGTTTAAGCAAATGAATTCATGTCACACTTTCCTTGCCTCTCAGCCTGCTAAAAGGCAAATACTTACTCAATCATGACATACAGCTATCATACAAATACTAATCCATTAAGAACTGCAACAGTCCAGACTTACGTTATCAATATCAGTCGAAAATATATGATTTTCAGTGGCATCTCACCCCAGTTTCCATTTCTGCATACACAGCTTTATGTATCCATGCACCCGTTTATACATATTTCATCAATTAATACTTAGGACCCTGTCAGCTGTGCTCATAACACCTCTGTGTGCAGATGTTACAACTGTATGTACAAAACACTTATAGACAACTAGGGTTCAATTGTGCACATTCTAATATCTGTGCATGAAGCTGAGGGACTTGCATCTTTTTGTGCTGATGTTAGTGCTTATTCAGGTGTGAGTTTAGGAAACGTGTGTACACTCTATAGTTTGGGGGTCTAAAATAGTGAACCAACTCTACATGAAATGCACACTCAGAGAGAGTATTCTTGGGATTTGAGAAGGAGCTCATATAAGACACTGAACACCCCTTGAGATTTTGCCTGGAAACATTCTTGCTCTATTCATTTTCTTAATGGAAAACACCACATACTTAACAGTATTATATTCCAGGGGAATTGGATGAACTATTCAGAGCAAATAATTTGTTTGACAAATTCAGACTCTTCTTCTGTTCTTGAATCAGCAGCAGACAGCTTTTGATTTTTACAAATGTATTTGTTATTCAAAATCATTTTGTAAATGGTTAATGTGAATGCATCTCAGCCTGAGGATTGTTCATGAACTAGTCACTGTGACTACTGCTTAGAATATTCAGCTTTTGCAATTCACTGTTAGTGCTCTGTGATTGAACCTGAGTTAGGACAACATGTTCAAGATTTTGGGTGCCTCAATGTTTGGATGTCAGTCCTGAGATGCCTTGGCTCCTATTATCAGAGGTGATGAGCAATTCTATCTCAAATGGACATTAAATACAGTTATGAGTACTCAGCTCTTATATAGAACCCAGAACTATAGGCTACTTTTGACATTTTGGCCAGAGTTTTCCTATTGCCAGACTAGATAACCTCCAAGCAAACACAAACAGTTTCCACAATGGTTACATGAATGCTTTGGAAAGAAATATAACTGAATACAATCAGTGACCTTTTCTCATTCTGCAAATATAACCCATGCTCACTTGGTGTGGTGCTCTGTCTGCATCTAGTGGCACCTAGAACATCTAGAGATTAATGAGTCTTCTAAAGCCTCAGGCAGTAGAGGCTCATACACTAAGCTTCAGCGGTCCCAGGTTCGATGACTGGGGTTAATTGGCATTACACAAACGATATTGTGAATTAAAATGAGTTAACATGAATGTCCACAGGAAGTGAATACAGAGGCTTGCAAATAGTGTCAACGTGAAGTTATAGTTTTTGTTCAAGCAAATGTTTTCTCATGCTCTCCCCGCTCCCAACCCACACCATAACTTCAGCCGATTAGTCTTGCTCACAGTTAAGATATGAGATAGCTGTATGCTGCTGCCCACGCCATACCTGTTCGGTGAATTAAAAAAAGAGATCTGAAGCCTATAGAAGTCTCAATCTGCTCTGAATTCACTTACTTTATATACAGATTAGCACTCTGAGCTAAAATGTGCAGATGAAGAGAAGTGGTTTTATCTGGGTATCTCAGAAGCTTCATCCATCACGCTTTGCAACCTGTGAGCTAATAATATTTGGAATCCTTTTTCTACACTAAAGAGTCTAACAGCTTTATAACTAGCCATTGCAAAGAAGATGACAACATAAATTAAATGGAAAAAATAGGTAAAAACAGTTGAATACTAACTCACATCATGCTGGAATCATGTTTTTGAAAACATCCATGGTCTAAAACTTTCCCTTTTGGGTTTACTACAGAAAAAATAAATGTTTAGGATTGAAATTTCTGTTCTATGAGTAAAGGTACTGCAAAGGTAACTGCATAAATTGGCTGGTCTCTGAATTGACCTTGTCCTTACAGAACTCTCCTTCTGGCAAAGTCATCATAGTCTTAATTCCTGAGAATTTTTTTTCTCCTCTTTTCTTGTCACAAGAATCCATGAAATTCATTGATTAGCCTAACGCCCTTACTTAAGTGCTCAAAACACAGCAAATGTTCAAGTGCAAAAAAAATTACACATCTGGTCATTCTGTGTATTATTTATAGGTTTTTTTTTATAGAGACATAACTGATTCAGATGTATAATTCAAAAATGTAATTTACAGCCTGGCATCTCTGTTTTAAAGCTTTATTTTACTAACATCCACCAGGAGAGTAATCACTTTCGTGGTGAGGCAGAGATAATTGTACAGAATTTTTATGTTATCTTCATGCTTTTGCATAAAGTTTTTATTTCTTCCTGTCCTTCATTATGTAGTGGGTGATATTTATGCCATCCGTATGCTTTCCCTTTCATAGCATGATTCACAGAGTCATAAAAGAAATGTAAAATTGATCAACAGGCAAGGGGGTAATTATAAACTGCTAAGCTACATTTCCATTGACCTCTATTGTTATTACAGCCGCGTTTTGCAAACGCTGTGCAATTAGATAAACTAATTTCTTTATTGCATGATATTTCTTTCCATTCCTTTAACTGCATTAATGTGCCAGGACTTCCTTTTTCAACCAAGTAATTAAAATTCTTTGACTTTTCTTCTGTTCCTTGTGATTTCCAGGAACACAGTATTGTGTATATTGTTGCAACACTGCTTTTATGCTACCAAAGGCAGTAAGTACGTTTCATCCATGAATAAATGAAGTTATGAATGAGAGAACTTCATGCACTTTTGGCTTTAGTTCAAGTTTCACTTTGCACAAAACATTCCTGATAGTATTTTATGGTGCATAATTGAAACAAAGCCAGCACAAAAATAATATAAACTCTTGCCTTAAAACTCACTCCATTTATTAATACTTGTCGCTACTGACAGTTTGCAGATTCCCAGGAGTTCTCAAATTTTCCTGGAACTTCACTTGAAAGCCCAAGCCATACATATGTGTTTTGATTATAAATGAATATAAAGAAAAACAGAGAGGCAAAATCTATTTTAGTTTATCGGAATTAAAAAATGCAAACAATTATATTTTATCGTTATGTTAAAAAAAAGCCCACATTTCCTGTGTTTTCTTTCTACTTTTACAAAAAATAAGGTACACAGACTATACATAGGCAAGGCAATAGCTAAACAGATTACCATTAAACAATTGTGTGTATAGTACTGCACTACACATAAACACATAACATTATCTATATTCAGTGCCACTGGCTAGAAAGAGAAAAGAAGATGGGTGTTGCAAAATTAATGAATTAAGTTACTTTTCCTTCAAAAATTAATTGGCTTCAATTTCTAGAGAGATATGAGTGATCTTTCTGTAAAGTCATGATGAAGGCTGAATGGGAACCAGATTTTCTATTTAATGGGAAATTCCACAATTTTGAAATGTTCTGTTCTGAAAAAAATGATTTAAAAAAATTATAAATTTCCAGCAAAGCAAAATTCTGGGAGAAACTAATTTTCGGTTATTAAAATATTTTGTTTCAATCAAATTGAAAAGTTTCATTCTGAATTCAATTTGTTTTTATTTTAGATTCTGTAATATTACATTTTAAAAGAAAATGTAAAAGTCATTTCCCCCAGAAAATTTTTTTACCAAAATCAGTTTCTGTGAAATACTTCACTGTTGACAAACTGTCATTTTTCAATGGAAAAATAGTTTAGTGTGAATATTTCCAACCATCTCTAGTCATGAAAAACATCCATGCTTTATGTTATTAACTGACTGGCAACCCAGAGTGCCTTCACACATTGTGAGACATTACTACCACATGCTGCATGGAAATCTCAACCTTTCTAGAGCAAGTAAGATCTCCCAGCTCTGGGGAAAGCTCTATGGACCCAAGGAGTGAGAAACTCTGCACCAAGCAGCCAAATAAACCACACTCCTGAGACTGTTTCCCCTGTCAGGCAACCAGGGGTTTTTCAATCATTGAAAGAAGTTTAGGCCACCTCATCTGACTCTGACACAAGCCCCTTGTGAACAGTGAAAGAGAGTAAGAAGAAGATCTTGATCACTTTGGTAACACTGATTTTCAAGAGCTCTTTTTGAGAGGGTAGTGCACAGTCCACCTGAAACATGCAATAGTCTAGCTGGGTGCTCAAAAAGTGATCTATTGACACAAACAATCTCCTCAATTACCACCCAGTGTCTAAAGTTTCATTCTTGGTTAGCAGCTCATCCACCTGCAAAGCTCCATCCTATCTCCCATCCTATTCAACCTATACACTAATACCCCAGGAGGATGCCCTGGACTTTAGGGTCAGAGATATGTAGATATATATTTTCTTCATATCAATCACATGGAAGTTCATCACCCAGTTTTGCCAGTAAATTATGACCACCTTAATGAAAAGTAGCTAAAACGAAGACAAGATAAAGGGTGGTATGAATAGGAAGTGGGAAGCATTTTGAGGAACTTGTCAAAATCATAACACTATTCTCCTTCAGGGACATCTGGTTCCTAATCTCTTAGTTTGGTCTCAGATTTCTTCTAGACTCTTTGCTACTCGTGGTCATCAAAATAACTGCGATGGCCAGAAATTCCTTCTCACATCGTATTTGTCCAGGTGACTGTGCACCTTCCTGTCAGATGTGGAACTGGCCATGGTAATATATATTTCTCATGCTATTCCTCCATGCCTGACTACTGAAATATGCTGTACCTTGACTTGAAAATGAATGTCATAAAACGTTCCAGATACTACAATATGTGGAAGCCCATTACTTGCATAACCCAAGGCAGGAGAGTGAAAACACATCATCCTGCTAATCTGGACATTGTACTGACCCACCGGCTAATAACAAACCGTATATAAGGGACTGATGCTCATCTTACAGGACCTTAACAGACTAGCCCAAAGCTTTCTAGGGATGCCATTTCCCTCTATTACAGTGACTGCCATGGTAACTGTATTCTTAAAATGAGCTGCACTTGGCTGCACCTAGGTGAAATTTATATGTCCAAGGTACTGGGCTTTCTATTTCTCTGAAGCAGGAACATGCATTGGAGCACTTTTCTATCAAGCCTCACTATTATCACAGATCTCTGCACCCACAGAATAAAATATAAGACCTTTTTCCCATAGTGAAACCTCAGAGTGGAGGGTGCTCAGGACCTCTCTGGATCAATCAATACTGACATTTCCTAAGAGTCAGTCCCCGTGAGATCATTTAGGCAGAACAGTTCCACACTGAGTAATAGAATTTCCATTGACCCCCGCATTGCTCCTGGGAAATGAGAGACAATGCATAATATTTCATTGGATTTTATGTTCTAAATAAGTAATAATCGTTCATGAGCTGAGATATTAAGGTCCACCCGTAGGTTAATATCTAACATGGTGTAACCAGGAACCTTCCCCATAGTGCATTTATCACTTTAAAACACTCATTTGTAAATATGATTAAATATGAGAATTATGTTTCTTTAATGCTACTCCAACTTCTACTTACAACTGTAACTTTCCTGACTCAGTAAGTTTTGTTCTAAATCACTCCATGAGCATAATTCCTTCTCAACATTTGCCTTCACTTGTCACAGTATGTTCCTGTTTTATTAACTATCATTTTGGAGAATTCAGTTCTAATTTCCACCAGCAACACTTGAATGTCAGATTCCCATATGCTTATACAATATGTAACATTCAGTCTGGGTGCTCATCTCCATATCAGAGTCACCTTTATAACATAACTCCCCAACACAGCTCCATGACCTGTCAAGGATCAGATGTTTTTGAATATCTCTGCAATTACACTGGTCTACAATTTTTTAGAAGTCGTCTGCTTCAGAGATAAAATGTGATATTTATTATGTATTTTGAAGTGCTGAATTCAAATATGACAATTAAAACAACTGATTGGCTACTGTTTCTAAGATATTTAAGTTTTTACATTTTATGTCTATGTATATTGTATAGATAGTAGAGTTTTAATCATAAATTGTAAACCTAGGCCTTTTCATGTGATTATGGTTGCTTTACATGATAATATTTCACCTGTCCTGTTTATGTAACACTTTAAAAATCAGCAAAAGGGTTATATAAATAAAATGTATTATGAAACAAAGGCAAAAAACTATTATGTACATAGTTTAGTCCTATTCAGTGTCTACTCGGCGCTTCTTGGCTTGTCTCTTGTATTCATTAAATGGAGCATCTCTTGTCACTGTCCAGCAATAGTCTGCAAGCACTGATGGGCTCCATTTGCCCTGATAGCGTTTCTCCATTGTTGCAATGTCCTGGTGAAATCGCTCGCCGGGCTCGTCGCTCACTGCTCCGCAGTTCGGTGGAAAAAAATCTAGATGAGAGTGCAAAAAATGTATCTTTAGTGACATGTTGCAACCAAGGCTTTTGTATGCCTTGAGGAGGTTTTCCACCAACAACCTGTAGTTGTCTGCGTTGTTGTTTCTGAGAAAATGTATTGCCACTGACTGGAAGGCTTTCCATGCCGTCTTTTCCTTGCCACGCAGTGCATGGTCAAATGCATTATCTCGAAGAAGTTCATGAATCTGAGGACCAACAAAGACACCTTCCTTTATCTTAGCTTCACTTAACCTTGGAAATTTTCCACGGAGGTACTTGAAAGCTGCTTGTGTTTTGTCAATGGCCTTGACAAAGTTCTTCATCAGACCCAGCTTGATGTGTAAGGGTGGTAACAAAATCTTCCTTGATTCAACAAGTGGTGGATACTGAACACTTTTCCTCCCAGGCTCCAATGACTGTCGGAGTGGCCAATCTTTCTTGATGTAGTGGGAATCTCTTGCACGACTATCTCATTCGCAGAGAAAACAGCAGTACTTTGTGGATCCAGTCTGCAGACCAAGCAAGACAGCAACAACCTTCAAATCGCCACAAAGCTGCCACTGATGTTGGTCATAGTTTAGGCACCTCAAAAGTTGTTTCATGTTGTCATAGGTTTCCTTCATATGGACTGCATGACCAACTGAATTGATGGCAAAACATTGCCATTATGCAGCAAAACAGCTTTAAGACTCGTCTTCGATGAATCAATTAAGAGTCTCCACTCATCTGGATCATGAACGATGTTGAGGGCTGCCATCACACCATCGATGTTGTTGCAGGCTACAAGATCACCTTCCATGAAGAAGAATGGGACAAGATCCTTTTGACAGTCATGGAACATGGAAACCCTAACATCACCTGCCAGGAGATTCCACTGCTGTAATCTGGAGCCCAACGGCTCTGCCTTACTCTTAGGTAGTTCCAAATCCCTGACAAGGTCATTCAGTTCAGCTTGTGTTATGAAGGGTGGTTCAGAGGAGGAGGATGGTAGAAAATGTGGGTCCTGTGACATTGATGGCTCAGGACCAGAAGTTTCATCCTCTTCCTTGTCTGACTCAAATGAGAATGATTCTGGTGCATCAGGAACCGGCAGTCCTTCTCCGTGGGGTATTGGGCGTATAGCTGATGGAATGTTTGGATAATGCACAGTTCACTTTTTCTTCTTTGACACACCTTTCCCTACTGGAGGCACCATGCAGAAGTAACAATTGCTGGTATGATCTGTTGGCTCTCTCCAAATCATTGGCACTGCAAAAGACATACATTTCCTTTTCCTGTTCAACCACTGGCGAAGATTTGTTGCACAAGTGTTGCAGTATATGTGTGGGGCCCACCTCTTGTCCTGATCTCCAATTTTGCAGCCAAAATAAAGGTGATAGGCTTTCTTAACCATAGTGGTTAGACTGCGCTTTTATGATGCAAACGTCACTTCACCACAAACATAGCAGAAGTTATCTGCACTGTTCACACAAGTATGAGGCATCTCTGCTCACTTTGGCTAAACAGAAATGTGTCCCTTTGCAAAATCAAACACTGACAAAGAAGAGAGCACGACACGGTATGATTTCTAGAGCTGATATAGGGCAATTTGTTCAGCAGAGTGATGTAAGCTTCGTTATGATTGCATCATCCATGACTTCTAAGAATACCATGATGCAATTCATATCATGTATGACGCAATACCAGCTTCAGATTCCATCATTCATTGTTTTGCCTAAAAAGCAAGTGCTCTCCAAACCCAGTCATAGATTTATTCATAGATCCAGTCAAAGATGTATTTTAGTGATTTCTGGTTTAAATTGAGATCCCTTCCCTTTATAACTCACTTATCCTTCGCCATTCCCATGTCAAGGGTCATATATACTGACCCAATAGCATATCTTGAAAACTAGAGCCAATCAACAATTTTAAGCATCATTTTCGTTCTCAGTGACCCAGAATTAGTAAAGTTTGACTACATTTATTTCAGAAGCATTTTGGCTGTAGAGCAGTGTTATTGTTCGTGTCTTTCTCTAAGGGACCCTGAATCCTTGTAACTACAAGTAACTTTCACACAAGATTTTACAATGTGCTCCAATGAGAAACCCTAAGTACATTCTGACACTTAACACTTATGCACTGAAGAACATGTTTGAGACCAGAATCTGAAGACATGGTAGCATGATTCAGCCAGGATGGGAGAAAAGATGAGAGAATGTACTTTTGACAAGCTCCTCGCTATTTCCCATGGTTTTAAAACAAACTTTTGATATTACGAGTTTCTTACTGGAAAATTTTCACCTTACCATTTTGCAAAATGACACACAATAATAACCGTCTATTCTTGTTCTCCTGGAATGGGCCCTATGCATTGATTTTTTGTGGCTTTCTTTTTTAAATTCTTCACTACCTGTGTGAAACACATACAGATACACTGAGAACAGGCAAAAACAAGAGATTCTTAGAAACAAAAAAGATAAATGCAGTGGGTCAGTGGGTCAAATTCTCAACAGTGTCATGCCACAAGAGAATACAACCCAAAAGGCATTATAGAGATATCCTGAGAGCCTTATTTAGGCTAAACTCAAAACTCCCATTGAGTAAGTAGTCATAAAAGTATGTGTAAAGATCTCAGGATTTGTTCTGCAGGAAATAAACACAAATGCAGAATGTTTCCATCATGAATAACAGTAGCAAAATACATTACCCAAAGCAATCTCTCTCCATTCACTGCTTCATTCCTTAATATTGCCCCTTGTATGTTCTATTGAAGAAAGGGGACTGAATAATAAAACTCAAAAAGCAAGGATAGAGGCAGCACTATCCAAGAGAACCATTTTTAACTTTAAATAATTAAGCTGCCTTTAGGTAGGTAAATCATCAAGTTTGTTCAGTAAGAAGTAAACTAGTTAAAAAGTTGACAGTTATAACAGGGAGTTCTGCATGGCTGATAAAATTGGAAGCAGAAAATAAAAAACTCAGTAGCCTGTTATTCTTATTATTTATCATCTGTATTTGGGTTGTACCTAATGAGCCTCATTTTGCCAGGTGCTGTTCATATTCATAGCAAAACAATTGTTCCTACCCTGACAAGCTTACAATCTATAACGACAAGATAGATGTGGTTAAGTATCATGTTCTCTGTTTTACATATAGAGAGTTGAAGCACAGAGGGATTAAGTGATTTACTCAATATCACACAGCTGTTTCTGGCAGAGCCAAGAATTAACTCAGATCTCCTGAAGTCAAGCCATTGCCTTAACCACAAGACCATTCTATTTCCAGAGGTGAAAGTAGATTTACCGGTACGGGGGCAGGGCTGGGGGCATCAGAGCCAGCCCCAGCCTGCCCTCTACTGGTAAGTGCTCCCCCTTTCCCACTCCCCACCAGGGTAGTGGCGGGGTTCTGGGGGCTAAAGGGCCCAGGACTCCCCTGCTTCTACCGCCCCGGTGCTTTAAATAGCCCCAGAGCCTGCTGGAGCAGCAGCGGGGCTCCGGCAGCTATTTAAAAGACGTGGGCCGTAGAGACAGCGGGAGCCTCAGGGCCTTTAAATAGCCCCAGGAATCCTGCCACCACTACCTGAGGGCTCCACCAGCAGGGCTTTGGTGGCAAATTAAAGGGTATAGGGCTCCAGCCACTGCTGGGAGCCCCAGGACCTTTAAATTGCCACCTGGGGAAGCCAGCCACCACAGTACAGCACACTGACTTTTGCGGATACACCATACCAGGGCCTACTGGCTTACTTTCACCTCCGTCTATTTCTTACATGAACATGAGAATTGAGTTGGTGGTTGTAAGAGAATGGATCAGCACTCATATTACGAAGCTACCATCTCACCTGGACCTAATTTCCTCTCTTGCAAATAGGTTTAGGTTGGCACATACATGAAAGTCAGGGTTAAAGCACAGCACTAAGGCCCATTGTGTTACTACTTCTCTTGCTATATTAAGCCTCTGGATAAAAAGCAGGATTTTAATCCCCAGGGCTTCATCTAGCATTTTTTGGGACCAGTAAAGTCATTTACAAATTAACATACCACACTAATGTAAATTCCAAATGCAAATTTCAAAACGATTTAACTTTAATGTTTCTTGGCACCTTTGGAAAACAAATCCCCCTTTTGCAAAAGTGCAGATGAAAAGCTTTGAACTCCTAAAAATGTTTTTTAATGTAAAGTGCTAACAATCACAGTGCACCATGGAGAAAAGTGCCAGCGAAAACAAAAACGAGCTGCAGGAAATAAATGAAATAAATAATAATAAAAAAATCCTCCTGTGTGATTTCTTCACTGGCTTGGCAGAAACATGTACTTGATACGTGAAGAGCTCTGTCTAAAATCATTAATAACAAAAACAATCACCAAATGAAAGAGCAGCCCTGCGAGCAACCATCCATAAAAAGAAAGCCAGTTAATTAAACAAATCACAAGCTATCTCCAGGCTGTCTCTCTCTCACTTTAAAGTCCACAGTGCAAAAAAGAAAAAAAAAATCTCATCAAATGATATAATCATAACAACCTCAAAATAACTCTCACATATTTCCAGATAAATCACTTCTGAAATACCAAATGCTTGAGAAGGCTAGAAATGAAATGCTTTTCCATCCACTACCTTGGGTCCAATTCCTCCTTCTCTGAGGGGCACTGAGAATAATGAGTCCTTCTCTCTCAGTTTCCCCTCTGCTGAACATTACTTCCTGTTCTTTAAAGTGACACTTTTTAATACATAACTTTAATTAGTCTCTGTATCCATCTCACTTGGTGTCTCAGGATTGTTCCACTACATCCCATGACTTGGCATTGAAGTCTCAGAGACTCAGCACTATTCCACCTCTGAGAGCCACAAAGCCTCCTCGGTAGGGTCTGCTCTATAGCTGCAGCAGCAAATTGGTGGGAGAGGTGAAGGAGGAAGGTCAAAGGTAGGGACAGGCAGTTGTGCATTGTCACCCTTCAAAGCTCATGGAAAAAGTAACAGAGTTAGAAGAACTGGATCTGCATCCACTCTTCTGAGACTCTCTCTGCACTGTGGCACTGCCTCTTCCATCCCTTTTAAAGGGGTTCTGGGATCATAGCAGCTTGGTGGAAGTTTTGATGGTGTGGCTCCATTATAAAGCCCTTATGAATTTAAAGTCTAATTTGAAGACCAATTTGGACTGGAATCAGAAGCCGGTAAGAGGATGATGTCAGTATAAATGATGTCAGTATAAATATGATGCATTTTCTCCTGTGGGTGCCAGAAAGCAATCTCTGGCCATCTGAGATGAGCCAGCTGCCATTGTTGCAAAAAAGATGTTGGATAATGTGCAAATAAAGAATTTTAGTAATCCAAGCTGCATGTTATGAAAGTTCAGAAAACAGACTCCAAGTCCATCTGGGCTAGACAAAATTTAATCCTAGATAAATATCTCATATGATGGCAAGATGGTTTCATAGTATTTCTCATATCTAAAACAAAACACTCCTTTGGATTTAAAGTTATTCCACCACGTGTCATTTAATTGTATGTAGAAAGAGAACAATGGAACCATACTCAAAGATATTAGGGATTGTCTACATGGAGGGCTAATAAGCAACATGGATGTGATTGCTAAAGCACACTAATTAATTAGTCAGGGTAGACTCTGCTCGGGCGCACTAAAATTCCATACTATGTTCCACCAGCAAGGTCTATGGACTGATTAATGAGCAGCACGTTAGTGTGCTTTACAAATCATACTCACCCATAGTGCACATTGCAGCTCTGTGAAGACAAGCCCTTAGACAATTATCTGTATTAGAGCAGCAACTAGAAGCCCCAGCTGAGACTGCAGTTGTATAGGGACAGTCCCTGCCTCAAAGAGCTTGCATACTGAATAAACAAGACAACTCAAGGATGAAAGGGGAAAGAGAGAGACAGAAAGGAGAAGAGGTGACTTGCTTGAGGAGTTGCAGTCAAGGGGAGAGCCATGATTTGATTTATTCTCTACAGAGCTTGCCCTTAAAAACTTCTCACTTTTCCTAAGTACAGAAGTCCTGCAGTGAGAAACGTTACCTAGTTATCGAAATCCAAACTGGAATGGTTTTTGCAGGCAACCATTGTCAAATCAGTTTTATTCAGATTTCACCTTAATTGAAGCAAGACTTACTTTGAATCTAATTTCAGCTGCAATTAATCACAGGGGAAAAGGTCACAGATGTAAAACTCCAGCATAACTATATTGGAGGAATATTGACATTGTATGGTATTAACTTGGCTCATGTAAAGGACATAAATAACTAGAGTAAAAACAACCATTAAGAAACAGACAAAATGTACCTGTTGCTTTTTTATTAGAGGGGAAAAAATCCATAAAGGGAGGTTTAAAGTCATATAATAAGAAAGTGCTGTGAATCAGGGAACACTGATGAAATGTCTCAGGTGAAATTCCAAGCAGCGCTATAAACAAACAACATCGCTGCATATGAGTTATGCCTTTCTTGATAACTAACAAGGAAAATTGCACCTGATAACAAAAAACAAACCAAACTAAAATTGCATGCACTATCAGCTATAACTGCAAAGCTGATTCCTGAACACTTCCATGACATCATACTACATGTAACCTTTGGACACACAGGGCTGAATCTTACATTTAACTCAGCATCTGCTCCCCCAAATCCGGGGGCTCTTGGAAGCCTGAAAAGCCTCTGGGCCTAACAGTTGGTCTAAATTATGCTTACTGCACCAGCCTTGCCCCAGTGTGCCCCACTCCTTGCCCCTGGCACAGCCTTTATGGAGAAGGGAGATTAAGGGCTATTAACATAGCTGAAGTACCTTAGTTCGACTTACCTGGCCGTCCCCTCCATGACTGGTCAACCGCGGTGGCTCCCCCGTCATCTGCGCTTACTCCTCTTGCGGAGCTGGAGTTCCGGAGTCAACGGGAACGCTTTCAGGGATTGATTTATCGCATCTAGGCGAGATGCAATAAATTGATCCCCGATACATCGAACACTACGTGCCGGAAGGGTGCGTAGTATAGACGTACCCTAAGTAACATAGAACTGGCTATACTAACTTTACATCTTCCAGGACTTTGCTTTATACCAGGGGAATGAATCCCCATCATTCTCTTTAGAGCAGTTTCCCAGCTGCTTTGAATATTTGCATAAAGCAGCCCAACATTGTAGAATTATGATCTAGCAAGGGTACATTCATACTGGATCACTGGAGACTTTTCTACCTCTAATTTCTATGATGAATTTATCTTATTCCATGTTCTGCATGTATTGGGCATCGTACTATTTATTTGTTTTACTCAATGATACACTACTGGTTCAGGTAAGATCACTGAGGTAGTGATTTCATTCTTTTTTCCAACATATTTTACCCGCTATAAAACACTATGCACAATTACTCTACTATGTCAACAATAAATAAGCACAATAATACACTATCACAAAAAAAGTATGCATATTATAGTGGTCAGTCTTATGTGTTCAGCTCACTCCCAGACAATTCTAAGTCTTTTAGCATATCAACTATGCTAGAGTTACATAAGTATATAAAAACCAGACATATCAGGTCAGACCAATGGTCCATCTAGCCCAATACCCTGTCTTCCAACAGTGGCCAATGCCAGGTGCCCTAGAGGGAAAAAACAGAACAGATGATCATCAAGTGATCTGTCCCCTGTCCCATACCCAGCTTCCGGCAAACAGAGGCTAGGGACACCATTCCTGCCCATCCTAGAGAACAGCCATTGATGCACCTATCCTCCATGAATTTATCTAGTTCTTTTTTAAATCCTCTTATAGTCTTGGCCTTCACAACATCCTCTGGGAAGGAGTTCCACAGGTTGACTGTGTGTTGCATAAAGAAAAACTTCCTTTTGTTTGTTTTAAACCTGCTTCCTATTAATTTCATTTGGTGACCCCTAGTCCTTGTGTTATGAGAAGGACTACATAATATTTCCTTATTTACTTTCTCTACACTAGTCATGATTTTACTGACCTTTGGGACTTTTCAGGTTGGAAGAGATGGCTAAGGGGAGATATGACAGTTTCATTAATCTCGCCTCACATGAAAGTCGTTCCATATCCCTAATAATTTTTGTTGCCCTTTTCTGAAACTTTTCCAATTCCAATATATATTTTTTGAGATGAGGTGACCACAGCTGCACACAGGAATCAAGATCTGGGGGTACAAGAGATTTATACAGAGGCAATATGATCTTTTCTGTCTTATTATCTATTATAGTTAGAGGAGTATTCTGTCAACCCTTCACCCAAAGACAGAACCTTCCATTGCAGAAGTCAAAGAACAGCATAGCATCAGTGCTGCTTTGAAACTTATAATAATAAATAAATAGGAATGTCTCCAGAGCTCACACTTCAATTCCACCAGACCCCCACTGTATACGCTGTTGAAACTTGCAGCCAGTTAGGGCTAGGCATTCTTGTTGTGCATCTTGATGGAATCGATTTGCTGTGTTTTCTGATGAATTTCATTGAATGCAATGTCTCTGGCATTTCATACTCCCCCTCTCTTTTTTCCTCGTGACCAGCACTGTAGACATGAGAAGACTGGAAATACAAATAAGGGAATAATGGATGTGGATTGTGTTTTGACCACAGATAATCAATTATTTATGTATTGTTGCCTAACTCCCCCTCTTTTGGGAATTATATGCCACTTTGGCACTTACAACTGCAAAGCACTTCCAAGTTCCACTCAGACATAGTATCATCTAATTAAACTATTAGGGCTAAGGTGCAGAGGTGACCTATGTTAATCCTTGAAGATTTCTCTGATGGGCTGCATTGGCATGAGCATTAGTATATTCCATAGGAACCTGTTAGTCATTACTAAAACTTGAACCAAAATAAATTAATAGTGATTATATATATATATAAATATATAAGCAATACCACAATAAATGTATCTCAGTACTGCAGTATAAAGACCCGACCCAAAGCTCATTGAAGTTAATGAGAGTATTTCCACTGACTTCAGTGAGCATTGGAACAAGCGATACATGAAAGGGATGTCAAATTCATATGGACTAAATTCCATAGAGTCAAAGAAATTTAGGCTTAAAGAGAACTTGAGAGGTCATTTAGTTCCACCCTCTGTGTGGAGGTAGGACGAGCTATACCTAGACCATCCCTGACAGGGGTTTGTCTAGCCTGTCCTTAAAACATATGCGGGGATTCCTCAGCCTCCCTTGGAAGCCTATTCCAGTGTTTAACTTTCTTTATAGTTAGAAATTTTTTTCTAATATCTAACTAACCTAAATCTCTCTTGCTGCAGATTAAGCCCATTACTTCTTATGTTCCTGAACATGAAGATGACTATTGAAGAACTAGTGAAGAACTATTGATCACCATCCTCTTTATAATGTTGACATATCTGAAAACTTACCAGATCTTCTTCAGTCTTCTTTTCTCAAGTTTCCCAGTTTTATTAATTTTTCCTCATAGGTAAGATTTTCAAAACCTTTTATCATTTTTGTTGCTTTCCTCTAGACTTTCTCAAATTTGTCCACCCATACAAATTCCATGCTGAATTCCTGAGTTCCTAGGGGAGCTTCCACTCTAGGCCCTGCCCCCATTTCACTTCTTTCCCCGAAACCCCACCCTACCCCACTTCTTCCTGCCCCGACTCAACTTCTTCCTGCCCTGCTCTGCCCCTCCCCTGCCTCTTCCTGTCCTTGCACCTCCCTCCCCTGCACACTGCTGAACAGCTGATCGCGGTGGGAGGGAGGGGGGAAGTTGATCTGCGGAGCTGCTCATGCGTGCTGACTACCCACTATTTGTTTTCCCTTGGAAGCACCCAGGGAGTCTGGGCCTATGCGTCCACATCTTTCTTAAAGTGTGGCATCCACAACTGGACACACAACTCCAGCTTGGGCATCACCAGTGCTGAGCAGTGCAAGACAATTACCTAGCAAGACCTACATATGACACTCCTGTTAATGCACCCAGAGTATTAGACTTTTTTTTTTTTTGTGACTCATAGAAGAATAGGGTTGGAAGAGATCTCAGGAAGTCATCTAGTCCAACCCACTCCTCAAAGCAGGACCAACCTTAGCTAAATCATCCCAGCCAGGGCTTTGTCAAGCTGGGCCTTAAAAACCTTTAAGGATGGAGATTCCACCACCTCCTAGCTAACCCATTCCAATGCTTCGCAACCCTCCTAGTGAAACATATTTTCCTACTATCCAACCTAGACCTCCCCGACTGCAACTTGAGACCATTTCTCCTTGTTCTGTCATCTGCCACCACTGAGAACAGCCTAGCTGAATCCTCTTTGGAACTCTCCATCAGGTAGTTGAAGGCTACTATCAAATCCCCCCTCACTTTTCTCTTCTGCAACCTAAATAGGCCCAGTTCCTTCAGCTTCTCCTCATAAGTCATGTGCCCCAGCCCCCAATCATTTTCATTGCCTTCCACTGGAATCTCTCCAATTTGTCCACATTTCTGTAGTGGAGGGCCCAAAGCTGGACGCAATACTGTCCAGATATGGCCTCACCAGGGTTGCACAGTGGGGAATAATCACTTCCCTTGATCTGCCGGCAATGCTCCTACCAATGCAGCCCAATATGCCATTAACCTTCTTGGCAACCAGGGCACACTGTTGGTGCATATCCAGCTTCTCGTCCCCATGTCCTTTTCTGCAGAACAGCCACTTAGCCAGTCAGTCCCCAGCTTGTAGCAGTGCATAGGAGTCTTCCATTCCTATTGCAGGATTCTGCACTTGTCTTTGTTGAACCTCATCAGATTTCTTTTGGCTGAATCCTCCAATTTGTCTAGGTCCCTATATCTACCCTCCAGTCTATCTACCTCTCCCCGCAGCTTAGTGTCATCTGCAAACTTGCTAATGGTGCAATTCATCCCATCATCCAGATAATTAATGAAGATGTTGCACAAAACTGGCCTCAGGACCGACCCCCAGGGCACTCCGCTTGATACCAGCTACCAACTAGACATCGAGCCATTGATCACTACCCGTTGAGCCTGATGATCTAGCCAGCATTCTATCCACCTTGTAGTTCATTTATCCAATCTACAATTCTTCAGTTTGCTGGCAAGAATACTGTGGATCACACTGTTGGATTATATTCAATTTGTTATTCACTATAAGTCCCCCCCATCCCAAAGATCCTTTTCTATAATACTTCTGCCTAACCATGTAAATTGTTCTTCATAGAGCCACAGTGATGTAGTACCATCAATATGCAGTTCACAGAGAGAGATCAAGAGGCAAATTTGGCCTTTCTGTGGCAACTAAACCTTTAGGTATTGTTTACTCAGCATCTTCTCATTACCTGCAGGAGCAATTAGTGGTAAAACACACTACCCTTTAGAGCTATTGCTATCTCTGTTCTCTCTCTTCTTTCCCAAAACTCCTTTTTTATTTCTCTCCCTCTATCCTATCTGTGTCTCCTCTGTTCTTCCCTCTGTATTTCATTTCCTGTGTAGTGTTCAGCTTAAGTACTTGCAAGAGATCTGTCTTATTCAGGGCCTGGTTCCAAGTAGCTGTGCATAAAAACAAGTTTAACTGCAACCTACCCTCACCCTCTGTCTGGGAAGCTCTGCCCTTAAAGACATAGCTCCTAACACCTGCAGTTACTCAAAGTTTCAACCCCCTGATGGAATCACTGCCACCTCTACCCCATTGTATCTGCCAAAATGATCAGCACTGAAATAATTAATGTTGACACTCAATGTTAGCATTGGATTTTAGAGGTGATACCTCGGTAAGAATAATTAATAAGGAGCAGGAAAGCTCCACACTTCTCAGTCATATCTGTATTTATCTGTTTGGTTATATATATTATTCTATTTATTTCCCCAGAGAGAGCTGTTTGAAGACAAGGAGTTATGAAAGTTTATAAGTCTCTTCCTGCCTCATCTCCAAGTAGTTTGCTGGGCCAATGCAGAGCTAGGGCTGCTCAGCCACTTAGTGGGAGGGGACAGCCTGACTCAGACACGGGGAAACTAGGTTTAGTTTCAGTTTTGACTTCAGAGTTTGGGAACTAAGGAGGAAACAGACAGTCATGGAATCTCTGATTAACTTTCCCTCCCTACAAATGGAGCCTTTGAACAGCTTTGGGATCTACAGCATAGATCAGTCAGTTCCAGACCTGCAGAGACCCAAACAGGCTCCAGCTACTGAGAGACAGCCAACGCCTCCACAGAACTCCAGAGCAGGAAGCCAGGAGAGGACTTTGCCCCACCCAGTGGTGAAGACACTATGAGAGGGCCCATTTCTTTGTTTGAAGTGGTCAGCCTTCACAGAGCTGCAATACTTGTCTCCAGACTCACCCTCGACATATCATCTGCCTAGAAAAGCGCCAGGGAGGGACCTGGGGTTTGGGAAAAGTTGTCAGTGTTGGGAGATAGGAAATTTTAGTACTTAATGGTTAACCCTAAACTTTTCCTCAAATCATTTTTTATTTCTGTTTCTAATAAAGCTCCCCTTTGCTATACCATCACTTTTGGGTGTGCCGTTTCTGTGGAGTTTTTGTTAATATACTGTATTATTTCTTGTGTACTGGTTCTTATACTCCTAGGAAGCAGTGGTAGCATTGGGTCTCAGGCACAGAGAGGAGTTACCTTGAGTGGAGGCACCAGGTTGCACAAAAAAGAAACCAGGACACAACCCAGATGAGGAAAGGGGAGAAGCCACTCAAGTCACAAATACCAGGAAGAAGACTTGCTTTTAGGGGTTCCACAATACATTAATATTGTATTATTTGTGAATGGAATACAAACAAATCCAGATGCACATGGAAGTTAAACAACTCTCATTTTCTCTTACAGTTTAGATCAGCTATATAGCATAACATCTAATTTGATGCCTTTTAAAAAAATATTTAACAAGCAGTATTGTACACTTCCTATCTTTGCTATAATCAATGATCTCATCTATCTAGTTCCATTTCCATTATGGCTTATGGAAGAAAATAACTTGGACTGTCATAAGTACAAATTTACATTTGATAAAGAATAAAACAACAGTGCAACATTAAATTAGCTTCTCAGAACTGTCCAAATAGGAAGAGGACAGTCATATTTAGAAACCACATCATCATAAAATAAATCTCAGGAAAAAGGGAAAGTAAAAATGAAACAGTTCATCATGAAAATGTGGAAGATGGTATTTTTATCTGTACTTTTCTTTCCAGACATTATTCAGCTTGCTGGAACATTAATTCTTCAAATTGTTTTTAATTACAGGGCCTAGGAATAAATATGCACCACCATTAGTACGCTCAGGTTGAATACAAGAGGGTACTCACTTTCATTCCAGACAAGGCACTATTCCAAGGTGATATACACTCTCATTATCGGCTGTTGCTTTTCCTATGTAAATTTGTAATCAAATATTCTAACTGGGTGATGACAAATAATTTGAGTAACTACTGCTAGCAGCCTGAATCTTAGTCAGAGGACTTCAGGAGTCTAATTGGTGAATTACACACACATACACACATACTCACACGAGAGAGAGAGACAGAGAGAGAGACAGAGATGGAGAGAGATATTCTTCCCTCCTCCTCCTGGGTACATTTTCCAAATTATTAAATCTTACAACATCTGAATACATGGAACAAACTACATGTAACTGGTGACAAAAATCTTTTACTATGCTTAATTTAGCAAACTTCTTTCTCATTATATGAGCTATTAGAACAAAGGAACTTTAATTAACTTACTGAATCTTTGGTCATATATTTGCAGTGATAATCTATCATTTTAACAGGCTGTCCTATAAGTGGATATTTTTAATAAATGTTTCACCAAGTGAACCAACAAAATAATATCTAATAATTCCCTATTCATGGTTCAAATATTATGTATCATTCTGTATTGATTAATTAAAATTTTATTATAATTGTAGAATGCACAAGTGTCTTTTCAAGAGTGGCCACATTTCAGCTGGCATAACGTCATTGAAATTAGTGGAGTAACATCATCACATAATTTGAATCTTAATTTTTATTCAGGTTAATTTTTTAAAAAATGGGATCAAAAAAGCTTGAGAGATGAACTTTAGCATCAAACAGCATTTTCTACAAAAACTAATGCCTGAATTTCCAAAAATGGCTTTTTGGGTGTCTGAGACACCTTAAAGATGGCTGCACTGTTTCCAAGTGCTGAGTACCCACCTTTAAAATGTTACAGCTTAGGTATCCAAAAATTGAGGCACCCCAAGTCCCTAGACCTGTCTAATAATTTAGAATATTTACATCAAAAATACTTTTTGACTCCATTCTCAGCTTTCTCTCTTTCCAGAAAGTTGCGTGCCTCTTTGGTTTGCTTTTTTTCTTCCCTTACCCATCCTATCCTTCCATTAGCAACGCTGTGCACAAGAAAGCTCTGACAGAACCATATTCCCTCTGAGAAAGAATGGAATGGACTTGACCTACTAGATCTTTTTCCATTTCTGGTTTCTGTGATCCTGCAAAGAAAGAATGACTTTGCGAAGATAGAGATATTGGACAGATATATTGTAGGGTTGACAAAAAAAATCATTAAAACAAAATAAAAAAATCTCTTAGATGTTTATAATAGCATTCAGCTTTTGATCTTTAACCAGAACTCCCCTTCTGTAGAACAAAATTTGCTCTGTATTCTACAAGACTTTGAAGCACATGGACTCATAGTCCTAGAAGGTTCATGAAGGGGAGCCCAGGCACTGAATCTTGAAAAAGTCATCTTGGTGAATTGTAGAGGTAATTACAGGAATGACAGGGAAGATGGCTATAGACATTAGTGTGATCCTCAACACACACATGCACACACTGAGCTTCACAAAGAAGTTGTGGTTTTTTTGAGTGAGGTGATGGAATATGAAAACTTCAGGGCCAATTACAATGAGGAACACAGTAAAAAAAAAAAAAACTTGATCCATTAAACAGTATATAAAAATGCATTCCCTACTCCTAGGAGGTCAAGGGATGATTAAGAGAAACAAAAGCACAGGGTGGTTGTGTGGGCACAATAAGGGCTTGTCTGCACTTAAAGTGCTGCAACAGCACTGCTGTAGTTCCTCAGTGAATATGCTATCTAGGATGATGGGAGGCTACCCAGAGATGCGGTAGCCAGTCAAGGGGAGAATTCTCCTGTTGACGTAGTTCTGTCTACACTAGGAGTTAAGCTGGTTCAATTGTGGTGCTCAGGGGTATGGATTTTTCACACCCCTAACCAATGTAGCTATACAGGCCTATAATTTCCTAGGGAAGACCAGGCCTGAGTTCCATAGGCAGCCTGGTGTGCATATATGTCATTATCCATAGTCCCATAGGACAAGATTGTGTGATCTAATCACAGCCTCCAGGCACAGGGAAGAGAGGTATAATTTCTTCCTGTGTGGTCGCTGCTCCTTTAAAGGGGGAGTTTAGATCAATAAGGATGGTGCAGCCTGATTCTCTCCCGTCCGCCTATCCCACCACATACTGGGTCCATTCCTCTCTTCCCTGCATTCTCTGAAGGCTATGTGCACCCTTGGGGACATATGGACAAAAAGGTCTCTGTGTCCCGCATACTCAGGGACTCTGATTACACATGATTCTCCCCAACCACACAAGTAAAGACAACTCATAATTTGGCCTATGGATGCTTCTTCCCTATGGATCTGAAAAAACAACCAGTGGTCATTTGATTTAGATGGGGATTGGTCCTGCTTTCAGCAGGGGCCTCCTGAGGTCTTTTCCAACCCTGATATTCTATGATTCTATACAGAACCAAAGAGCTGTCATCACTATTCAAGAGCTGTTTTGCTAACACCTTTAGAATCGTGAAGCCCCTGATTATATCTGGAAGAAAAAGCATAAATGAGAAAACAAAAGAGAACAGATTAAAAAAAACTCTTTCCACATTTTAGACCTTTTCTGGAATGCTGTGCACTCCTATTGGAGGTGGACAAACAACTTTAGATACAAAGAATTGATCAGGACTACGTCTGGAAATCAAATAGAATCTGGGCCAGAACTTGTCACAGTTCAGTTAACTTTGTCTTCACCCTCATCTACCTCTGCACTTTCTGTTGTCAGCTGAGGCCTGGAGGAGAAATGAGGCACTGTCAGAGAGGCTGCTCTTTTGTATTACATTCTGCTCACCCGGGACTCAGAAGAACAAGTCGTCCCTGGAGAAAGCCTCCTCCTGTGAGATTTCCAGATCTTTAGACCAAAGCAGTTGGTATAATTTCAGATAAGCAGCCAAGCTTTTCTATGCTTATCTGAGTTGAACCACTGAACCTTTCAGGGTTTGTTCATTAACAGTTATCATGCCAGAGAGATGATTTTTGTAGAAAACTTAGATGGGAGGCAGAATAAAGGACACAAAATGAAACTTTTTTCTTAAGAAATGTTATCAGAAAATTTGAAGGGAGTTGCGTCTGTCCTTCATTGGCAGGGAGGAGATTAAAAAGTGCCAATGGAAGGGCACAATTGTCTCTTGATCTGTGCACAGGGGAGCAAGAGCTGTAATTTATTTCCTTATCCCACTTCGTGAACTACCTGTATTGCAAGTCACAGTGTAGGGGGAAGAGCGGGCTCTTCAAGGCTGCTATTCCTCATCCTGCTCAAGAGGTTGTGCAGGGGTGGAGAATGGGTGAAGCCAGCACGGAAGGGGCATAAATTAGTAACACGCACCCTGCACCAAAACTAGAACTCAGTCCTGAACACATCGGTGCTTGCGCTGCAGTGCATGCAGGGCCGCTCTAGGCACCAGCCTAGGAAGCATCTGTTTGGGGCGGCCACCAACAGTGGGCGGTATTCCATCCATTCTTAGGGTGGCACAGTAACTCCGGTTGTTTTTTGGGTTTTTTTTTGCCAGGGCTTTTTTTTTTTTGCCCCGAGTTCATGGACGTGGGGCTCTCAGACTGAATGCCAGGCTAAAGAAGACGACAGGGATAGGATCTGGCCAGACCCTACAGCACTATGCAGGATCATTTCCCCAACAGTGTGCTTTCAGAGAGAGCAGAGAGTATGAATTCAAGTAGCTTTAACCACCATGGAGGGCAAACCGTACAGCCTCAATGGCAAAGCAAGGAAAGGAATGCAGGTTTCAGTGCATAGGGGAAATTAACATCTGACTGGCCTTGTAACAGATGGGAGACACAAGAGAATACATGGATGAGACTGGGGCCAGACACTGCAGAGGGGGCTCTTTCCATTCTCCAACCTCCTTGTGCACTCATTCCAGGACCAGTTACAATCTAGACCAAATGACCTGTCTCAGGTTGTACAGTAATTCCAACAATGCTCAGGCAATGCAAAGGAGGTGTGTACTGGTCATAGCTGGCCAGCTGAGAATTCTCCTGGCATGAGGGAGCTCATAGCTGATGTAAAGTGATGAGAGCCAGCTACGATGCCACCCCTTCCAGGGTATACTGGAGACAGGCCTGGGGTGGGAAGGGCATGCAACTCCCTCTGCTAATTCTCAGATGCAGTCAATCCTGAGGTTGCCGAGACTGGGGCTAGAACTGCAAATTGCAGAGAACCAGGGAGTTTTAACTCACTTTTCTGTGATGAGTGGTTCTAGGTACAGGAAATAATGCAATTATATTAGAATGGCACACCATGGAACCTCACATACTAAACAGATTGGGCACCACAGAGATGTTAAAAAAAAAAAAAAAAAAGACTGTCCTTTCAAATAACAGTACAATTCATATAGGAATGTGCTGTCCAGATTTCACACACTTCTCCCAGCTCCATTCCCTGCTTCCATGTGCAAACACCAGTCTTTTAAAATTCCAGCCTTAATGAAATAGGTAAACTGCTAAAAAGATTAAACTAGAATGTACAGCAGGAATACAGAATGAGGACAGGTGATTGATTTTTGAGAGGGTATCCAACAGTGCAATGAAATTCTCAGGCAGGTTCTTTTTTATTTTTAAATGGGTTTGATTCAGAGGGATTTTATAGCAGCTAAATCATGCAGTTGGCAGGGATTGTTCAGGCTTTTCAGAGTATTATACTCTGAAAGATGTCAAATTTGGCAGAAGCAGTAAAGCTTCATGAATTTATTGTTGTTTTCCATTGAATGCTAAAATCCAGAGCATCTAGAGATGACATGGCAAAAGTTACAACACAATTTGTGTGGACACGTGTTATCCTGGTGAGCACAAAACAGACATGTTACAACTACCCACCGCAAATGAAAGCCACCTGGGTATGGAAAATGAAATTTTTGATTGTGTGTAAACTAGTGTGTAACAGGAAGGAATTCTCCCAGTTTCACATATAGGCCCTGATCCTGCACACACACAAGCATGTGAGTAAGTTTACTTATGTGAGTTGCACTATTGGAGTTGCTAAAAGTGTGCACATGCTTAAACATTTTCAGGGTTGAGGCCATAGTTTGGATATTTAACTACTTACAATCCTTTGTTTATGGACGATTGCCATTTCGGGGCAAACTAAACCACTCTTTTTTCAGCGTTTGCAAACCTAATGCAAAAAGTGTGGAAACATTAAAGCAGCCCAGACTCATTGATTTTCTGTTGCCATTTTGCTTTATGAAGGGGACTGGACTTGGTTCGGTTGGATTTTTTGGGTTTTTTTGCCTGTTTGTGTTAAACAAAATTGAAACTTCACTCAGGTTTACTAAGCTTTATGCAAATCTTAGCTGAATTCCAAGTGAGAGTGGGCACATATCTGAGTGAACCTGAACAGAGAAGTAGTTACGATTTTGAGTGGAAATCAGAATCAGTGAATTTTCTCATATGCTTTCCTCTTTGCCTTTGGCTGTTAGTTCAAAGTTTAGCCAATTGAAAAATAAATTAAAATGTTTATGAAAAATTAAAAATGTTGATGAACATTTTGAAAATTCAAAAAAAGTCTATTACCTTGGGGTTAAAGGCACCTATAAACAAAGTATCTATCCAGCTTATTGGCAAATTGCTCTGCTACTTGTGAAATGAACGCAAACCAAAACTCCCCCCAAAATTACTTATGTCCTAAACATTTACATTCTCAGATAAAATTAGATTCAGTTCCAAATATTTTTAAAATAAAGGTATTAATAAATGTTTTATGTCAGCTTTTTTGTTTTCCCATGGCTTACATGGTCACTACAAAGTCAAGTATTACAAATATACTTACTAATGTACATATCCTCCAAATACGTGGGTTACATAATGACAATTACCACACAACAGTTCTAAGAGTGTTCTGACTCTTTGTTTAACCTTGCAAAGAGTCTATTCTTGCTGCTACATGATACACATACTAATGTTAACTTTTCTGCACAGTGTCAGCAATGGTAAGCTCTTATGTACATTACAAACAGGTAAAATATATCCAACAGAAGTTTATTGTTATTCACAACAGGGGAATGTCATATATTTCTATATACTCTAGTTCAGCATCTTTCTAATTTTATAGACCCTAATTTACATGGGTCAGTATTTGAACTTCGACGATATTGGTCTACCCAGGAAATGACTTGAAAGGGATGGAGGTCGTGCACCTTTCGGGCAGTACTATACTTAGTCAATGCATAAATAAATTGCTGCACCAGCATGTCAGCAAAAATACATGTCCTAAAGCCCTTTGATGCCAAGAGCAATGTCTGTTAGAAACAAAGGTTAAATCTGTAAAAAAAAAAAAAAAAAATGGCAAAGATGCAGTGATGGTGTGAAGGAAACCTGGCTAAGTATAGTTTGATGTTCACTATGAACCTACAGAAATGGAGGTTACAGTATTTCTCTGTATTCATTAGTGGATGAGGTGTGGGAATTACCATTTAATTACAAACTAAGATGCTCATTACTAAGATATTAGGTGTTCTTTGTAGACCTGATCCAAATCACACTGAAATCAACAGGAGTCTGTTCACTGACTTTAAGGGTCTTTGGATAAGGCCTCAAATGACAGTAGTCGGTGATAAGAATTACTGTGCAGTGCACTGTGCTCAACTGTCCTCTTTTAAAACCTAGCTAAACTATTCATAAAGAAAAATATATTTCTTCATTGAAAGGATTTTGTTTATGATTGAAGCTGCTTTGTGATAGCTGGAATGCACTCAGAAACCTCATTGTTTTTAGTCGGTGTAAGCTTTTCCTCATTGTACTTAGGAGAGAGCTAAAGCAACTCAAAATTTAATAACTGTCTATTCTTCTAGACAGTAAGGAGCTATTTTGTTGTGGAATGAAGTGCTTGAAGAAGCTCAAGCCAGATTTCTCTTGTGTATGTACAAAGTATTGAGTGAATTTTTGGTGCATGCAGATAACAGAAGACCTACTGGTTCTGCACCCATCTGACAGAATTTCTGTGGGCAATTCATGTGCAACAGCCATTATCTAATTTGTTGGTGATAGGGCAAGCACAAATGGAGGCCACTTTTTGATCTGTGGTCAAAGAACTTAATAAAGCTTTAGAGAGAGAAAGTGGTTTCCCTAATCATTGAACACGTTAGTGACTTCCAAGGCTGAGTGGTACAAATAAACATCAAAAATTGTGTATGTTCAACTGAATTTTTCCAGACATTTTCAACCTCCCCACCCTGCCCAATTTCTGATTTGGTTTAATTTAAATCCTAGGCCAAAGTTTAGAACCAGCTTTTACTTTATTTGAACCCACCACAATAGCCTATCAAGAACATACATGTCATGAGTTTTTGCTAATTTTACATTGGCAGTGTGTATTTGCATACAGCAAACGTTTAACTGTTTGGGCTCAATGTACAAATCAGGGGTCTTGGACACAAAAAATCTGGCTTGGATCCTCCTTATAGTAATTACAAAAACGTCTTGGGATTGCATGTCACTATTTACATTTATTTTCAGTATCCTGTACAAAGTTGAAATAGAAAAATGTTATATAGAGTTGCTTATCCTCTATTATTGTACAGCAAAAGGAGAATCTCATTTCCCTAAAGAAGAGTGTCATGAAAAGTCATAAAAAAGTTTAATTTTGTGTTAAAACAATGAAATTCATTAAACAAACAGAAACGAAACTGTTAAAACAAGGAATTTGAAAGAAACAGCTGTTAAAACAAGCCCTGAAATCTCCATGCAACATGAGATTTTTATTGGCAAACAATTAAATCTGTCTTTAAGCTCACTTTCTCTGTAGAAGCTAATTTATAATCTTATCAGGAATGTCTCTCAGAAGAATTTGCTCCCAACGTAAGTCTTTATCTGCACAATGCAGAATACTAACAATTGTCTTGGATGTTTGTTTCTAGCGTCCAAGACTGAAATTCCAATATGAGGTTCTGACTGTTTTCAGAATCTGATTTTATTTTTTAAAGTGCTGTCAGTTTTGTTCACGTGATCTGTCAGGAAAGGAAAATATAAGAATAATAAAAGGGCGTGTTTCTGTAAGGAAGAGGGAAAAAGGTGACAAACTGAAGAACCAATTTGCTGCAGCTCATTTGCTGTTTTATCATTTTTCTGTTAACCAGAAGGGACCTTGTTTAATTTCAGCACTAGTCATTAAGGTATTAAGTTTTATGATAAGCATTAAGAGAAAGAAAGTTAGAGGCAAGGTGGAATTAACAGCATGTACTTTATGTATATTTCACCCAACTATGAAAATCTGTGACTTGTAAAATTTATGATTTTATATACAGCTTAATTTGTGACATCAGTGCTCATATGCATATAATTTTGCTCTTTCTATAATGCGAGGTGTGAATCAATAATAAATTTGCTTTCTCAGCCATAACATGCAAAGAGATTTTTGCCCCTAATGGGAATAATAAATAAAAAAGTTATCTTTTAAATCAGAACTGCTACTCCCCATTTTTGTCAGAATCAAAGCAGGAAGGTAATGGAGGCAGAGAATCAGAGAGACAAAGAAGAGGAAGACTTGGTTTCAATACAGATCGAAGAAGGGGAAAAAAGGTAGAAGGGAAACTGTGATAAAGACGAGAGATGTAAGAATGCTGAAAGACAACCAAAATAAGGAGAAGTTGTAATAGGCCAGATACTCGGTGTGGGTGAGCTACAGATAAATGATCTGATTTCCACAGGCCACTGGTCTACCCTAGTAATTCATTTTGACAACATTCCTAAGAGAAAAATAAAATAAAGATTTTTATTTTCACAAGCAATTCACAACCACTCTGCAGTGGTATTTCCTGCATTGCCTGACAGCCAAAATTCAAAAATCATGAAAAACTGAACCACAACAATCACAGTGTTTTGTTAGATTTTATACCACTGTGGCTCCTGACAACTCTTTTACCATAGACAACTAGTGGTGCTCTTCTTTTATTTGGCTCAGGACACCTGATAGCTAATTCATAGTTAAGATAATTAGCCTTCAGTTATCACCAGTTACATTGTCATCTATTCAACTTACAAATGCCTGGAACTTGGAGCGTTTCCAATTAGCATGTTTCGGTCCATGTAATAGTAACATACAGCTGGGAGGCATCCCTTCTTTGAGGGGATTAACCCTTCACTTTCAAACTGTTCTGCCTTGTCTCATAGAACAAACCCATCTGGATGTTATGTCTCCTGATCTGACACAGCTAACTACTGCTGTGGAAGGGGGAGAATCAGAAAAAGAAAGCATACAGGAACTTTCCCTTAAGTATCCAAGCCACTCCGAGTCATTCCACTTCAGCTCTTCATCAGAACCACGCCCCAGTGCTAAGGCATACAGAATAGTTTTCTATTATAAGTTCTATGACATATGGAGCATAACTTGAGTAGGACTGTAGGAATTATTTTTAATTTATTCATATGAAATGATAGGTGAAAGATATTGCAGCCTGTATTAAGTTTGTTAGGGATGTCACAGTTACCCACATCTCTGAATGTAGGTGTTTTTCTTGACTCAAAGCTGATTGAATAGCTGGTCTCCTATCTAGAAACATTACATTACCTGCTTTCCATACCATTCTGTTGGTGCACAGAGCAGAAGTAGCCTCTTCCATTCTTCTTTGTCCTTTGCTGTTGATGCTTCCATTGGCTATATGGTGCTGAGATTGATTCTTCTGTCCTCCCTGCTAATCAATGTTACCAACTCTCATGATTTTGTCATGAGTCTCATGATAATTATTGTTTCCCTTAAAGCCCCAGCTCCTGGAGTCAAGTGGATATGTGATGATTTCAGCCTTCATTCTTAGAGAAAAAGTATGTTTCTTGCCCTGGTGGCTGTGGAGAAAGCTTCCAAATGTGACCCCAGTGCACCCTAAAGGCTCAAAAAGCAGAAGGCAAATAGAAAACCCCCAAGATCTGTTATTTTTACATAATCACATTATTTTTGGTGAACCTGACTCATGAACATTCAAATTGGCAATACTCATTATTCTTAAGGCCTATCTTGAAACAAGGACACCCCTCATCATTTGACAGCTTCATGTGGGAGTTGGCATCCGAGTACCTGGCCCAAACATGTGCAGCAATTATTTTGATTCAGGTGGAAACGGAGCTGCTGGCTGGCGATTAATCAGATTTCTTTTCATTGGTAATGAAGTCTTTCCAGTTAATGAACAGAATCTTTCACGGGAACTTATTTTCAAAGATGTCTAGTTTTCTGTCTAACAGTTTTGTAGATCTCCAGCTCTTGCAGATTTATGTTAGCACTGAAGTTACATTTAAATTGATACAAAAAAACCCCCATGGAATTCACCAGATGGCAAAATGAAAAACCCAATCAACCACATCTGCATTAGTCTGAGATTCAGGTAATCAGTCCAAGATGTAAGGGCTTATGGAGCAACAGATGTCAGCAGCAACGATAATCTTTGGATTGCTAAACTTATATTAAATGAGAAAGATAAACTTAAAACAGAAAGAAATAAGGAAAATCAAGAGTAAAAAAAATTAAAACAAGAGTACTGCAAGAAATTCCAGCTTGAACTAAGGAACAGATTTGACACACTGCCAGAGGCAGAGGAAGGTGAGATACAGATAGGACCTGAAGAAAAAATAGGGCAGTGCTCAGAGATAATGTGGTTCAAGTTGTAGCAGCCACAGCTGGAGATAAACATAGAGCTAGAGCTGGATAAGCCAAAATATGGGGCAACTCATCGAAGATTGAAAAGTACCAAAATTCCTGAATGCTATGACCAACAAAATGACCAAGTCAATATGACCAATATTGAAAAAAGCAAAAGAATACAAGAAAACACGTAACACAGTGAAAAACAATACAAGAAAAGATAAATGGAGATATGCTGAAGACCTAGGAGCTGAAGCTGCTTCTGTGATAAGAAACCTCAGAGCCATTGACCAAGTGATTAAACTCTTGTGTGGAAATTTCAAAATTGGAAATGGGCCAAGGAAAAGCAAAAATGGAAAAACGCTTACCTACAAACACTGCAACATAATTCCTCAAATTCTGAGGAGGCACTTCTAGAAGTGCTGTTATAAAGCAGAAGGGTAGCTAATACACAGCTTAAAAGATACTTTAATGCATGTGCTGCTTTTTTTGTGATGTCTGATGTGGATTTATGGCCATTCAGGGGAGGTGATTAAGGCACATAGTCTCAAGTACTGAAGTGAAAAATCGACTCTGACTCCTAAAACTCATTAAGACTGAGGTTATCTCAGAAGTCTTGATACTATCTTCTGAGCGCTCTTTCTAGTGGCTACATGAGCACACTGCACATACAATAACGCTGAAACTGTGACAGGGAATTGGGAGTATACAAAAAGTAAAAACATGTTGACCCAGCATAACAGAGAAAGTAATACAGATAATCCATTAAAAAGGTTTGAACATTAGCATCCTTGGAGGGTGAGTATCCCTTTGTTCAAAATTGGGTTGATGAGGTTAGGCCAATGATTGTAAGCTGGGCAAATACTACAAGAAGAAGAAATGGCTGGTTGTCCAGTACTATCAGTTCTGAAATCTGGACAGCTTTTATTACTGACCATGGTTCCCATTCTCTAGCCCATGTGTACTGACCAATTTCTCATTGTTTAGTACGTGCCGTTTGATCATTCTAGGTTGAGGATCCAGGTCGACGACGACTATCTTTTTCTGTAGCCTGAACTGCTGAAAACACTGTGTCTATATACAAGGAAGTCTGTTGCACTCTCTAGCAACACCACAGTATGCAAACTATATTGTTTTAAATATGGCTCTATAATTCAGTTGTAGGGAGGAGGTTTAGCATATTTTTAATAAGATCAGTGAATGTAGTTAAACACATGAAAGGGTAAATGAAACAGTCTTCTGAACTTGTAACTAACCATTTTTTTACATTGCTGATAGGTCTATTAAATAGTGGTTTTACTCACAAAAGTTCCCTGCTGTCCTATACCAACTGTAGATTGCAACATTTCTCCAGCTAAAACATTGAGTGGGAGGTGGAGACAAGACTGGGTCCATTCTTTTGCCCTCTCCACCCAAGTGGTCCGGGGAAGGGAGTAAATGAACATGCAGTGTCTGCTTACCACTTCACGTCCCTAAACTCCAGAGATTGCAGCCTGCATGGGGTTAGGATATTACTCCACTGTATGGGTATGCAGCAGTATCAGTGACAATCTAGCCCTTAGAGAACAAGACAGAAAGAACATCATGAAGATTTAAAGCAGTTAAAAGAGTTTATTGTCCAGGTGGGAAATTCAAGTGTCTGAAGTAGTGTAACCATCAATTTTGCAATCCAGCTTTTTGGAGGAGCTGTTAAGCTATTTGGTGCACAAGGAAAGCTCAGAATGAACTGTGGCTGATAATAGGAGGCAGGTTATGATGAGTGGTTTTAAATTACGGCTGGGGATAGGTCTGAGCTGAAGTATGCAGGTTGGAACAGAAGAAAAATATCCAGATCTGTTATATTGGTGCTTTATACCATTTTTTGTGATGGTCAAATAAAGTTCAATTGTATAGAATGATTGTTACTTTGTATTACTGATGTGTATGGTAGTTTTGAACATATCTGCCACAGTGCTTTATTCCAAGAGACAGAATAGTATTTCATAGGGCGATGATTTCAAAAGCTCTTCCTATAATAAAACATTGCTCTAAAAAGGAGGGGGGAAAATAAAACAGATTTTGATTTTTCTGTATTTCAGTTGAAGATGAAGAAGTGAATATTTGAGTGAGTCTATTATGCAGATGCTTTGTTGGTCTTTAAACACTTAGGAGAGCTGTGAGCACTGTGAATACCAGCAAAGGAGTCAGATTAGCTCAATACCAATATATTTCACCTCCAGTTTTCACAATTTTGTAGAGATTTTCATGATATTACATCTAAGGTGTTTGAGAAAGGCTGGGAAATTAATTTCTTATATAGTTACTGTAACAGTAGTGCAATGTGGGAACATAGTACGGATCCTAGGCAGTCAATCATTTATACTTGAAACACTATTGCAATGTGACTTGTCTATCAGCTAAGGGCCAGATTCTAACATCCTTAGAATAGTCCCACTGGTACTACTCCATACCTTCTACTCAACATAAGGAAGGATGGGAGATGAGACCCAAAGCAGCAGTCTGCTTAACAGTTTCTGTGGGACTGTTCAGAGCCCACTCCTGCATTTGCATGCAGTCTCTTGCAAGATCAGTGCCACAACTAACTGGCATTACTATGACTCACTTTTGGAAGATTCATGGTGATTTGAGAAGTTTATTAAACTATCAAACAAAGAAAACATGAAGAGAAGTTTTCTTAGGAGAACAGAAAAACAAAACCAAAAAAAAAAAAAAAGAAAATTTGTAAAAAGCATTTTAAAATTTGGAGGTTTCTCTCTCTCTAGTTTTACAAGTTGGAATTTCTCACATAATTTGTATGAAAATGTGGATATTGCTGACTCTCCCATTCAAATAACTTGATTTTACCCATAACCCATAACTGATTTAATGAGCCATTTGCAGTTTCACTGTACAAGTATTTTCTTGCCTTAGAATTTGATAAGTTCTCTCTTTTATTCGGCTTCTCATACTGCCCTCGTCTCCATAACATTCGAGTGACTTGCAGTTATGCATTAAGTGATGTGACTAACATATGGGTCTTTCTGTCTCTCATTCTCTCCACAGGGGGAGAAATGTGTGTGCAGTGTAGTGTATTTTTTGTAGATTTTTTTTAAAAAAATGTATTTGCTACTATGTGCTTGTGTTAGAGAAGGCAAAGTTAAAGAAGTGAGCCTTGCACTTGGAACATAATGTGATGTGGCTTTTGATAGTCCTCAGTTCCCAGGGGAGTTCATTCCATTGTCTAGGACTGCCCCCCTTAGAAAGTGCTGTCTCTTGCATAAACAAGGTTTAGTCTTGTGATAGAAACTTCCAGTATATTTGAGGACTGGAGTTATGGACTACAGTCTTTGTCTCCTTCTGAGGATAGTGGCCAGGCATACAGTACATGGTGTGCTCCCAAAAAGCAGAAAAACTAGAAAAAGGGAAGAACTGGTCCAAAATGTATAGATGTGTGTGTCCTTAAATATGAATGTATGTGTAAGTGTTTGTGTGTGTTTTCTGTCCTCTAGAATCATCTTGGAATAATTGAGAAATGAGGTGAGTCTGCCTGATCTTGAAGAAATGCTTTTAGGTGTCCAATACATTAGAGGAATTGTTCAAGAGCATTTCATCCTTGTGAAAACATGACCTCTGTAAGACTGCCAAAGAAAGAGAGAGAGCTACTGGAGGGATGATCTGCTGAGGAAGTCATGGTTACACAAGTTGAAATTGCTCAGCTTTAACTTGAGCATCTCATTCTTTCAGAGTTACAAAATATTTGAAGTAAGACTAACTTGCCCTTCTGGGGCAGTTACCTCCCTTTTCCACAAGGGACAGTAAAGGACAGGGATCTTATATTCCAAAGTCCTTGTGTTTGTGTAGCTAAAAATGTTAATCTTTTATAAGCATGTTGTGACTCTGAGAGGATAGCAAATCATTTTCAGGGCATCTTGACCATCCTGCCCTTCCCTTATTGTTAAATGGGAGGGGATCCAGCAAGGATGATCCCTGATAGGGATGGCCAAAAATACTGTCGAAACTATCTTTTGATGGAAAATTGGGTTTTCAACAAAACGAAAAACTTAATAGAAAGCAAAATTTACACTTTTCTTCACAGTCAAACTTTTCCAGGAGGGCGTGGGTGGGAGGAAGTGTCTGCCCAGGTCTAGTCTGCTATGAAAAAGGCTGAGAACCATTGTTCTCATGAAAAGGGTCTATAACTATTTTGTCTAGAATTACAAGCTCAATAGTAGGTCCTGGAACATCCTTATTGTTCTGTATGATGGATTTGTTTTAACAAAAATGATTGCCCAAAATACAGTAATTCTTCCTTGCCACCTCACCATCCCCTTCTGTTTGTGCTGATAGCCAGATGTGAAATCCTGCCTTGCTGTTATTGATTTTAAGTTGGCATGCCATTATGCATGACAAAGTAATTGTTTGGACACACACTGTTAATATGCACCTGGAGCCTTCACAGACTTTCCTAATGGATACAACCAATGAAACTATTAATTATACAAAGAGTCTTACTCACTGCTGGGGCTGCCGCTAAAGTAACTGTTTTTTTTGGGGGGGGGGTTGTTGTTTTTTACATTTGTGGCATAGCTCAGAGGAAACAGTTGCTGCATTATCCATTTCTTATTAGTTTAGCTAACTAATTATGCCCCTTACTGGTGAACTCCAGTTCAGTGTTAGAAAAGCCCTATTTAACTCAGCCTGTTGCAGTTGTAGCCCTTGCAAACTTGCCTTCTCTTAAACCTCCCTTCTGCCTCATAAGCAGAACTGCTTGATGTTGTGTGTGTGGGAAAATGTTTGAAAGAAAATGAATTGGTTTAGTTTTGTTTGAAATGTTTCACTTTTCTCCCCTTTAAATTAAAACCATCAGAATTTTTGTTCTGAAAATGTTCTTGTTGAATTTTTTATTCTCTTTCTCACACTTTTTTCCTATTGTAAAAGTGAGGAGAAAAATAACATCAACATTTCAAAAACAGGGAAAAGTAAATATTGGGGGGAAGTGGTTTCTGGTTGCCTGACTCTTCCCTTTTATTGTGTTTTGGCCCCTTCTTAACAGTAATAAGGTTATGTGGTTACTTAAGCCAACAAAGTACACAAAGTGATGGTTTTGATATAATGTAATGTAATGTTTTGTTTGAGTTTTGGGGAAACAGTCCTAGCTACCATTAGTCTCAGCAGAAGTGGGTCTTGATGACCGATTTGGAGGACAGAATTGTGAGGTCACCTCATGAGTAATATCGCAACCCTCGTGAGGAGAGAATCTCTACATCCACATTTCAGCTGAACTCCTAGGGTGAAGTTCTGGACTTACTGAAATCAATGAGAGACTAGCCCTGGACTTCAATGTGGCCAGAGTTTCACCTGCAGAACCAGGTTGGGCTATAGAGTTCAGCTGGCTGACTCTGTACTGCAGAGCACCAGTGGGCTAAAATTTGATCTAAATCACACTGTTTTTAGCGATTTTAGATCTGTTAGCTGAGGCCCTAATCCAGCATGGTCTTAACTTTACCCATTCTGAGTCATCCTCCTAAAGATTAAAACTGCGTGCATATACAGTATATTCAGTGGTGAGTCAATTGCTAATTTGCTCCTAATTATTTGTTACGTTAAAGTAGCACTTTAGGGAATAAACTTTTTCCAAAAAAATCATTTTGTGAATAAAAAACCTAGAGTGATAAAAAAATGAAATAAAATCAACTCTATACCCCCACACCTGGGTTTAACAACACTAGGCCAAGTAAAAAATTACAAAAGTACCTTGTCTGTACTTGGCTATTATACTCAGATCACTACTTCAATATAAAAAACACACTTTTTAAAAACTTTCTTTTTTGCAGGAACATCTTAACCCAAATGACAGTTATCTTTGAAAGCAAAATTCAAGATGAAATGATACAGGGAACATCACAGTGCATTTTAATATGGCACTCAGCTTAATTAGCACTTGGACAATTCCTTTTGTTCTTCATAAACCAAAGAAAGAATTGTTAAGGAAGATAAAGTAGTGTACCTGCTGCTTTCATGTGTCACTCAGACTAGCTCATCACCACTACCACACTAGTACTTTCTTTACACTAACTTCCACTAAACAGTGCTAGATTTTTAAGTCTATAACTGGCAGATTTTCCCAGGGTTGCATCTGATATGAAATCAAGGTTTATTAACATTACAAAGAGCACAGCTGTCCTATGGTGCCCCTTTTAACATTCTAAGCAGCTGCCTTGAGGCGATGCATTTAACCTTGGGAAATGTGATAGGAATTCTGGGATGTCAGAAATCTTTGACAGCTAAAGCCGTTTACCTCGTCCAGAATCTACTGTATGGCTTAGCTCCCACACTGAAAGAAGATGAGACCCTTATTTTCATTTGATGTTTATCAATTCTATTCACTGCACTTAAAATTGAAAGATACAGCGGCTTTTACTTACAAACAGTGATATTCCATTTATACTTAAAGCGGCCCCCGTGATGAAAATATTCCTTTTCCCCACTGAGACTGCTATCAGGAAGAAAGTACTCTGAAAAATGTGTGTGCTAAATGTTTAAAAATAGTTCTGTAGATTATCTGTCCCTTCCTGCTGTTTTATAGCAAAATGATAAATTTCACATTCCATTTTCCTACTATATCACTTGTTGCCATCACTACAGTGAAGGGGCTGTTATTGTTTCAGTTTTAAGCCCCTATTTGTCAGGGGTTTACAGCTTAGCTGTAACAATTCAATTCATGCTGATGCTTCACATACCAACTCTCACTTTGGGACCATCTGAAAGGAAAGGTGCTACACAAAGCACTTTACAGACTATAAACTGTCATCACCTCTGAAATGCAGCCACTTCTGAGGGTGGCAGGACAGGTAAGGGGAAGAATGGTAGCCAATTGGACCATAGTACACTGCACAAGAGCAAGAGTGTGGAGGGAATATTGGTTCAGGACACTGGACACATACTAGAATTTAAAAATGTACCAGGATTAAAAATCTTTAATGTCATGAGGGTCAAACAAGGTTTCTTTTTCTTAGGTCTCTGCTGAAAAACCCATATAGTAAAATCTTGGGATGTAGCTATATGGCCTGTGTAGCTTACAATATCTCCCAGCATGCATTACACTTTTTATAAAACCAGGATTGGAAACTTCTGGACCGGTCTTTTAGTAATTTCTTCGCTTAGCTCTAGTGAGGACTCTGGAGGGGATGGTTCCAGGACATAAAATCAATATACCTATTTCAAAAACTAAATGAGAGAGCTGAACCTGCTGATATTTGGTTTCAAAGAAGCCAGTTATTTCCATCCGATGCACGGAACATTTAAGCTCTACAAATCAGCTGAACTTTTTGAGATGGCTGCTTTTAAAATTTCATATTTAGGTAACATGTTGGCAAATCAAATTGAAGTTTACTAGCTTGGGGCATTTTTTTAATCCTATGATTTAATATGGCTCAGATTTTCAAACTGAATAGTTTAGGCCACAATACTTGGCTTAAAGCTCATTGTGGAAGATAGCATTTCTTGCACATGTTCTTTGTTCACAGCTATCGCCGCATAATGAGACTCTGCTCTTACTCAGGTGAATTTCTCTAATGGTCTCATGATAAGCAGCTTCCTGTGCTGACTGATCTGAGCTACAGAGTATTATTCTGTTGATTCTGTTTTAGCACTTGCTATTTGTACAGTTAGGAAATGTGGATTTTTACACTGTGGATTCTTACATTGTTATTTGAGCTCTACTAATTTCAAGCATGCTAAGGGCTCAGTTCTGATTTGTGTTTGAACAAAAAGGAAAGAATTTAAATAGTAGTAGGTATCTCCCTTCTAGGATATAAGGACAGGGCAACGTACCTCTCCATCTGTCACAAGAGATCTATTTGTGCAGATCTGCATCTCAAAATGGGCTTTCCTTAGTTATGTATGCTTGTAAATAAAATAGAGTCAATGTAAACCCATAAGTAGTTCTCTTCTAAATTTGTGTTTGTCCTCTGTGTGCCTTATCCTGACCATCCTCTCGAGTCCATGCCTTTCCTGGCAGTTTTCAACAGGAAATAACAACAAACTATGACAATTGCAGTTTGCAAGCAAGTATCTAACAGCAGTATGAAAAATCATCTTCTGCTGATGCTACAGGGTCCAATCATCTTAGCTAACATATGTCTGAGCAGGAATATTTACTCCTATTTCCATATGTTGCAGCCATCTCACTTGAAGAAGTGATCTTGGCAGCTCTTACAAAATAAGCAGGATGTCCAAGAAATTATACTGGTGCTCAGTAAGGGAGCCTCTTCCTTCCCAGTCTGTACAGTACCAATATTTCAGGGGGACTGCCATGGTTCTGTATTGACCTTCAAGAATCAGGTTATTACCCAAGCTGTGTTGGTTAAATTCTACTCAGATAGTTACTTTCTTCTGTATTCCTTCCCATTGTAACTTAACCCAGACTTGCTATTTGTCATGCCCCCGCCTCTTAAAATCACTATTGAATTTTGTTTATACATCAAAGGTAGTGTTTAAGGTATCTCTGTAGCCACACAGATGAATAACTGCATTTATTACTGATTCTATGATATATATATTGTTACTGATTATTATTATATAATATGCAAAGTACATCGAAAGAATGTTAAGGTCACATAGTCAAGCACTTAAAAGTTGGGAATTCCAGTTACCCGTGCAACCTTAATTTGGCCATCGGGTCTGTGCGTTAATTACATGATCACAGAGTACTGTTTCTCCAAATGACATCAGCTTCAGGATAAAAAGTGATCGGGGAAAATTTCCAAATAAATGATGACATAATATAGACATGTAAGGTTACAGGGCAGAGATAGCTTGAGGAGGTGGGGGCACTAGTACGTTGCTTAAATTGGAGAAGGGTGGTATTGCGTTGCTTTCCACCCTATATGCTGTGGTGGCTTCAAAGCTGTGTTTTGAGTCCTGTATTTTATGTGAATATATGATGCCATTATAGTCTATTTTGAAGTAATTAAATCTGGATATCCATTGCTATTAGGAAGATAAGCAAGTTTAGTTGTCCACCGCAGCTGGATATAAGGAGAGTGTTCTTTGAGCAGGTACATGGTTGTAGGTACTTCAGTTAGGGATGCCCTTTAACTTTCATTGTTTTAATTCTGGTAAGTCTGATATCCTTCTGCTCAACCTGCACCACCTGTTCAGTAATGCTTCTCACACTGCCATCTCAACTGGTGGTACTAATCTGCTCAGTCAAACGTATAGATACACTGTTCAATAAGGAACTGAGCTTTGAGGCTGACATCTGACACATTATCAAGCAATCTTCTTACCACATCCCGGTGACCAGATTAAAATGTGTACTCTCCCATGCAGATGCAAAGATTCTTGTTCATGTTGTCACTATGTCTAGCCTTTCCAATTCACTTTTCTCTATTCCAAGGAACAAAACTGGCTATGTCACACTTTTTCCAGTGTGCTTTTACAGACATTTCCTGCTAAATTCTGACACTCAATAACTTCAGGGGGTATCAGTTACAGGACACCAATATATTATGAAATAATTGACCTCACTGCATTTGTAGTAGCCATATATTTAGTTGATATTTCTAAATATATATTTTCAACTACATTCCACATCAGAGAAATGGGCCAAATGCACCATGAGGGTAACTCCACTGGCCTCAGTGCCGTTACACCCAAGATAAAGTTAACTCAATTCATCATGGGTTTAAAACAGTGGTTCTCAAACTTTTGTACTGGTGATCCCTTTCACGTAGCAAAACTCTGAGTGCAACTCCCCCTTATAAATTAAAAATACTTTTAAATATATTTAACACCATTCTAAATGCTGGTGGCAAAGCAGGGTTTAGGGTGGAGGCTGACAACTCATGACCCCCCATGTAATAACCTTGTGACCCACTAGGGAGTCCTGACCCCCACTTTGAGAACCCCTAGTTTAAAATATACTTCAGTATGATAGATTTAAATCTATCACTTTTTCAGTATTAAGCAGCCCATCATTTTTATTATTACAGCATTTTATCAGTAGAGGTAAATTCATTTATTTTATTTTAAAAATATAATTGTTGGTACCCATCTAAATTCAAAGACACAGTTTGATTCCACAGTGGTTCTTGACTACTGTGAAAATTTCAGTGTTTAATTTTGAACAAGTCTGTTAATATTCATGCCCAAACGTCCTCCCATCTGACTCAAGGGAGAGGACTCCATTCTTGTATGTTCCTTGGTAAAGTACTCTACAGTCTAATGTCATACTTTGATGAATTCCTTGATATTCAGCCTAAATATTCCTTTGCTAAATTTCAGCTCATTAGTCCTAGCTATATCCCCGTGGACCATGCAAAACAATTCCTCTACCTCTTTGATGTTTATACACTTCTAATACTTGCAGATAATTATCAGTATCCCCCTTTGTCATTCTTCAGCCAAGCCATGCATAGTTAGTCTTCTTAATCTTCCATTGAAAATTAGTCCCTCCAGCCCCTTTACCGGTTTTTGTTGCTCCTCCCTGAAATCTCTCATTTGTCAGCAGCTTTCTGACTGGGTGCCAAGAAGGTACAGGATATCCTAGGAGAAATATCACCACTGCCACCTAAAAAAGGGCTTTTACCAGAGGCAACCTGAATTCTACTGGGAACATACAACATCGTGTGAGACAGGATCTGGAATCTCCTCTCCGTGAGCCTGATCCAAAAGGTTAAAGCCAGTGGAAAAGATTTGATCAGGCCCCATTTGAGCTTCCTTTCCAATGAAGAAAGCACAAGGATCATCCAGGCTGACTTTAGTGAAATAACTATAATGCTGCCAACCCATCCTCCCAAGCAAGCCTTTATTTGGCCCAAGTAATCATGGATCTTTTCCGAGTGTGTTCTTTGTTCCAGGCCAAACAATGTGAGTGGGAACAGAAGTGCAAAATCCTCCCCTGAGTAGTGGTTGGTCTTTAGAAGCAGGAAGTGGATCCAGAATAGAAAAACACAAATGATCCTGGAGGTTGCTTATACTTGTATTTTGGAGAGTGCACCCATCCCTTGTGCTTAAAGTTAACTCTGTGCTTTAGTCACATTAACCGTAATGGCACTTAAGTACATGCTAAAGATTAACTGTGTGGTTAGGTGCTTTCCTGAAGAGGGGTGGACATCCATTGGCATTTTGCTGAATTGGAGCCAACCAAACATTGGCCAGTGCTGACATGGACCTGTTATCCCTAAGCACTTTTTTCCCTCCCTGTTCCATAATACTTATTTCATTATTTTACTAAGTGCAACTTTCTGGATGGTCCTTTCTAGTTTATGTGTGTGTGTGTGTATGTGTGTTCTATTTACATCCAATGAAGAGTCACTTAAAAACACAAGCAGAAAAAGAAACTGTGGAAAATCTGTAACACAGATTAATTTAGAGGAAGTTGTTCACAGTACATAATGCTCATCACGAGAACCAATAAAGAGTGGATTGTGAAGCTAGGAAAGCAGGACACAAAGGGATGTAAATGGCATCTTCCCCTCCCCACCACCTTCTGTATCCCTTTAAAAAAAGTTTAGTAGTTTAGCCATTTTGGAAGAGTTAATTTCATCTCCCTTATTATTTCCTCAGTGGGACTCTTTTCACTATAATTACGGTGACCATATTTCTCAAAGGGAAAACAGGACACTGTTATAGGGTAAGGCACAGAGATCTCCTTGGGACTGTCACCTGATGTGCTGAAATTACCTCTGAGCCCATTTTCCCTGCTAGCTTGGGACTCAAGAACCCTGGCTCATTGAGCCAGACATGCTGCAACACAAACCCAGGGTCTGGGCCACACCCCAAAACTGCAGACTTTAACTGAAACAGCTCAGCAGGTTACCTGTCTCCAGCACCCAGACTCCCAGCTCCCAATGGGAGCCAAACCCCAAATAAATCCATTTTACTCTGTATAAAGTGGCGGTTCTCAAACTTGCCACCGCGGCAACCCATTTTGCCTTTTTTCTGGAGCTCCGCGGACCCTTGTATGTCCGCCGAAAAGCCACCGAATGAATTAGTTCCTCATTTCGCGGCTTTTCTGCGGACGTGCCGAGCGCTCCCGAGTGTGTGCTGAAAGCGAAAGTAATCACTTTGGGAGTGCTCACTATGTCCACCGAAAAGCCGCTGAATGAGGAAGTAATTCATTCGGTGGCTTTTCAGCGGCGGCGGCAGCTCACGACCCCCCGAGAAGGGGACAATGACTCCTCGGGGGGTTGCGACCCCCAGTTTGAGAACCCCCGGTATAAAGCTTATGCAGGGTAAATTAGTAAATTGTTCGCCCTCTGTATCACTGAGATATGCACAGCTGTTGCTTCCCCAAAGTATTAATCACTTACTCTGGGTTTATTAATAAACAAAAGGAACTATATTAAGTATGAAAAATAGGATTTAAATGGTTTCAAGTAATAACAGCCAGAACAAAGTAAGTCACAAAGCAAAATAAAACAAAACTTGCAAGTCTAAGCCTAATACAATATCTCACCCTCAAAGATGAGCCAATAAGCTTCTTTCACAGACTAGACTCCTTCCTAGTGTGGGCCCAATCCTTTCCCCAGAACAGTCCTCGTTAGATCTTGCAGACATCTCAGGTGGCAAGCAGAGGTTTTCTCATCACTGGCCGCCACTTTTGTGCTGCTCCATCTCCTTTTATAGCTTTGGCACAAGGCGGGAATCTTTTGTCTGTGCTTGTTCCCACCCCTGCCTCATCAATACAAAAGTACAAGGATTAAGAAGGATTTCAGTATCATGTGACATGGTCACATGTCACCGTAAGACCCCCCCTAGCATCCATTCTTCCTGGGTTGGCCCACACATACACAGAAAGGTGTGCAGGTAAATAAAACCATTTATAATCAATTGTCCTAGTCAATGGAAGCCATCAAAATTCTAAACCACCATTAATGGCCCACACTTTGCATAACTACAAGAGGACCTCAGAGTTATACTTCATATTTCTAGCTTCAGATACAAGGAGGATACATGCATACAAATAGGAGGAATATATTCAGTAGGTTATAACCTTTGTTTCATGCAAAAGGTCTCTTGTAAGGTATTATAACATATTCCATTTACATCATATTCACACTCATAAGCATGTTTCCATAAAACGTATGGAGTCCAACATCACAGACACCACATGGAGTTGGCCTGAGCTGCTCCCTCCCCCCGTCCCCACAACTCCCTCCACCTTCCTCTCCTCGCATAGCTGTAATAAAGATCCTTTTTGTTTGCCATCTTCTAGCACTACACTATGCTAAGAAACATAAGGCCATCCCTGTGCTCTGCCAGTTCTCCTTAGAATCTATGCTACATGCTAGTTCTTTTAGTATCTCATTATACGTGTCATCGATATCTTGCTTGGCCGAAAGCCACATGGCAGCCTGACAAGATGTAGTGCAGTTTGGCAGTTTCCATACAGGGCACAGCTGTCAGCATCTCTTATCTTCCATTTCAGAATATCAGCTGGTACTGGTAAGCAATCATAAGCTAAGACTAAGCAGTAACCGTGCATCCTTTTTAGTAAGGCAGAAATGGGAAAATCATTTCAGAGAGTTTTCTGTCCCGGCTTTCCACTCTACTATCTTTCTGCTAAAGCACAGCACACTGCTTGAAGGCACATAAAAGAAAGGCTTCCTCTTACACATATGAACATATATCTGCCTGTGAAGAATATATACTCCAGTGCTTCCTCAAGCCACTGTCAGGAAAACAGGGTATTAGCTTATTGAAAGAGAACAGGGAGGTTTTCTGCCATCTTGTCTGATGTCTTATGTTATTAATTTTTATATCTAACACTGTGGAGAGCATGTGATGTGACAGAGTATCGAAAGCATTATAGGAGAAGGAAAAGAGGAGGGAACCTGCAAAGGAGAAAAGGAAAGCATAAAGTGAGGAAAGGAAGGTGGAAAGAAGGAAGAGGAAGAAATGTAATTTGTTACGAGTATCACATGAAAAGTTTCTGTGTGGGTATCAATGACTGGCTCTTTCCGGAGAAAAAGAGGTATATAGCTACAGTGAGACCCGTGATGGGAGGAAACAAGAGACACTTGGGACTACTCATGTGAGTAAGTGCTCACCGCTGTTAGTAAGGGGATCACAATCTGGACCATTACTATTAGAAGCAGGAAGTACATAAGGTTTATTTTTGAAGTTATTAGTGATCCCTCCCTCCCATAAGTAGTCCCATGGCATTCAACTACTTATGCAAGTGCACCACTGCAGGTCAGGATTGTAGACCCCATCTAACTGAAGATTCAAAATGCACATTATCCAAATGTGAGCATATTCTTTGAGTACATGCTCACCAATATGAGAAAGGGCTGTATAATCTGGTCCACAGCATCATTGCTCTATGGGTACCATTACTGATCTCCATGTATCAAAATAAAAACAGTCTAATACACGCAAAAATGTAGCAAAATGTGCAAGGAGCAGATATCGCTTTTTCAAAAAGATAAAATAAAAAGAGACCCACATTTGTTTGGGAAGTAAGATGCTCACTATGGAAGCAGCAGATGAAATACTTACACATTATAGCTAAATTGCACAGGGAGTATATAAATCCCTTGAGTATTTCATATCTGGAGTTTAAATTACATCTCTCAGTGCCTTGGATAGTGAGACTACTTAAACGCTCTTGTAAAATTTTAATAGCCATTATGGATATTATAAGAAAAGGGATTAAAGATGCATGCACTTCTAATCAATTTTTGTTTTGCCTATACATTTTTCTTATATGCTCCTGTCTGAAAGTTTCCATATTCCTTTCTCATTTTTTCTACTCATTTTTCATTGTGTTATTCAGACCCCCTACTTCCAACCTGCAGGGCAGGCTGCACAAGAAAAGAAAGGGCTGTACTATGGCCAGTGTAACACATCTATGCAATAAATGATCAACTGTAATGCCTGGCAGGCAACATAACAGATAATAGAAATGAGACCTTTGTTAGAATATTACACAGTACTGAGGCTGTATGGAGTTACTGCCTGTGGCTGAAGCGGTGAAAAAAGACTTGACTTCAAACTGTATACACGATCAGCAAGAATGCATATCAATTGATCCCATTTCTAAACAGCACTACCATACTTAACAGAATCAAAGATTGTTTTGACATATTGAAATTCACTGACAACGTATTTTCTTCTGCCTAATTTGCCATCAAGAATAATTTATTAGACTGGAGAAAAAAAAAAACATGTAAATGGTTATCTCCAGGGGATATGTTGTCTCCCAAAGCTGGAAAAGGGAGCTGCTTTTAAGAATTTCTGCACAACACCCTCACACCCTCAGCTTAACTACCATATGGTAGTTAAGATGGTGAACAGCCTGGAAGTTATACTAGACTTATTACCGAGTTTGTAATTTTAAAGTCACCAAAAGCAAATTCTTCTATCTCCAGCTAGCAGAAGACTATCTGATCATCTCAGGCGACGACTTGGCCAGAGTAGCACAGATTTTTGTCACCTCCATGGTGAAATATTGTAATTTAGTCTGTCTGGGTCTGGACACAAATTCCTGAGAAAGCTGCAGATGATAGATAAAACAGCAGTCTATAGCCTAAGAAGCATGAGCTGAAGAGAGTATATAACACAGTGCTTCAAAACTGGCATTCCCTATGCATTCACTACTGGATACATTTCAGGCTGCACTCTACAGCCCTTAATAAAGTAGACCCAGGCATCTGAAAGACTTGCACTCTTTTCAGAACTCAGCAGGCAAATATGATTGCTTCACACAGTGCAACTACCAGAGTGCAGGAATAAACCTGAGGGAGCCAAAGGAATGGCCTTCTGAATAGTAGGCTCAAGTCCTTCAGAAACTCAGTCAAGGGCAATCATGACAAACCCCGTCCCTGTTATCTTCAGCTCACACTGAAAGGGCAGGACCAAAATTTTCTAAATTAGGACCTTAAACTTAGTCTCCTAAATCCTTATGTAGCTCTTCTGAAAACACTGGTCTACAATTTTTTAGAAGTCATCTGCTTCAGAGATAAAATGTGATATTTATTATGTATTTTGATGTGATGAATTCAAATATGACAATTAAAACAACTGATTGGCTACTGTTTCTAAGATATTTAAGTTTTTACATTTTATGTCTATGTATATTGTGTAGATAGTAGAGTTTTAATCATAAATTGTAAACCTAGGTCTTTTCATGTTTATGGTTGCTTTACATGATAATATTTCACCTGTCCTGTTTATGTAACACTTTAAAAATCAGCAAAAGGGTTATATAAATAGAATGTATTATGAAACAAAAGGCAAAAAACTATTATGTACATAGTCTAGTCCTATTCAGTGTCTACTCGGCGCTTCTTGGCTTGTCTCTTATATTCATTAAATGGAGCATCTCTTGTCACTGTCCAGCAATAGTCTGCAAGCATTGATGGGCTCCATTTGCCCTGACAGCGTTTCTCCATTGTTGCAATGTCCTGTTGAAATCGCTCGCCGGGCTCGTCGCTCACTGCTCCGCAGTTTGGTGGAAAAAAATCTAGATGAGAGTGCAAAAAATGTATCTTTAGTGACATGTTGCAAGCAAGGCTTTTGTATGCCTTGAGGAGGTTTTCCACCAACAACCTGTAGTTGTCTGCGTTGTTGTTTCCGAGAAAATGTATTGCCACTAACTGGAAGGCTTTCCATGCCGTCTATTCCTTGCCACGCAGTGCATGGTCAAATGCATCATCTCGAAGAAGTTCACGAATCTGAGGACCAGCAAAGACACCTTCCTTTATCTTAGCTTCACTTAACCTTGGAAATTTTCCACGGAGGTACTTGAAAGCTGCTTGTGTTTTGTCAATGGCCTTGATAAAGTTCTTCATCAGACCCAGCTTGATGTGTAAGGGTAGTAACAAAATCTTCCTTGATTCAACAAGTGGTGGATGCTGAACACTTTTCCTCCCAGGCTCCAATGACTGTCGGAGTGGCCAATCTTTCTTGATGTAGTGGGAATCTCTTGCACGACTATCCCATTCGCAGAGAAAACAGCAGTACTTTGTGGATCCAGTCTGCAGACCAAGCAAGAGAGCAACAACCTTCAAATCGCCACAAAGCTGCCACTGATGTTGGTCATAGTTAAGGCACCTCAAAAGTTGTTTCATGTTGTCATAGGTTTCCTTCATATGGACCGCATGACCAACTGGAACTGATGGCAAAACATTGCCATTATGCAGCAAAACAGCTTTAAGACTCATCTTTGATGAATCAATGAAGAGTCTCCACTCATCTGGATCGTGAACGATGTTGAGGGCTTCCATCACACCATCGATGTTGTTGCAGGCTACAAGATCACGTTCCATGAAGAAGAATGGGACAAGATCCCTTTGACAGTCACGGAACATGGAAACCCTAACATCACCTGCCAGGAGATTCCACTGCTGTAGTCTGGAGCCCAACAGCTCTGCCTTACTCTTGGGTAGTTCCAAATCCCTGACAAGGTCATTCAGTTCAGCTTGTGTTATGAGGTGTGGTTCAGAGGAGGAGAATGGGAGAAAATGTGGGTCCTGTGACATTGATGGCTCAGGACCAGAAGTTTCATCCTCTTCCTCTTCCTCGTCTGACTCGAGTGAGAATGATTCTGGTGCATCAGGAACCGGCAGTCCTTCTCCATGGGGTATTGGGCGTATAGCTGATGGAATGTTTGGATAATGCACAGTCCACTTTTTCTTCTTTGACACACCTTTCCCAACTGGAGCCACCATGCAGAAGTAACAATTGCTGGTATGATCTGTTGGCTCTCTCCAAATCATTGGCACTGCAAAATGCATACATTTCCTTTTCCTGTTCAACCACTGGCGAAGATTTGTTGCACAAGTGTTGCAAAATATGTGTGGGGCCCTTGTCCTGATCTCCAATTTTGCAGCCCAAATAAAGGTGATAGGCTTTCTTAACCATAGTGGTTATACTGCGCTTTTGTGATGCAAAAGTCACTTCACCACAAACATAGCAGAAGTTATCTGCACTGTTCACACAAGTACGAGGCATCTCTGCTCACTTTGGCTAAACAGAAATGTGTCCCTTTGCAAAATCAAACACTGACAAAGAAGAGAGCACGACACTGTATGATTTCTAGAGCTGATATAGGGCAATTTGTTCAGCAGAGTGATGTAAGCTTCGTTATGATTGCATCATCCATGACTTCTAGGAAGAACATGATGCAATTCATATCATGTATGATGCAATACCAGCTTCAGATTGCATCATTCATTGTTTTGCCTAAAAAGCAAGTGCTGTCCAAACCCAGTCATAGATTTATTCATAGATCCAGTCAAAGATGTATTTTAGTCATTTCTGGTTTAAATTGAGATCTCTTCCCTTTATAACTCACTTATCCTCCACCATTCCCATGTCAAGGGTCGTATATACTGACCCAATAGCATATTTTGAAAACTAGAGCCAATCAACAATTTTAAGCATCATTTTCATTCTCAGTGACCCAGAATTAGTAAAGTTGGACTACATTTATTTCAGAAGTATTTTGGCTGTAGAGCAGTGAAATTAAACCAGTAAATATAGATTTAGGAGACTAACCTCTGGTTCCTATTTTTGAAAACACTGACCTCACTTCTTCAAGAAAGTATTGTTCAAAGAATCAGTTTAGCATTTAAAAGTGAGATAACTACACCGAAGTCTAGGGCAGAGAACAAGGTGTCTGTGATGGACAGATCCCACCATTTTCTGTAATCCAGGTACAGTCCCTAGATAGTACAGAAATATGAATTTTACAAATGCTTATAGATTGATCTCGGTCTTGCTGTCTACATCCAGACTGTTTAACACTTACATCCCAAGTCTGAAAGATTATTAGCACATGGTAAAACCAATGGCCATGTATTGAGCTAGCTCCCCAACTATTCCAGAGCTCATCTCTGCACACTTGAGGAAAGAGGGGCCATAGACACCACCTTTCTGTCTCTCTATTTACTCCCTAATCCTTCCTGCAGCTAATGGTTGGTTTGGCCACCTAGAGCAGCCCCAAGGATGTGCTAACTTCTGAAAGCAGTAAGGCCCCATTTGACTAGAACAGGACCCCTGGAGCACAGCTTGCTCTGTACATGGCTCTTGAATATACATTACACTGAGAGGGCAAGGGAAGTGAGGGCAACGTACAGACAATCTGCTTATATAAAAGCAGAATCCCCACCTTAATGCTTAAGAGAGGCACAAATGAGACATAGTGGAGTTGAAGATTTGGCCCCAGATTTAAAGTTAGCATGAATTAAGTGCACACACAAAATAATGTTTCATGAAGTGCTTGTTATGTCATGATCGAGAACTTTCAAATCCTTTGTGAATTTAAATGTTTAGTATACATTTTAATGCTAGTTATCTCCAGCAAATCCTGTCACAGGAAAATATATCCAAATGTTTCTGCTCTGGCCAAGTTAGCTACTATTACAGAATGGAGATAGAGTATTAATTTTGCTCCAGTAAAATTGGCTGGTATACATGTTTGTGCGTGCCAGGCAAGAGGTCATTATAGAAACAGCAAAACAAACCTCTTCACTGTTCTTGTTCCAGCACATTGCATTTAGATTTTAAAATCATAACTGTTGGATACTTTTCCTGAAGTGATGTACAAGACCTACTATGCCAGCAGCTATATTCTTTTATAAAATGACTTTGTTGTAACTCTATTTTGATACCCATTTCAACATAAGCAAACTTTAACAGTCCTGCACACAATGCCAAATCTCCTTCATTCCTAATTAAGATGAAGGCAGGTAGTACAATTCTCTAATTATCTTTTATGTCATATTTATTTTCTGGTGAATTATTAAATAATGATTAAAAGCCTGCATTCCAGTTGTATACCTGCTAATTCAGGAGGAAAAATATCAACCCTTTCTACTCATTCAGTTAATGGGCATCACTAATTGAAAAAATGTTCTTTGCACATATCACTAACTTTCCAATCATTTACTTATTGAAAAGTTTGACAACTGGAATAAAATGAATGACACATTAATGGAACTCTGTGGGGTGTGCATATTGCTGTGTGAAGCGTGCATTCTCCTTTTTTGCAGACAACAGACTTTATCTCAATGACAGATAGATATCACCATCTATCTGTCTCTGCAAAAAAAAAAATGAAAAATAGAGGCTGTCAACAATAGCAGCTGAAGTTTGAGGATTCTGAAAAAGGCCCAAATATGTTAGTTTTTATGATACAGTTATTTCCTGCGTGGTTTCTGCAGTGGGATAGACAGCATATTGACAACCTAATGTGAAAGTGTATTGCTCTCTGAGGATCACGAGGGCCACAATCTGCTGAGTAGAGGATGTGGTTAGGACAGTAGCCATCCCTGCATATTTGTTAATATCTGGCAACAAGTTTTGGGGAATCTGTTTACAAATTAGTTATAAGGAGTGGTGCAGGAATTGCTGCTCCTAGGTTCCCCTGAAGCTTTCTGGCCTATGCTCAAGGAACTTTTTTTCTGTGGTTGTAGCTCCAATCACCCACAGAGTACATCAGGAGAAAAATAAGAATTTGTCCCACAATGTGCGTATATGCTGTAAGATCTGCCAACCAGCTGTCTTCTACAGTTACGGATTTTTAAACTATATTCTAGGCCTCTAGCTATAGTCAATACTAGAAAATTCAGGATAGCTGTTATGCCCATATTGCTTTAAAAACAAAAACAAAAACAAAAACAAAAAAAACCACCCATGCATTCTAGCTACATTGTAGCTAAACTTTACTACACATTTACCTGGATACAGTGGTTATAATATAACTGAAGCTAGCAAACATCCAAGCTATTAGACTCGGGGGGAAAAATATCTAGAAACAACTGCCTCTCTGTTTACAATAGAATGCCAGACAGTTTACTACACGTTTCTGACACCAAACTTCATAATCATTATGATCCCCTTGTTAGCACTTTATTACAACATACAAATGCCTCTGAGAACCGTCGTCAAAAAAGGAAGATAAGAGAATCTACAGTATGTAATTGAATTTAAAGACAAGAATTAATCAGTTCATAAACTACCATACATTAATCTCATTGAGCAGTTGCAGGAATCTAACCTCTAAAGTTAATACAAAGGTAACTGGAATCCCCCGGTGAGAACTATTCATACCCATTAATTGTTGCAATACAAGAGACTGTAGGTCTGAGTCCGCTGCCTCTTCTTCAGTATCTGAAATGTGCATCTCGGCAGAGTTGAGGACACCGCTGGGACTCATTTGACTCTGACTTTCACATTAATTTCATTGTGCTGTGAAGAGCAAAGACAAAATCAATGTCCATCAGTGATTATTCAAGGTAAAATATCTAGTGATATTGAATACCAATGGCAGTAGTGAGCATTAAACTTACTTAAGGTTTGTTGAGTTGACAAAGCCATTTATTCCAGTTCCGCTTCATTCTCTATGATGCATGAGCATAGAAGAATAACACAATTATAATGAAAATGCTGGATTACAATTTTTGGCAATTTAGATGTTAAAGTAACAAATCTATTGTGAATAATACTCTTGTAGCAGGGTACATCTCAAGAAAGGATTCAATCATGCTAGGATGTAACACATCACTATGCTAAAAACATGCTACACTTTGACTATATTAATTTTTGATGATGAAAATTTTATTCAAGTCATGTGGCTGATCTGCACATAGAAAAATAGGCAATAAAAGTGGCAGCTCTCTTGTCCCAGTCTCTTCTCTCATTGTTCCCCAATAAAGAGTGAGTGAAGCTGAAGTCAATGGGAGGTTTTCCACTGATAACAATAGACCAGGATTTCACTTTATAACTTCTAAAACTTTGCAATCATAGAAAAAAAGGGCATGAACTGAATGACTATAAGGGTTTTGTTTCCAGTTGTTGTGAGCACTTCTCAAAAGTTTTCCCCTGGGATCCTTATACAACCATCCTTCTTTCCCCAAAATCTCACTGTTCTTTTGAAAATGCTACGAGTCAGAAAGCAATTAAAGCACATATTTGTTTGGCAATGGAGATCTGATTCTCCTCTCACTTAAAGCAACCAGAGTAAATCAGAAATAACTATTATAATCAATGGAGATGAAGACGGTTTAAAAATATTCCCCAAACCCAGAAAATATTAATTAGAAATTACAAAACTTTTTCTCAAAAAACAGAAAATAATTTTTATCATTTGTAAGTTCACTGCTTTAGCTATATGTAAACTCAATGGAAGGGATGATAAAAAGGCACAGTTTTCCACAGTACACAGACATCCATCACACAAAAAATTGTTTAGCTGAAAAGCCAGTTTTCCTTTTAAAACAACTTAGCTGGTGAAAAATTTTCAGTCTAAGTAGCACAAAATTGGTGTGACAGTAGCATTATCAGGATTAGATGGTTAATTACTCTCATTCTGATAGCCATATACAAGCATTAGTAGAGACCCTAGGAACCATATTGCTAAAGAGTTTTCCATTAGGTTCTTTCAGCCAGTGTCCAAGAGGTGACAGATATCTAACTAGCAGAGTGGTGTTTCTAAACAAATCAAATATATTCAGAACACAAGTAGGTTGATATGCTAAGGTAATATGAGATTCAAAACATATTTCATCTAGAAGGGATATTGACTGATGCAAACACTGAGTCAGTTAAGTGTCTATAAAGCCTAAGAATAACATCAGGATTTTGCAAGGGGATTCATCTGCTCAGGACGACATTCCTGACAGACAACATTGGAGGCACTTGGACAGTACAGGGATTGGGCAGCATGTAAATATCCAGATAAAAAAGTAAAAAAAAATAATATACAATTGGGATTACCATAAAAATTGAATACTTATTGTAGAGCTTAAATATCCTAGTTATTTGTTAGGAATGGTAAAAAAAATCACTGCTGATCAATATGCCACTTTGCTACCTTTAGATTTAACAGAGAAGTCACCCATAAAAGCACTCCCTCATAAAATGAAATCAATGAGGCCCCATATTGTAAAGTGCTGAGCACTTTCCACAAACTGCTGGGGAGTCTCAGAGATTTCAGTGGATGTTTCAGCACTGCACACAGGACTGGGTCTTATGTTATGAAACACTGCCCCCTTCTCCCCACCCCAAGCTCCTCCAGCGCTGACATTGTCATTGGAGTGACTATTTAGCACCACAGGGAATTCTCTCCCAACATGCTAGTCATGGAGGCTGCCATCTTGAATTGAGAAACTAATTTTCCTGAAAATGTATACCCACATTGAACCTGAAATACTTCCCAGTAATGATCCTAATAAATCCTGCTAGTCACTCTCTGAATGAAACTGTCAACCCCAGTGGCACATCTATATTTATAGTGCATTGGAATCAGATCCCAAAACAACCAGGCGCTAGATCTCACACCAACAGCTTTCCTTCCCCATATTGTCTGTAGCAAGGAATAATGACTTTAGGAAACAGAAGAGATCACTGTGATAGGAAGTCACTGAACATGGGGGAAAGGCTTTTACAGGTGTGTGCACCCTCTCACTCTCAATGAGAGCAAGCTCAGCTCCTAAATGGGAATTACTAGAATGTTATATTAACACAAAATCTGTGTGTTCTTCCCCATTTAAAGAGGAAGCACTATTCATTGTTTTGACCTATAGCAAAGAGACACAGGGAAAGGAGAATTAGAATGGAATTTAAAACAAGAACTTCTGAAAAATATAAGCCTTAGGAAAAGGAATTTTTCATTTTGTTTTATGCTCATATTTTATTTTTATTCCCAAGTTTGGCCTCATTAAAATCTTCTCTTTAAGTAAAATTCCTAATTAATATTTATTTATAACCCAATTATAGTTTTGCATCGCCCCATAAAAAGACTAGCAGTATTTGTATATGTTAATCTCTGCAGCTGAACATACAGTACAATAAAACCCTAACAGTGTCTCTTTGGTACCATAACTACTTTTATTGTCCTGAAGTAGCATAAGCTTTCAATCCACAGTCTACAAAGTACAGAATAAAGCCTCAGTCCTATACCGAGATGTGCCCAGAAAGACAGTGCAGCAGTCGGAGGCATGAATCACAATGAGAGACTAAGGGTATGGATACACTACCTGCCAGATCAGTGGACAGCATTTGATTTATCGGGGATGGATTTATCACATCTCATCTAGACGTGATAAATCAATCCCCAAATCGACTCCTGTACTCCATCTGTACTCCACCTAGGCAACAGGAGTAAGTGGAGTCAGTGGGGGAAGTGGCCGCGGTCGACTATTCACGTAACTGAAGTTGCGTATCTTAGGTCGACCCCCCCAGGTGCTTGGGGATCAATCACTACCCGCAGATCCGGTGGGTAATGTAGAGCTTTTAATTCAAGAGTAGAGTTTTATATGCAGGTTTACTTTACATTTAAACCTTTCAGAAAGTTGTGTAGGAACCCTCCTCATAAGTGCTGCTATGAAATGACCCTTCCATTCCAAAAAAGTGAGAGAATTAAATTGAAGAATTCAGTTAAGCTAATGAAGTGAGAGTGAGGTCATGTGAATAATAGAAAATCTTTTTAAATTATAATTAACGATTAGCAGGGGAAAACTGGACTTGTGGTCACAATAAATAAAATTATTTAATGCTAATACTTTGCAATTCTATTGGCCATCCAAAAATCTCAAAGCTCGTTACAAAGTTGGGTAGGTATATTCTATCCATTTTAAAGAAGCATAAAGTGAGGCACACAACATAAAATGGCTTGCCTAAGGTTGTAATTAGTCAGTGGCAGAGTCAGACTTAGAACCCAGGACTCCTGCTTCCAAACTCCACTCACAATACACTAAATTGTGGCTTCCCACAGTAGCAGAGTCTGTGTATATAAAGGACAATCCATGTGCATGCTACTGAAAGAAATTAAAATGGTGTTTAGTGTCATAACTTTCAGCTGCTAACTTCTGCCTGGCCAGCTGCCCAAATGAAGGCCAAAGATGTCCTGAATGTGAAAGAAAATATTTGCTGTTTGTAAATTGATTTTTGTTTCCCCTCCTATACTAAAATCAACCATGCAGATCCAGTCCCGTCAGTTTAAAATGTCATGCAGTGCAGCATAACAGTCACTCAAGTGACACTGTCATTGAAGTGATCTCATAAGTTAAAGGGGACATGCCAAGACAGTCTTCTACAATGATATGAAACTAATATTTCAACTAGCATCTCCTACAAAAATGTCCACCCTTAAATTATTTTCTTAATGGTGCATAAAGATGTGTGTTCCTAGGGACAGGAAGGGTAGAGGAATTGCACAGACTGTTCATTTGTTTTCCCACGTAACCACAGTCACATTCTCTTAGCCATAGCCAAAGAAGGGAGGCAGCACCACTGGGCAAATACATGTAGATTAAGTTTATTTGTTAGAAAGGTTTCTGTGAGGTCCCTAAAAATTACACTGACTATATTGAGAGTTGTGTGCAGTGTTCAACTTGTGTTCTTTGATATGGGAGTTGGTGGTCCAAGGTGATGTAGAAGGCTTCGGGGTATTCTCTTGGGAAGTAGATTTGAAAAGGCCTGCTCCTTGGCACAGTCTGTTGATGTCTAAATTAAAAAAAGCCTCACTTTGCAAGTATCTTGATCAAAAGGGTTTAATATGGGTGTTTTGGCAGTATCTGGACAAGGGGCAAACTCCATCTGAGTCATCTGTTCATCTCCTCTTTGAAATTAATGGTAGAATTGTAGCTACTGCCCTCTCCCCTTCTCCCAGACATCACTACAGTGCTTTCCACAACTCTGATCTCCATAAAAACAAACATTCAAAACATACAGCCATTTTGCTATTTGAGTAGTAAGTTCAAGTTGGAGAGGGAAAGTAGTCCCTCTCCTTCCTCTCACCATGAAATAATGTTACCCTGTTGGCAGCTTCGTCTAAACATTTGGTCAAAGAAAAACTGGTGCAATTGATTTGCATCAATCATCCAATAAGCTACTCCTTACCCTTCTTCCCTATTCATGACTATGATTCACAAGCCAACTAAAATTACTACATTCTTCCAGAAGTAACAAAGAGTCCTGTGGTACCTTAAAGACTAAAGTGTTGAAGCATCAGCTTTCGTGGGCTAATACCCACTTCGTCCGATGCACATGGGTATTAGCCCACGAAAGCTTATGCTTCAATACTTTAGTTAGTCTTTAAGATGCCACAGGACTCTTTGTCACTTCTGCAATTCCAGATTAACACGGCTACCTCTCTGATTCTTTACATTCTTCCAGTGTTTTGTCTTAATGGTTACTATTCCACCAATTCTTAGAGGGGTTACCAGCTTTAAGAAACTCTTTGTAACATATGCCTTTGTGAAAATGGCAGCAACAATGCTCATAGGTGTTCTGTACTGCCACTTACCCTAAAATTGTTGCATATCTTGCTAGACAACAGAGTCTGAAACCATAAGGGAGGGAGTGGAAACCAGTTTTAATAAATTGTCTTCAGACTCTTGATTCTGTGAAACATTTGCGAGGAATGAATATTCATCATTGCTTGCACCACATTTCAATGGCTGAATTAAAACATATTTCTAACCCAGATATACATAAATTGCAGGACAGATCCTTTCAAAAATAAAAATGTAAGAGAGCTGAAGGCCATGTCATAAAATGCCTCCACTTCCTCCTCTTCTTTGTTTGTCATCTTCCTGGCAAGACGAGTTTTCTGACAAATAATTTATTTTGAGAGCAGTCAAGAATGCAAAAAGGATTAACAAAAAGAAAAAAAGAGTCCTCCTGGCACTACCAGGATCAGCGGCAGCAGTAAAATTGGGAAAATGCCCAGTTTTTCCATTTTAAAGTATACTAGAGCTCACAAAATAATTTGACCCTTTCTTAGCGCAAGGTGACTGCGGTATCTGACTTTTTTTCCCCTAAAGTTGACTCAAAGAACTGAAGTTTTAATACCACAGTTTAAAGATCCGAATAAGTCAGGAATCAGTGAACTGTGCTTACGTAGTTACAGGAAATTGTACAAAGATCCAACCCACAGATTCAGTCTGGATTCTCTGGGCAGTTCTATCACCTCTCTGTAGGACCTCACTGGATCTGACTGGTGCTCAACATGGCTGAAGTTATGTATCCCTGAGAGAACTCACTAGTGATTCTAACCACTAGTGCAGCTTCTAATTAAGGGTTTTATGTGTGTACAGGCACAAACGTCTGCTCTTAATTAAGCCTTCCACATCACCTTCAAAACAGCTACTGAGCATGGTTAACAATTTCCTGCACTCCTTCCACTGTGCTGAAATAGCAACTACTTGTTTGTGGTCACTCAAGGTTCTATACTGCCACCTTGTCGGGGAATGTTTCTATATCAACACAGAGTAAATAGAAACAGCTGCTATAATTACAGCAACAAGGTCTTTTTTTTGTTTGTTAGTTTTTTACTGAATACCATGAAGTAAGAAAAAGTAAAAGTTGGTTGCACAAATATTTTACACTCTTTCCCAATATTCTTGTGAATTCACTTCATCTACATTGGTGAGAATTTCTTCTCATCTCAGAGAAGATTTGAGTCAGGTTCGATGTGCAAGGATGTCACTTTGAATAAATATCCATGCAGGTGTTTGCACTGGACATGGTCTCCTGCCCATTTTGAAAAGGAAACAATTTTATGGTTAATTCCAGGGGAATCCTGGTGTAGTGAGCCAGTACAAATCCTAGGCTCCCCTTAAGTCCTATGTAAACCTTTTTGATTTCTTATGTGTTACATTTACATGGACCTTTTGCTGGCCTGTTGCACAGGTATGAATTGTACCTTTAATAGGCTCATCAGACAGCTACAAATATCCATAAATGACTTGTGAACAGACAAGTTTAAGAAACACTATCCTATAACTTAGGTCACTCATATGGTGAAAATAAATTAACTGGGAATATTCATTGAAACCAACGACTGATTTGCTCATACAAACTATTCCTTGAACAGCTACAAATAATGAATTTAAAAAAAAGCCCTTATTCACAAGGAATTATTGAACAGAGAAGAGTTAAGTTCACTGGATCCATTATTTTTAAAGAATAAATTATCAGCCCTGCTAAGTCTCTAAGTGGCTACAATAACACATTAATGCAAACTGTTTTTTCAATATAACAAGATTGTTGAGAGGGCAGTGTTGTTGTATTTTAAATTAGCTTTGTTTCCCCAACATTTATTTTATTGACAAAGAACATTTGCTTACTTTTATAGCAAAACGATATTTACAATACAAGCAAATAAGAAAAATGGTTTCAGGCAGTGCATTTTTATTTGTGGAAGCTTCAGCACATAGAGTGACAACACTGAATTGTTTTAATTTGCAAAGAATTCTTTGTGTGATTACTTTGTTTTGCTTCAGTTTAGATCTGCCAGCTTGGAAATGGCTATTTAAAGGTTTGTGGAGGTTGTCAGCATTGTTTTATCACTGCATAGGCTTATATTAGTGGAAGTTGCTTTCACAGTCAGCTTGTATCTTGCAAACTTAAGACATCTTGCTTTACTAGGGAGCACAGAAATCTAAGGATATATTTTTCACTTGGTGAGGCCTGAAATACCTTTCTGGTGGCACAAGTTGCCCCTGCAAAATGTATGTCTTAAATGAATTGTGCCCAATTTCGGGGGCAACCTCTAAAAAATGTCTCCCTCAAGGTTTAAATAAAATGTAAGCTTCCTAACTGAGTCTGAAGTGTTTTGTTTCAAGTTCCCTAACAGGGGAAAAAAAAAAATCAAAAAGTTGTGGCAACCATTTCCACCACCATTTCCAGCCCTGATCCCGTCAAGGAACTGGAATGACACCATGTCAGTTATGTGACAAATCAGAGCTCTAAAAGACTAAAATTTACCCATTTGTTGAGTGATCTATGTACCACATAGTCCCCATTTGATCCATCTATTGTGGATTCAGATGGGCCTTATCTGATGCAAGACTTGTATTAGTCTGCTGTTGATGGATGAATTTCACCCATAGCAAATACTTGCAGGCAATTCATAATTTTTTTTAATCAAATAATAAACGTATCTGAGAAAACTGTGATCTGCTTAGGGATAGACCATAAGTAGAAAAAGAAAAGAAAAGTTCATTTAATAAATGTATTACAAATTATTCACTTAGATCTAGTTAGAAGTATGGGGGAGCTTATATATGACGAGAGACTTCAGAAATTAGTATTATTCTTTCTTTGAAAGCAGAAATAGTTAAAAAATGTGCAAGATCACTGAACAGGAAAACAACACTTAATCCTTTTAGTGTCCTTCAGAAATCAAAACAAACCACTTATTCAAACCCTGTGTGCTTAATCTGACCTGTAACATACACTTACTGTTATTTTTATTGTACTGTCAGTGTACGTGCACTAGACATGGGCTGTACAACTGCACTGTGACAGACTAGATTTCTTAGCTGCTTCCACTTCCAAACCTAGGTCCCCTCTCAGTATTTATGACTAATTTATTCATTCCTATGCCTTCTTGCCCCTATAGTTTAGGTACGGTGGGTGGACCTAAACGGGAGGTTTGGTGAAATGCGCCTAGGCGACATTGCATGACAAGAAAAAATAAGCCCTTTTGCAAGTATTCTCAGTTACAGCCTCTAAACCTTGAGGGAACTTCTGGAGTTGATGAGCATACATCTCCATTTTCTATCTCAAATTCTTCCTGTGTCTGCTATTTAGTCCTCTATCTATGGGTCACCCTTATTTATAGTCATTAGTACTATGCCAGTTGTTCCACTGAAATCAGTAAGGCCATTCATACAGAAAAAGTTTCTTCAGTATGAAGTAAGGGTGGAAGAATCTGGTCCTCTGCTTACTCCTACTGTAGTTTTGAGCATTGACATAACAATAGTTCCCTATCTATTCAGTGGAATTCACTTTTTTTTCTATGTTGTTAGAAAGAATTCTTTAGGAACTAAACTTTTCACTTCTACAAATCCAAGAATCCCAGCATGCATTTATGCCCCTGAGGTGGAATGTGGAGAAGTAAACCCCTGTTCGCAAAGTCCTTTTATAAAATAAATAAGCCACTAGAGCACTGATCTTATCTTCAGTTCTGATATAAGATCTGTCCCGACTTTCCAGCTGACATGTGACACAGTAATTTTGTCCACATTGAACTACAGATGGTGATACTGTATGATTCAGATGCACATCTCCCAACCAGAGACTTAACAAGGATTTCACTCGATTTGATGCAGAAAGGAGTGGGTTTTTTAAAAGCCTTCATAGGTGATCCCCTGCCAGGGAAGGTTCTTTACTACTTTGCACTAACTGTAGATGGCAGGTGAAATTAACTCTGAGTAGACTGGGGCTTCGGGCATAGCCCTGAGCATGGGGTGGCTTGTAGCTGCACTATTCCAGAAGCCATACCAGGTATGCATTCAGTAACAAAGGCACATTCTTCCTAGAGGGCAGCAGAGAAAATACTCACTAGTCCTTTACAAGATGCAGCATGTACCTCTCTTTCAGAATCAGCTCTGCCTAATCCCCATTCCTAATCTGCTCACTCTCTGACCATTTATTTGCAAGGGGGAATATTTGATGCCCAGTCCATATTGTCCACAGGGTGACCAGATGTCTTGATTTTATAGGGACAATCCTAATTTTTGAGTTTCTCTCTTATATAGGCTCCTATTACCTGCGACCTTCATCCCGATTTTTCACACTTGATGTCTGGTCATCCTACCTCACATACTTGAAGGCAAAACCTAGCCAGGTCTTGCCATAAATGTACAGGTATGTTGGATGGGGGCCTGTCACAGGGGGACCTCCCTCCTCATGCATTTCTTTTTGTAAACAGACCTCACATACACTTCAGTGTAGGTCCAACACTGAGTGTGTTATTTGTAATATCTTATACAAGCTCATGTCCCCCCAACATAAGGCTTTTCCCAAGCTTCGACCTGCTAGACACAGGGTGAAAGGGAAGAGGAGTTTAGGGTGACCAGATGTCCAAATTTTATAGGTACAGTCCCGATTTTGGGGGCCTTTTCTTATATAGGCACCTATTGCCCCCTAACCCAACCCAAATTTTTACACTTGCTATCTAGTCACCCGAGAAGAGATCTCACCTCTCTGAGATCCTGGGCTTCTTTATCTTTCCTTCCCCTTCTCCTTTCCTGTCTCTTTTTAAACCATCCCCAGCTAATGAGTTGAATGCCCTAGTTAACTGGTTAATCACCCACTCCTTAGTTATCTCCTCTGCTTGGTCCCTGAGGGGAAGCTTACTGGGCAGTGAGTCAGCCTTAGGCTACTCCCACTCTGTCACAGGGCCTTATTCCTCTGCTGTGCTGCATAGTAGTATGCAGGAGGTATGTTAATTTTACATATGTATTAATCTAAATAAATAAATAAAAAGACTTCCCCATGGCAGGGATACACTGTTTTTGTTTCACACTAACTACGCAGTAGTTACCGAGCAAGGATCTCCCTGTACTGAGGAAGGCTGACGTCATATTCCGTTGAGTTTGTGAAAGCAACACTTACTAAAGAAAAAGATACAAAGAAATAAAACACTAATAATACTAGATCAATGAAGAGAAGGAGCCTAAATTCACTGACGCTAATCATTACTGATGAGTGGGATACACAAAGCCAAGAATATTGGATACCATGTTGGTCCTGCAATGACCAACCCTAGTCCCGTTATAACAAAATATTACCTTTGCCAAAATAAATCCAGATCAATGGGTGTTTGAAACAAAACTAACTAGTCTATTTGTTTATCAGTATGGCCGTCAATTAATGCTATGCCTCTTGCTGTCAGTATCTGATGCTGGACTAACATCTGCAGCAGCTGCAGTGGGAGCACAAGGGAAACAGAATGCTATTTCTTATTTAGATTGGGGTTTGCGCTCCACTGGACCTACAATGCAGCATGGCTACTGTGAATCAGCAACAACAGATTGATTGAAATGCTGCATAGCCTTTCACAGGGATTAATTTTGGACTTGCTTAAGAGCTGGATTAGAAAAAGGAATGACCACCTTCATTTTTGGGGTGTACTGCAGAGAAAAGAATAAACAACATACATTAACTCTAATCCATATAAGAAGCCTCCTCTGAGCAGTGTTCAATTTTAAAGCCAAGCATGCATTATTTTCACTTATTGCCTCTATTTTGAGCCATTATGAAAGTCTATACCCTTCCTTCTCCACAAATGGAGATTCTACAGACATGTTGTCACCCAGCAGGGAATGATACAGTGTAGAAAAGAAACCATTAGTCAACTTAAAAGGATTAATGCATTTCTATTAAACAAAAGCTCAACAGGTGTCTCTATAGTCAAGCTTTTTGAGATTATGATTATTTTTATTTGGTTTATTAAAACAAGTGTAAACTTCAGATTTCACGTAGGATAATCAGGTTTGTTTGGTATCTAGGGAAAAGTGGCCCACTTGGAAAAAATCTCCTGTGCTAAAACATGCAGATGAGGAGGCAGTTGGGATAGGAAAGAGATTTTGCATATAAAATCCCAATCTTAGCATAGTTTTCATTTTTTTGACTGATGTACTTTAACTGCTGTAAAGTCCATATACTGGAAAGCTTCTTATAATTTCATAATGAAAGATTTGAACAGTTTCATTACATTTGATGGTTCAAGTTCTTGTTTGGGGTGGTTACAAGCATAACATGAAGGTTTCAGTTTCATGTCATTGTTAAAATACAAAAACTGTTTGTGCTGTGTGTGTAGAAATATCTTGAGTTATACACTGAAGTAAAAGTAGATTTTCACTATCTTTGAACAACAAAAACTTAGGATCATATCACAATTATGTTACAGACATACATAAAGTACTATAAGGAGAGAGTTAAAAACTTGGACTGAATTGATTCCAAAATTAAAAAACAAAGAAGACAAACTGTTTATTGAACATGATCTCCTACATAATTTGGAATTTCAGTGCATTACTTATCTGTTAATCAAAGTCACCTTTCTTGTAACCGTAACTGTTTGAATATATTTTCTGTTCAAGTGTCAATACAAGTCAATAGAGAAGGTCATTGAGGCTGCTTCACAGTTCACACAGTGTCCTTTATCATCAGCAAGGTGTGCTTGCTGAAGAGCTAAACAACTGAACCACTAAGCAAAATCAGCAAAACTTGCATCCCTGGAATTTCAAAAACAATAATTTCAATTAAAAACAGAGCTTGTTGACAGATTACATGAACTAGAGAAACCCTGATAATTACAGTGGGGGTGAAATGTCAAAAGGTACACTTGTCCTGCTCACTTAGCAGACAAGCACTGTCTCCTTTGTGACTGAATAAGGAGCATTTACCCCTGGGGGCTTTATGGTCAATTTCCCACCCATCCACTAAATAAGTGGATGAGCCTTAAATATTTTGGAAGTTTAATTCAGCTACACAAATACTTGGGCTGAGTCCTGCAGATACTGCCTTTCCTTGGTTACTTTTCAAAATCTAGCGGCAGTAGCAGCAATGCTGTCCTTATTACTTACATTGTTATAGTGTCCAAAACATACAAAGTATTTTCCAAACACGTGTTCTTCTGGCCTAAAGAGCTTCCAATGCTATGGCAGACATGGTACGACAAGTTGAAGTTGGTATAAGACTCACCATTCCCAGATCATCCCTTTGCAGCAGAGTATGCAGCTGCTCTATTTCAGCTGCCCCATCACACTCTTCAGCCTTCTGTATCTGCCTTTATGACTTGGCCCTCTGGCAAAGCCAATTTAGAGCATTCCACCCCTCTAGAGAAAGGGCAACAAAAGCACAACACAAAAGGATATTCAGCCCAGCCAGGATCAGCATCCAGACCCCTTCCATACAGGCTGGGCTCAGCTGCAACAGCCTGTCTCAACTCCCAGAAGCAGGTGCTGGGCTCAGATCTGCCCAACAATCCAGTCCTACAAAAGGATCAGGCCTACACAGTCTCCAGACAGCTCCTGGCTCTCAACAACGTTTCTTTCTTCCAGGTGGGAAGGAATGATCAGGCAGTCTGATATCCTCCAGTCAGCCCTAAACTGCGTGGCTTTCTTCCTCTTAAGATCAATACCCAGTGCAAGCATAGCAGGACTGGGCTAACTAACCATAGAATCATAGAATATCAGGGTTGGAAGGGACCTTGGGAGGTCAACTAGTCCAACCCCCTGCTTGAAGCAGGACTAATCCCCAACTAAATCATCCCAGCCAGGGCTTTGTCAAGCCTGACCTTAAAAACCTCTAAGGAAGGAGATCCCAGCACCTCCATTGGTAACCCATCCCAGTGCTTCACCACTCACCTAGTGACATTTTTTTCTTAATATCCAACCTAAACCTCCCCGACTGCAACTTGAGACCAAATACTCCTTGTTCTGTCACACAGCTCTACAGCCAAAATGCTTCTGAAATAAATGTAGTCCAACTTTACTAATTCTGGGTCACTGAGAACGAAAATGATGCTTAAAATTGTGGCTTGGCTCTAGTTTTCAAGATATGCTATTGGGTCAGTATATACGACTCTTGACATGGGAATGGTGGAGGATAAGTGAGTTATAAAGGGAAGGGATCTCAATTTAAACCAGAAATGACTAAAATACATCTTTGACTGGATCTATGAATAAATCTATGACTGGGTTTGGACAGTACTTGCTTTTTAGGCAAAACAATGAATGATGCAATCTGAAGCTGGTATTGCATCATACATGATATGAATTGCATCATGTTCTTCCTAGAAGTCATGGATGATGCAATCATAACGAAGCTTACATCACTCTGCTGAACAAACTGCCCTATATCAGCTCTAGAAATCATACAGTGTCGTGCTCTCTTATTTGTCAGTGTTTGATTTTGCAAAGGGACACATTTCTGTTTAGCCAAAGTGAGCAGAGATGCCTCGTACTTGTGTGAACAGTGCAGATAACTTCTGCTATGTTTGTGGTGAAGTGACTTTTGCATCACAAAAGCGCAGT